>CM052436.1:161281446-161369471 GCA_028533085.1 Varecia variegata | reverse complement strand
CTGTCTGATACCCAATTGGTGTCATTCCCAAATGTGTACTTAGGTGTTCAGCTTTTGATTTATCTAATGCCTCAAGGGGAAGAGCAGTGTAGAATGTTGGGTTCCCCTCAGGGAGTTTCTATTCTTTCCAGAAATTTGGCCTCTCCACTCCTGGATGCCTTCATAGGTCTATAATTCCTCCAAATAAATATTCTTTGCACTTGATCTAGCTTTTCTAATTGTTCTCAGCAGAAATGTTTGCCTTAATCTAGTCCATCATTGTAGTAAGCAAAATTCAGGAATAGCTTTTACTCTTTGTAGGAGGCAGCTACATTTGGTAGAGAGCTTGGGACTCAAGTTAAACATGGAGCTAATCTCCTTTATCCTGGCGTATCTGCAGGGTCACTGTGAGAATGACAGGGCGTAACGGTGTGTAAAATCCAATAATGAAGTGGACAGAGCTGTGCAAATGTTATGGAACTTTTGTTTCAAAAAGCACCAAGGTCTTGGGTTAACAATATGTTACTTTTTTACCTAGAAGGTTTGGGTGTTTGGCACTGGGAGAAGTGTCCAGCTCTGGGCTTTTGCCATGTGCTAGGTTCCTTTTTATGAGCTTCCTGGCAATAAACTGTTAGGCCACATTTAGTAACCTCATAAGGTAGTAACCTCATAAGGTTCACTAGATCTCCCAGTTTGCTGTTGTTTCATTTGACCATAACGTTGTTGACTTGGGGACAGGAAGAAAAAAGTCAAATTTTTAGTCTTTTAAAAGATGAAAATTTTATTTTTCCATAATTCTCAGGGGAGTGGAGGATTTTTTGAGGGGACAAAGCAGACCAAACATTTCAGCCATCACCCACGGTTCTTTTGGTCATCTCCCTGCTCCCTTTCACCAAGCTCAGCAGAAGTTGTTTTCTGAGCCACCTAAGCTCAGAGAAGGCAGAAATGGAGGGCGTGCTCTTGGTCCAGCTTTGTTCCAGAAACATTTTGTGGATCTTCTTCCATTTTAATTTAAAATTTATGTGATTAGGGGATGTTGTGTGACCTTTTCAAGACTAGATTTCTGCCTTATAGCTTAGACACGAAGGACAGTAAAATAATGGACTTCTAGAACTGCTAGGGTACAAAGAGATTTAGCCCATTCTGATTTTATAGATTAGAAAACTGAGGCCTGTTCAAAGGACTACATCTTGAGCCTCCATAGATCTCCAGTTTGGTTTCCTTGTTAGGATGGTATAGCAGAAACCTGGATTCAAATCCTGACTCTGTCACTTAACTGGGTATGATCTTATGGAGAGCTCTCCCCTCTTTGAGTTTTGGTTTTATCACCTGTGCAAGAATAAGGAGAAGAATGAGAATGATACCCACCTTTCACTGACAATTACACATAATGTATATAAGTCACCTAGCCCACGGCACCATTAAATGGTGCTAAAAAGATTGAGCAAATATTTATTGACTCTGGCCAGACTCTCTGATGGGAACGTGGTTTCTATCTTTGAGGAGGTGGCCATAGTCTAGCAGTGCTCTCTTTAGCAAGTTCATAGGGATTCTAGTCTTTTATTTCAAGTACTTTTATTTTACACACGAAATTCAAACCTTGAAATCAGAACCCTGAGAACAAGGACTTGTGACCTATTTCACCTACAGCTTTTTCTGTCTTACATTATTGCTCCTGGCAGGCCTCTACTGATCTTCACTAAGGTGTTCACCGTGGTAACTGGATAATATCCTCCCTGTCTGGATTGGGAGATGACAGAATCCTTGTTTAACATATGCAGAATGGAGATGCAGCATGACGGCCCGTATTGTCATGCATGGAGTTTGGGCTTTCAGTTATGCCAGAAGCGTGTGGATGTACTGGCACGGTGCTCGGCTGCTGTCCTCTCCATTAGGGGCTCACATTTGTTTTCATGGAAGGCCCTGAGATCTTTCCAGAGGCCAATTGCACCTGTGCATTCTGTGTCTTGGACACCTCCAGGGACCTAGGTGTCTCCTGCGGCATCAGAGCTACCTTTGTGTTGTGTTGAAGCATCAGGAATAAATACAGATATTTCGGAAACTAGCAGCACTGCTGGCATCCAGTCTGGGGAGACTTGATTCTTTAGTTTGTGTCTTTTATTCCATAACAGGTGATTCTGTTTTCCCTGATCTTTGTAAGGCCTGAAGGGCTAGTGATTTCTATGCAGAATTTGAAAATTTTTGAAAAATTAAGAAACCTTATGGAGTTTGTTTTTCATTCCCAGTTCTTTTCTTCTCTTACTCTATTTTGCTTATACAGTGGTTGGTTGGTTATAAAAGTGCCAGTTTTTCTGCTGAGCATCAGTTGACTTGGCAAGCTTTTTATATAATGCACCATATTTGCTGTTCTAGGACCCATTTTTTAATATCTTGTTTAGAGCACTCATTACAGTAGAGAGGGAAATTTTAATATTTGGACACTTGTGGATTACAGAGGACTCTTTTACTTTCTCATCTTGTTGTTATTTCTTGTCATCTGTCTTTTGCCACTTCAACATATGATGCTTCTAAATAACCCAGGGTAGAAGAAGGATCCATCATGGAAAAATGTTATGCAAGTAGGAAACTTTACCTAGGTGAGTTTAATTTTAAGAAAAAAAAATAAAAAGGAAAAAGAAAAGAAAGAAAGAAGGGAAAAACAAGACCTACTCTCAGTGCTGACTATTAAGTCAGCTTAATTTTTTTCCCCCTGTGGTTTAAGTATTTTAGAGCTTATTAGTGTCACTAGTTTCTGGTACTAAAAACAGACATGAATTTAAAAAGCATCATAGTTTTATTATAGGGAAATTATGCCAGATTTCATTGTTTACTTCATTCTTGCCAGTGGAGTATTTCCTGGCTGCTTCTTTGGGCTTCCTAAAAGACCAAGATCTGAGAGTCTGTAAAATTCTCCTCTCTGACTTACCTTACTCATATCCGAGAAAATGTTTCCCAAATCTCATAAGAATTATGTAAGGCAATACATGTTTAAATTGGTAAATTGTGAGGGTCATTAATTTCTGAAATGGCTTAATAATTTTTGTAGATAATTTCAAAGAGTATAACTATGATGTATGAATGAAAAGCTCATCTTAGCATGTAAATAGTTTCTGAGCCAGAGTTAGACACAGGGGATTCTAAAGGCAAACCCTGTTGGACTCTGTGGGAGACAGGTTGAAAATGTTGAGCTTCATTAAGCATGTTATACTTACAGCTCAAGAAATGCAATAAATTTGTATGAGAGATTATTCAGGCCACATGTCACCTCGATAGTCTTATAAAATTCCTTTTATCTTGCCAAGGAATCTATATTTGACATTTTTATTTCAACAATATTCTATATAGGTAGATGCAGATAAATCTCTTTGCAAAAGAAAGAATTATAAATGCTAATTTGCTCAACTGAGCTGAGACATTTTTTTGTGTGTGCTGGTTAATAGGACAAAATACATAAAGATTAATTAAATGATCTAAAATTTCCAAGCTTCTTTTTAATCATATAAATTGAATCTGTTGCCAAAAGATATCCAGCTCTGGTAAACATGATAAATGGTGATGGGGACACATGGTGACTTGGATGGACTCCATTTCTGCGTTCTGCCTGAGCATGTTGGCCACAGGCTGTGGTTTACAAAAATTATCCACTCTGCCAACACATAAGCCAGGGATCAGTGGTCACTGATTTCTTGTGATGTCTTTAGGGAGCCTTCACATTGAGAGGACAAGGGGACATGCTTGGTTGCTGGGGCTAGTATCACTAGTGAATGGGTGGCTCAAATGTCATAGCTGCCAAATATCTGGGTGTTTCTCTTTGGTGAAATCCGATGTTGTACCTTGGTTGGGGATAAGAAGTTCTTAAGCAGGAGGTAGAAAGCCTACCTTCTGGCCCTCACTCTACCAGCCAACCGCATGGAACCATAGAGCCACCATCTGTAAGATGGGGGCAATGTCCCTTATTTACCTTTTAGGATAAATGTGAGGAGCCCTTTGAAGTGTTCTTGAAAAATCTTAAGCAGTATGTTAGTTAAAATGTTGGTTGATTCATCAAATACTCTGTGATCATCTGTCAAAGAAGGAGGCTCTGTCCTGAGCCAGCCTTGTGAGCAAGAGGCTCACACATACATGTAAGTGATGTTTAGTCATGTTGTAAGAATGCTATTAGATGCTGCTGGGTTGCCACTTTGGAGCTGAAAGGGATTTTTCCCAGTTTGTTCACCCATATATTTCTAGTGCGTAATAAAGTACTTGGCATGTGTTAGGTGGTTTTATAAAAATTTGCTGAATGAATGGTTTTCTCAAGCATTTTAGTTAGTAAGTAATACATGATCTTGTCAAGGCCAAGGTTATAGGTTTCATGGCTGTGGAGACATGTGCATCATGTTCCATTCCATGGAGGCAGACAGCTGCTTACTGTCAGGCAGCTGCATGGTGAATGAAAGGAGTGGGCCTGGTGCGGGGTAGGAGGGGAGTTTGCAATAACTCAGGCAGCAGGGCCAAGGCTGTTGCACTGGATGCGACCCCTTGCCCTTGGCACAGCTGGGGTTGCTTTTTCCTATGCAGCATAGCTGGGCTCAGCCCCCAACTGTTGGGTCCATTGCCAGGTATCCAAGCACAGGCATATTTCACAGGAATGACTTCCTCTGTGGCCTTGGGGTGGCCTTAGCTGTGTAAACACATGTATATATGTGTATATACTATATGTGTGTGTGTGTGTGTGTACTACATATATATATATATATGTGTGTGTGTATATATATATATATATATATATATATACATACATACATATGATGCAGGGTGTGCTGTGTGTATCTGTCCAACATGAAGAACTCAGCTACAGAGTCAAACAGATGGGTGTCCTTTTCCTCATTCACACCACTTTTCTTCTTAGCACTTACCACCATCTGATATTTTTATATCCCATCCCTCTGAGCCCTGGAATATCAACTCTGTGAGAACAGGGGCTTAGTCTGTTAGCATTCACCCTTGTATCCTCAGTCCTGGACCAGCCTGGCACAGTGTGGAATGAATGAATTGTAGATGAAGCCATTAAGTGGGAGCCACAGGAAAATTATCCACACACTGTGGGCTATAGATGAGAAGTTATTGGTTAGACAAGGGTGGACACCACATGAAGGGCATAGAAAGGAAATGCATGCCACAGTGACAGCTCGTCCTAAGGCATAGAGCCTCCAGACACCCTAGCTGGATGCATCCTGAAACCATATTTTTAAAGGGTGCCTTGCCTTTTTGGCTTCTGTGGCCTCCTATACCTTGGGAAACACATCCAATGACATAGCCCTGGTAAAGTAGCATAGTACCTATTTGTGCTTCATTTTCTAAGGGACTGTAGGAATATTCATTCTCTGGGACAAAATTCTTATAGCATTAGGAAAATGAGCAATTTGGACATAGTGGACTACTTGGCAATGGCAGTCTAATCCAAGGAGAAGTTGTCTGCAAGCAAGAGATCTGAATCCCTTCTCAGCTCAAAGAGCAGTTGGGAATCATTAAGCATGGAGGATTTAAGGTCTCTATTTGATCATAAAACAGTTTTCAATTGTCTTGTAGGGCTACGTTAGATAGGAATTGAAGACAAAGGATGGTTTGACTATTGGTAACAATAAAACAAAGCAGGTTTTCATGAACATTTAAAAAGATACCTGCTCTTCCAGATCTTGGTTTCTAATACCATTTTCCAATAAAAGGAAATAGGAGAAATGGCTGATTCTAGGACTGGGGCAGCGAATTTATAAGATGAACCTGGAGCATTTGTAGTGTCATAAAGTAAGGAAGTGCTAAAAAAAAAAAAAAAAACCGAACAACACCCAATGACAAGTGTACACCAGGGAGACACAGGAGTCAACTGAAAAAGCTCCCAATGGCCAAAGCCAGAACAATTTTGAGCAACAAAATAAACAAGGTAGTATTAGATTATAACACAAATATTCATGATATGTATAAATGGGAGGACAGTAGATAAATCTCTCATGCAACAGAATTCCAAATAGTTTATGTAGCTATGGTGCTACAGGGAGGTAGAACGTAACTCCCACTCGTCAAGTATTGGCTGTGCATTGCGACTTCCGTCCAAAGCGTACAGTATGGGAAAAAAGAGGGAAAAGAGTAACTTTACAGCGGAGAAACCTGACAACCACCACCTCAGCCAGGTGATCACAGTTAACATTGGCAGTGATAAGTCATGTTTATAGCATGTACCCTTTACAAGATATGATGAGAATGGCACTGTACCTCTGTGGTCATCCTCCCCCAAACCCATAACCCCAGTCTAATCATGAGAAAAAACATAAGGCTAAATCCCATATGAGGAACAATCTACAAAATACCTTTACTCCTCAAAACAATACTTATCAAAACAAGGAAAGTCTAACGAAAGCTGTCACAGACAAGAGGAGCCCAAGGAGACATGACAGCTAAATGTAATGTGATATCCTAGATGAGTTCTTGAAACAGAAAAATGACATTAGGTAAAAATTAAGGAAATCTGAATAAAGTATGGACTTTAATTAATAAGAATGTATTAATATTGGTTCTTTAGTTGTGACCATATACCATGCTAATGTAAGAGGAAACAACAGGGGAAACTGGGCATGGGATATATGGCAACTCTGTACCATCTTAGCAATTGTTCCATAAATTTAAAATTATTCTAAGGTAAAGAGTTTATTAAAAAATACCTACTGAACTAAATTCTGGATTTATTGTCACTTTTGCTAGAACAGCAGGGTGCCAAGTCAGCATGCCAATATATGTTCTGTGGATGAAGGTTGAAGGGTGGGTGAACTTAGCTCAACAAATAAAAACTCTATGCACAGATGCCATCAAGGAATATGGTAAATTCTTGCCAGGGTCAACAGGTGACTCTTCAAATAATGCAAAGCTCATTTGAAATACCATTGTTCCAAGCGGGCCGAACCAAACAGGCCATACAACACAGTGGCTAAGCCACACTGCCCTGGGTTCAAATCCAGTCCTGTGGCTTAATAGCCAAGGGATTTTTGTACAGCTGGTTTACACTCTGAACCTCAATTGCCTCATCAATAAAATGAATATCATAGTATATCATATCATTGTCAGTTTCGAGGATCAAATGAGGGTGATAGTGTATGTAGAGCACTCAGCACAGTCCTTGGTCCTCATTAGCTGTTCCATAAATGGCAGCTGTTGTTATTGCCAATAACTTCTTTTTCTAACATGCAAAAAACATTCCATTAGCACAGGTCTAATGATTCTGCTTAATGGCAGTAGATGATGCCAGTGGCTACTTTGGTCTGATTTCAAGTGTAGGAGGATGTTCTTCTCCTACAAAATGTCTGTTACCAACACCCCGAGACCCCCCTGGAAGAATTAGTTGTATTAAATAATTTGTTAAATATGACCATATCTCTTTCAAGCTGCTCATGTCCCCAGGAGGAGTAACATAGCCGGTGTGAAGGGGCTTATAAGATTTGCCATGTAGGGGAGCCTGGGAACAGTCAGGGCAGAGACTTGGAGAGGGAGACGGGAGTCCAGAGGGGAGGTGAAAACCCACCCAGATCTACCTAGGGATGGCCCTGTTGCTGTTTATCTAAGAAAAGTTAGTATTTTATATTCCCTGCTAATCTAAGTATCCATGCTGTTTGGATTTATCTAACTTGTACAAAAGAAATGTAGGTCGAAAACATTTTTATGAATGCACATAGTAAAGATTGATCTTTTCCCAAGCAGCTGGATCTCTGGAACTTGACTTTTATGAGGAGGAACGCTAGTTGACCCACCAAGATTTCATTTAATATGCTCAGTTTTTTAATTGCCTTTTTTCTGCCTCTCAGGAATTATTACATCAATATCATTCACTCCACTCCGATTAAAAATCCAGGCGTTTCTGTTGTCAGCACGTACCACCTGGACGTGCTGACTTTGGCTCAATTTCCCTTTGGCTGCATTTTCCAAGTCTTTTCCCCTTTTCATTGCAGGATTTCCCCAAAGTTACATGAGTTCACCAAATTCTAGGGGTAAACAAATTTAGGGAAAAAATGGTTCCATAAGTAAATAAATTTAGGAAATGTGAAATCAAGTTAGGCAGATTTCTTTACTGCAGGACTTTTCAGAGCCTTGGTTTTGCTGGTGTGCATTGTGAGTCATTGAGAGTATGTGTGGCAGGGCCCATCTCCAGACTCTCACGAAACCTGTCTTCTTGCAGCAGTTCTTAATGCTGAGGAATTAGTGCTCTGAGGCGCACACTTGAAAAACATGGTTCCATGCTATTTTCCAATTTCTTCACACTCATCAGACTTGCCTTTCTATGTCCCCAAGTTGTCTGTAGCGTAATTTACATGTTATTAATTTTTTCCTCCATATCAGTTCCCCTCACCCTTGCAATATATGTTTGTAATTTTTTCAATAGCATGGTTGAACCTCTGCAGAACTTTGGGTTTTATTTTAGTCACATAATCTCCTGTATTGGTATTGAGTTATTAGTGAGTTGTCAATCACTTGTACATATTAAGGAGGCAGAAGCAAATTGTTGCTGAACCCAGAGGTGGAGCAAATCATCTCAAATGATGATGCAAAAAAATCCAATTTCGGTCCTGTAATTGCTTTCTTATGGCAGTCCCACTGTGTGGACTTATTTTAATAGGAAAAAAACTTGAAAGATTAATGCACTTGCTAAGATACTTTCCTTCTGTCATCATAGAGCTTCTTATTATTGGGGAGAAAATAGTAAACCTCAAGTCATCCAGTTTTTGTGGTGTCATTTTTTTATATGTGACAGTACCTGGTAGAAAAGGGGATACAGTTAAGCAAATCTATCCTATTTTTCCTGAGAAAAGGAAAAATGACACAAAAGGTCATTCCCAATTTAAGTCTAAATGATGAAAACAGAGGCTTTGCAAGAGCTATGGAGAAGACCCCTAACCAGAAGGCAGTTATCTCCCTAATGCAGTCTGAACTGCCCGTGATGGGGACCAAGTGAGACATGGTACAGTGATTCAAATCAACTCTTTTTCCTCCTGTAGGTCAAGAACATTAATTTCCTTATACTTCCAAAGGTGTTGTTTACCAAAATCATAAACCATGGCACTAATAAACTCATTTGAGGTCTATAGATCATATAATATTTTATTTATTAGCAACACATACATAAGCAGATGTGTTTATTGTTGTGAAATGTAAACATACTGTGGATGTGATGCCCATAAATTTGTTATCTTCCTAATGCTTGACAAAATATTATTTGATATGCAGAAAGGAGTGGGTGTCTGGGGCTGTGGCTAAAATATAGGACACAAGGCAGTATTGGACAGTAAGTTTTTAAAAAAAATTTTATTTCAGAGTATTATGGGGGTACAAATACTTTGGTTACATAAATTGCCTTTGCGCCACCCAACAAGCATGGCAATCCCCCAGATAGCATGCATTGCATCCGTTAGGTTTCTATTCACCCATCCCCTCCAGGCCCCCTCCCACCTGCCCAACACCCTGTGAATGTTACTTCCCATATATGCACATTAGTGTTGATCAGTTAGTACAAATCTAATGGTGAGTACATGTGGTGTTTGTTCTTCCTTTCTTGTGATACTTGACTTAGTAGAATGGGCTCCAGCTCTATCCAGGATAATACGAGAGGTGCTAGATCACCATTGTTTTTTTGTGGCTGAGTAATACTGCATGGTATACATATACCACATTTTGTTAATCCACTATGTATTGATGGACACTTGGGTTGTTTCCACATCTTTGCAATTGTGAATTGTGCTGCTAAAAACATTTGAGGGCAGATGTCTTTCTTATAGAATGTCTTCTTTTCCTTTGGGTAGATACCCAGTAATGGGATCACTGGATCAAATGGTAGTTCTACTTGTTGCTCTTTGAGGTATCTCCATATTACTTTCCACAGAGGTTGTGCTAGTTTGCAGTCCCACCAATAGTGTATGAGTGTTCTTATCTCTCCGCATCCACGCCAACATTTGTTGTTTTGGGACTTTTTGATAAAAGCCATTCTCATGGGAGTTAAGTGGTATCTCACTGTGGTTTTGATTTGTATTTCCCTGATGATTAGTGATGTTGAGCATTTTTTATATGTTTTTTGGCCATTAGTCTATCTTCTTTTGAAAAGTTTCTGTTCATGTCCTTTGCCCACTTTTTAATGGGGTTTGATTTTTTTCTTGCTGATTTTCCTGAGTTCTATATAGATTCTAGTTATCAGCCCTTTATCAGGCATGATAGCATGTGAATATTTTCTCCCATTCTGCAGGTTGTCTGTTTGCTCTCATGATAGTTTCCTTGGTTATTGCAGAAGCTTTTCAATTTGATCAGGTCCAATTTATTTATTTTTGTTGTTGCTGTGATTGCCTTTGGGGTCTTCTTCATAAATTCTTTGCCTAGGCCAATGTCTAGAAGAGTATTTCCAACGTTTTCTTCTAGATTTCTTATGGTTTTGTGCCTTAGGTTTAAGTCTGTTGTCCATCATGAGTTGGTTTTTGTGAGAGGTGAGAGGTGTGGATCCTGTGTCAGTGTTCTACACGTGGCTCTCCAATTTTCCCAGCACCATTTATTGAATAGGGATTCTTTTCCCAAGTGTATGGTTTTTTTTTTATGGGGGGCCACCCTGTGCAAGCATGCCTCAGCTAGGAACCACTCTGCACTCTCACCCCTGATCTGCCCGTGCAGGCCCCCGCACCTGGCGAGACTACTTCACAAATATCCCCTCTGTGCCCTCAAGCAATGCGATTGAGTCCTCAGTGTACAGGATCTGGCCTGCAGGTCCATCCCCCAGGCCCAGTAGATTAATCCCTGACCATGCAGAGAGAAGGATACTGGTCCTGAGTCTCTCACGGGGTGTCCAAGCTAGTTCAGTGTCCCTCCACCTTAGGGAGTGTCCCCCTTTGCTGGAGTCTCTGGGCAAGCAGCTCCAGAGAGTGTCAGCAGGCAGGAAGCTCACAGTCCGAGAACCCCTTAGTCTGCTGCAGGACCCCAAAAGGAAATGTCTGAGCCCCGTTCCCTGTGAAAACTTCCATGTAGTGGCTCAATTGTCACTCTGGACACCTGCAGGTTGGGGAAGGGAAGGGGAATGAAAGAGTCTAGGTGGAGGAAGGTCCACCCTCTGGTCGTCTCCAGTCCTCTATCCGGGAGGCAGTGTTCCCGAGGACCAGGCTCGGAAGTCACACAGATGACCTGGGACCCCCTGGACCCCTGTGGCTCCTGCAGTCTGGGCCAGAGTTGGGAAACGTCTGTGTGGAACCTAAGCGGCTGAGGCCCCCTGGGGAGGAGAAAGGCGTCAGGTGGGTAGAGAAGCAATGTGGGTCTGCAGTCAGGCATGCGTCTTTGGGGCGGGAGGCACCCTGGGGGCGTCTGGGAGCCTGATGCCCTGTCCGCAAGAAGCTCTCCACTCACTGGCAGCAGCAGTCTCTGGGCTTGCATCGGCACAGGGTCTCTCCAGCAGCTCAGGAGCCCACCAACAGTCCGAGATGTGAGGGAGGGGATGTTAACAGATCCACCTACCCGCTTGCTCATCTCTGAGCCTCTCAGGGCTTAATCCCCGCCGATGCCTTTCTCCTTCCAGTTCTGCTCTGCAACCTCTTCCTGTAGAGTCTCCTGTAGGGTCAGGCCCCCTTCCTTTGGACCCTCGTCCAATCTATGTTTCTCTGTCTTTTTGTTTTTTCTCTTTCATCTAAAACTTTTCCTTCTTACAGAGACGCTCTGTCTGGTGGTGTCTTTGGTCTGCCATCTCACTCCAGACAGACAGTAATTATTGAGTCAACTAAATCCCAGGTCTGGGGCGAGACTTGGCTTGGAGTATGGTCAAGGGCTTCCAAAGGCTTCTGAAGAACAGAAAAAAATAGAGATTGAATTTTTGAGATGCTTTACTTTCAAACCCTATTAGCAATAATGCAGTAACTGTATTAGTTAAATGTGGAAACAAATCAGTTAGTAATATTTATAGGGTAACCACTATCCCAAAGGAAGGGTATAGAGCAATGAACCTAACTCTTCCAGCCTTTAGAGATTTTATAATTCAGATGGAGAGATGAGATATAAACTCGTGGACAAGGTTCAACAGCCAATGCAAGAATCAAAGAGTGCTGAAGCAGCCCAGGTTTTCAGTAACTGTATTTGGGGTCCAAGCCAAAAGTGCTGGGTCAGAGGAAGGAAGATCACTTTGTTCCTTAGAGGTCTGAGAAGGACAAATGTGGTTCTACTGGTTGCCATGGTTGAGAATCATAACTTTATTTCCTGAAAAGGAGATAATCTAGTCTTGCTCAAAATACTAGCCAAGAGGTAATAGGGGGTGGTGGGTAAATATCATGGCTTCAAGTACACCTTATGTGGAATTTTGAGCAAGTTATCTGAGTCTCTAGTCCTCTCTTTACTCATTATTAAAATAGGCATGGTTAAAATATACATAATATGACTATAGTAACTACCAACCTAGTTTCTATGAGAATAAAATCAGACAATACTTCTAAAATAAAACTACTTTACACCAGGCTGGGTACTTTGTAAAGTCTCACTAAATATCAGCTGCTATAATAATCACTGCAAACACCTGTGGAATCTTATTTGTGGCCAGGAATAAAGTTTGCGGAGTAGAGAATGAGAATCATATAGTTAAAGAACTTAATTTCTAATTTTAAAATATAAAATATCCTTTTGGCTTTTATGCCAGCATTATCTATGGTGGTCCAGGATCTTAAAGCATCTCTCTAAGTAAGAGGGAATTTGGACTATTCATCCCATCGAGATAGGAGGAAAGCATTGGCTGGCGATGTTCATATTAGGTGGATTTTTTTTTTTTAAGTGAAAATAGTCCTAGACTGGGGCTGCCAAAGGGGCTGGCAGATCCTGTTGGTTGGTTGTTGGAGGTCAAAAACTCAGCATTAGGGTTTAAAGATCAATGATGACAAGCAAGTCTGTTTTGTTCCAACCTCCCCAAGAGAACAGTAATTACTGGATGTAATAATGCTTGTCAAAGGCGGTTACTGAAAACCCTCTGCTGCTTCAGCATAATCAGAACGACAGCAGTTGCAGGATGGTTTTCCTTGTGAGAGGCACCCACTCGGAATGCTAAGCAGGTGAAGTGAGAGGGTGTGGATCAGCAGCTGGGAGGGTGTTTCCCTCTAGCACATGACGAGGAGAAAGGAAGTAGGAGAGGAAGAATGTGACTTACCTGGTTTATGGTTCATGATGTGCCTCTCTGAATTGATTTCAGGGTCTTCATTCTTCTCAGCTTCTGGTTCTTTGTTTTTTTTTTTTTTAGAAACTCACCCAAAATTTATTAGAGCAATCTTTTGTAATGTCACATATGCATTATCATAAATTGGAATTTTGCCATCATAAAAGTGTAAGGGAGGAATATATTTAGGAAAGGGGTGCTGCTAGCAGAAGAATTTTTTTTTATTTTAGCATATTATGGGTGTACAAAAGTTTATGTTACGTATATTGCCCTTGTCCCCCCTCCCCCTCCGAATCAGAGCTTCAAGCGTGTCCATCCCCTAGACGGTGCGCATCGCACTCATTATGTATGTATACACCCATCCCCTCCCCTCCACATCTGCCCAACATCCGATTAATGTTATTCCTAAATGTGCTCTTAGGTGATGATCAGTGAAACCAATTTGATGGTGAGTACACGTGGTGCTTATTTTTCCATTCTTGGGAGACTTCACTTAGTAGAATGGGTTCCATCAGCTGCTGGTTTTATAGAGACACTTGGAGGGGCCACAGCAGCGTGAAGGCTAGCTTTCCCCTTAGAAACTTTGGAGCTGTTGTTGTACAGTTACTTGGAAATAACTTGGCAAAGAAATACTTACCAAAAATAATAATAATAAAATAAAAGACACCCCCCAAAGCCTTATGACTCAGTTTCAGTTGAATCAAAATAAAATATGTTATCATCCAATTCCCTGAATAATAATTATATAAAAATAAAGTCTGGAGGCTTTATTCTTTTGTCCACTTTTGCTTTCTTTTGGATGACCTCAAAATGGAACTTGAATCCAGTGGCAAATGGGCCCAGTAGCCAAGAGCTGGCTCCCTTGGAATCATTCTGTATTTTTGCTTTTATTTGCTGCCAGACATTCAGTCTAAGAGAAATCTCAACATCTAGAAAATCTCCGTGCTGACCTGCACGCTCTTGTCTAGGTTGACCGTGACTGCTGGGCACTATTGTAAGCAACTCCCAAGCGAAGTTGCATATAGTCCTGATAGCACACAGGGAGGGAGGTTCTGTTACTATCAGGGGTACCTCTGTTAGAGATGACAAAAACTAGCACAGTGAGCTAGGTGTGCTGCCCAAGGCCACCCAGCTTGCAAGCTGTGGAGCTAGGATTCAAACCCAGGCCATCTGGTTCCAGATTCTGCAGTCTAAGAAAGTCTATTAATCATTAAGGGAGCTTTTAGGTAACTTTGAGATGAAGACATGAATTGCAGAGCAGAGTCTGAGCAAACTGGGTCTTTGGGAGACCAAGTTGGGTATCCCAACTCAAATTGCATGGAAGACACTGTTGGCTGGTATATGACCTGCATGGTGACTCACACAGCTGATGTCGCATGGAGGTGAGAGGTGGTGGGAGTGGGTGCTGAGCTGGCAATGTCTAAGAAGCTCCTGGGCATAGGGC
The DNA here is from genome assembly GCA_028533085.1 of Varecia variegata. NCBI lineage: Eukaryota > Metazoa > Chordata > Mammalia > Primates > Lemuridae > Varecia > Varecia variegata. The sequence continues at coordinate 161,354,871 of CM052436.1, read as the reverse complement.
TCCAGTGTGGGACAAGGATTAAGAGCTTGTGCTCTGGGGTCACATGCACCCAGCTTCAAATGCTGAGTGTTGGTAGTGGTAGCTGGTAAGTAGTTCCAACACTTGCTTCTGGTGGGGCCTTGGGCAAGATACTTGGGCAAGTTGAAGTAACTTGATTTTTCCATCTAAACTATGATGATAAGAATACCCGAGAAATAGGGGTGCTGTGAGGATTAAGTGAGAGAAAGTATGTACACTAGTGCCCCTTATTCAGGGGGATATATTCCAAGACCCCCAGTGGATGCCTGAAACTGTGGATAGTACCAAGTGCTAATATAGACTATGTTTGCCCCTATACATACAAAACTATATAGCTTAAACTATAAAGTTTAATTTATAAATTAGGCACAGTAAGAGATTAACAACAATAACCAATAATAAAATAGAACAATTATAACAATATATCAGCATCACTACTGTTGTGCTTTGGGGCCATTATGAAGTCAAATAAGGGTTACTTGAACACAAGCACTGTGATACCTTGACGGTTAATCTGGTCACCGAGGTGGCTTCCAAGTGACTAATGGGCAGGTAGCAGGTGGATTGCATATACAGCATTACTACACTGAACAAAGGGATAGTTCACATCCTGGGCAGGACGGGGGCAGGACAGTGTGAAATTTCATCAAGCTACTCAGAATGGCATGAAATTTTAAATTTATAAATTATTTATTTGTAGAATTTTCCATGTAATATTGTTTGACTGAGGTTGACTGCAGGTAGCTGAAGCTATGGAAAGAAAAACCATGCTTAAGGGGAGACTACTATAAAAGCTTCAGCACAGGGCCTGGAACATATTATATTAGGTCCAGTGCGGGAGGTGGTTGCTTTTGTTTTGTTGTTGCTACTCAGTCAAGGAGAGAATTTTGAAGATAATTGACAGTAAAGCACCTTTAACCCCTTGTCGAAATATGGAAATGCTCTGTAGAATTTATTCTTCTCGATAGCAGATACACAGAGGTGGGATTGAGGTCCAGGTGAATTGCACAGCCAGCTTCAGGAGTTAGCCTGAATCCCAAAGTTCAGATCGTAGACCAGGTGCCCCTGATTGCAGATCTCCTCCAAGGTTGTGCCCCTGTCTCAGGTCCTCCACTCCCCAGCCTCCCAGCGTGTTTCCCTTCACCCTGTGTCCTGGTGGAGTCCTGGAAACCCAAGGCTGGAAGCAACCCAGGAAGACAAGGGGTGGTGTGGCACAGCTGAGATCCAGTGGGTTGTCGAATGTTTGGCAAACGCCAGCTGATGCCTGAAGAATCCGCCAAAAGTAGAATGGGTGCTCTTGACTACGTTCAGTGGTTAGTCTTCTGTAGGGTCACATGTTTCTCAGATTATTTTCTGCACTTTTTCTTTCTTTTGTTCTTACCTCTTCATTGCTTTCCTGATCTTAAAGCCAAGTTGGTGACCCATATCCACTGCTTGGAAGCCAAGTGGGGCCAGGAACAAACTGTGAAGGCTCCGTTATGTGTCTTATACATTGCAGTGCAAATGGTAGTATTCTCTTTGTTATACTCATTCTTAAGGCCAGCAAAGCATTGGATAGTTCTTACTAAAAAACTTAGTTAATAAGAATGAAAAGGGGGAAAATCAAACAAACAAAATCCCCTCCCCTCCACATATAAAGCGCCCCTGAAGGAGGCTGGGCCTTGGAGTTGAGCTGTGCAATGCTCTGGCTCCAGACCTCAGACTTAAAACAGCTGAGCAGAAAGTACTTGGGCACTGACTGAGCTTTGCTGCTTTTCAGCAGTGTGACTTTGGACAAGTCGCCAATCCCCCTGAGCCTCGTTTTCCTTAGCTCTAAGTGGATAATGATACCTGCCCTGCCTTCCTCCCTGGATTAATATGGAGATGGCAATTAAAATGTAACCTTCCCAAACCATACGACAGTAGTCTGTAGGTGGTGAGGTTCCTGGCAGGTACATTGCCATACACCCCGTCCTCTGCTGGAGACAGAGGACTAACTGGTGATAGCACCTTCTCCCTCACAGCCTCATAATGCCCCCAATCTTTCACAACCCACAGCGCTGTTGGGAGGAAATGGAGAAGTCCTGGCATCCGTGCACCGCACAGTGCGAGCCGTGGAGTGAGCGCTTAGCCTTGAGAGTCTCCTCTCACTGTGTTTTAGTAAAAGTGGCCCCAATGGCTACTCATGAGCAAAACTGGTCTGGGCAGGGTTTGGGACATGCCCCTAATCTGTGGCCTGGGGAGAGCAGCCGAGGGGCCACAAGCAGCTGGTGTTGCAGGTGATTTTGGGAAAGGATGTTTCCTCCTAGACTTTAAACTAATAGCAGTTAGTTGGATGAGACTGGGCATGTGCAAACTGTCACCTATGAAACACAGTAGTGTCTGCTGTTATTAAACTATCAAATGCCTTATTACCATTAAAAATCACAGTTTTGTTGAAGACTTGCTGGCTGGTGAGTTCCCCAGGACAGGGGCCAGGGTCACCACTGTGGTCCCAGGGTCTGGGGTAATGTCTGGCTCATAGTAAAGGCTCAGTAAAGGTTTGTTGACTGATTGGCTGAAGGAAAAAAAACAAACAAACAAGCATCTATTTTATGTGCCAGTAGTTTTCAAAGTAGTTGTCCACATCTAACATCCAGTCTTGAGTGTGTGCTGAGATCACCTGCAGAGGTGTTTACCGGACATTTTAAAATTTAAATCAACCAACAATTTGAAAGACTTTAATTTCACTGTAAGCAATAATATACTTAAAATCATGTGTTTAAAGTGCTGTCTATACATATGTTCCATCCACATTTAAATAGTTAACTAATAAAATAAAAAGGTTATGTTTGTCCATGTACCTCCTAAAATCCTCTTGTTCGTACCCTTTGGGATCCATTGAGAGTCTGGTAATTATATTTTTGCCTTTTATGTGGAAACCAGAACAAGAATTCTAGAAAGATATAGGTGACATGTGAGCAGTTTAAAATGTGTTAGGTGGGTCGTAGCTAAAGTGATTTTTTTGTCCTGATTTACCCAGGAAAGTGCCAGTTTATATCTGTTGTCTGGCATAATTACTAATGTCACTCCGTTTTACTCTCAAGAGTGTCTTTATTTGGACAATAAATTATATGGGCATAACTTACAAATAGCTGGATTGGAACAGAACACAGTCTTTTTTTTTAACGTATGTGAGTGTGTGTGTGTGTGTGAGAGAGAGAGAGAGAGAGAGAGAGATATTATTCCCTGGGGGACTCCCTGCCTGGGCCCATCGGAAGGTGGCTTGTGCTGAACAGAGAGAACAGATTCTTGGAACAGATTCTTGGCTGTCAGAGGGGTCCATGTTTGAGGGCTGGGGCCTTTGACCCACCCTCCATCCGGGGTCTGGTGTGTTGGATTCCCTTCCACTCCACAGCCATGGCAATGGCACTAAAGGCACCTTGGGCTAGGGCATGGGTTCTATCAGTCAGCTTTGACCCTTCATGTGATGCAGTTGTTACTTGGTAGAATGCAAAGTTTGAGATACAGGGCGTCTGTTCAGAGGACCTGCCCAGTCCCTCGCCAGTACCACCATGAATGAATGCTGAGTGTGGAAAATAGGCTCATTTCAACATTAGAAATCGTCACCAATGCCTCACTCCTTGTCTAATCCCTAAATGAAAATGCAACACAACAATGGATATTGTTAAGAGTATATTGTCATGATTAGTTTTGGGTTTGCATCTCCATCATCATCCATCACCTGGTAATTCCTGACAGGGAATATTCCCTCCCATTAGACCATAAGCTCAGTGTGGGCATAGATATCTCTCTCTCTCTCTCTCTTTATTTTAATTGCTTTCTTGAAATTCATTGCAGTTTGAGTCCTCAAGTGTGCTTTCCCAGACACTATAGGTTAGTCTTGCCCATTTTCTTTTTATTTGATATTGTTAATCTCTTTTAATCTGCAGCTTCCTCCTACATTCTTCTTTTTTTTCCCTTACAATTTATCTGTTAATAATCCAGAATTTTTTTTTCTTTTCTTTTATTATTTTTTTTATTTCAGCTTAATATGGGGGTACAAAAGTTCAGGTTATATATATTGCCCATGCCCCCCCATCACCCCAAGTCTGAGCTTCAAGCGTGTCCATTCCCCAGACAGTGCACATTGCACTCATCATGTAGGTATGCACCCATCCCCTCCCCCTGCCCCCCACCGCTGTCCGATACCCAATTGGTGTTATTCCCAAATGTGCACTTAGGTGATGATCAGGGAACCCAATTTGCTAGTAAGTACATGTGGTGCTTATTTTTCCATTCTTGGGATACTTCACTTAATAGAATGGGTTCCAACTCTCTCCAGGAGAACCAAAGAGATGCCATATCACCATTATTTCTTATAGCTGAGTAATACTCCATGGTATACATATACCACATTTTACTAATCCATTCATGAGTTGATGGGCATTTGAGTTGTTTCCACATCTTTGCAATTGTGAATTGTGCTGCTATAAACATTCGGGTGCAGGTGTCTTTTTTATAGAATGACTTTTGTTCTTCTGGGTAGATGCCCAATAATGGGATTGTAGGCTCTTTAACTTTTAGAGTTTCCCACAGTCTGTATTTTGCTCACTCGTGGTGGAGTTCACCTGTGCACATTGGCAGCTGCAATCAAAGGCTAGACCAGACTCAAGGTTGATTCCCGGGCAGGACTCCAGGCAATGGTGTGTTCTTTTACTTTTCAGCTCAGGTGCTTGCTGAAGGCCAAGGGAATACAGAATGGGAAGCGGAAGAGGGTGGTTACTAATAGCAGTGATGACCATGCGACCAGTTACAGAAATGAGGACTGTAATTGTCATGAGTATTTTCCTATTTGGTTATGAATATGTGCGTGTACCTGGCAGATGTCTTTGTTTTCTTCCCTCTGTTATCCTTTTATCATGTGACATGAGATGTGCTGACTTTATATCATAGTATTTAAGGATTGTTAACTTTGTAATGATAGTATTTAAGTTGTGGAATATCAAGGAGAAGAGTAAACATCATCCAAAGACTTTGAATCCTCTTCTGGGGGGACGGTTAGTGAATTTTAGATTGTACATAGGATAGTTGTATCACATTAGGAGGAAATATGACCTCGTTATTGTGTTTGTTTGGAGATTAAGCATGGTTTAAGTAGATGTATATAGGTACCGAGTTGACAAGGACTTGTGATGATTAATTTTATGTGTCAACTTGGAGAGTGTTTTTGGATGAGATTAATATTTAAATTGGGGAACATTGAATAAACAGATTGTCCTCCATAATGTGAGTGGGCCTCATCCAATCGTTTGAAGTCCTGACTAGAACAAAAAGACCAGCATCCCAGAGCAAGAGGGGCGTCTCCAGTAGACTGCCTTTGAAACGTGTACCGTTGGGGCTCCTGGTCTCTGTCTGCCAGCCTTTGGACTGGAACTGCACCATTGGCTCTCCTGGGTCTCTAGGCTGCCAGCCCACATTTAGATTGGCCAGTGTCCATAATCCTGAGAGCCAGGTCCTTACAATCAACCTCTCTCTTTTCCTCTCTCTCTGTTCACCCCCACCACGGTCCCTGTTGGTTTGTTTCTCTGGAGAACTCTGACTAATACACAAACATTCAACCTTCTGTACCAAAATTCCGTGGGATTTTTTTGGGGTGAGTGGGACTGTTTCTCCTTTTGTCTCCTGATAATATAAAAGTGGTCCATAATGACCCCGAGTAACTACAGATCACTCTTTAATTACCTTTTTTGTTGTTTGAAATAAATCATATCACAATGAAGCTTTTGCTGTCACAGAGTCCCCCGAGCTCTCAGCTAGTGGCAGAACAATTGGCACTTCTGAAAACGTAGTGGGCAAAGGCATCTGGGAGAGTTCCTCAGAGAAGGCTGTTTTCCTCTGAGTCATTATGTGCTCCTAAGACACGATGTTTGTGATAGCTGGAGTCTGATAGAAAGCAGCTATGATCAGCCAGCCCATGTAGTGTCACTGCCACTCTTTTCTTTCTTCCCTGATTTCGTGACTGGTTGACTTTGTTCTAACATACACACTGGGACCACCAGGCAAAGTCCTGATTTTGTGGTCAGTGGGGAACATGTAGTTGATAAGTGACAAACTTGGAACTATAAATCCAACAATATACTGTCTGTATGTTGAAAATTGCTGAGAGAGTAGATTTTAAGTGTTTTTACCACAAAAATGAGTATCAGAGGTTAATGCCTATTTTGAATAGCTTGATTTAGCCATTCTAACCACGTATACCTGTATCAAAACATCATGTTGTACACCATAAATATATACACTTTTTAGTTGTCAACTTAAATAAACTTTCAAAAAAGAGCTATCTATCCATTTTATTTACAAAGGTGATAGGCATGCTACACCTTAGGGTAGCAGTCCCCAACCTTTTTGGCGCCAGGGACTGGTTTCATGGAAGATAATTTTTCCACGGACTGAGTGTGGGGGTGTGTGTGGTGCAGAGCTCAGGTGGTGATGCTCAGCCTGTTTCCTAACAGGCCAAGGTACTGGGCCAAGGCCCGAGGGTTGGGAACCGCAGACTTAGGGAGCTTGCAATCTAGTGGGGGAAGGATGAGAAGCAAATGAACAAGAAAATATCAGAAAGTGGTAAGAGCTAGGCAGAAAAATAGACAATGTACTAGATAGCAGCTAGGTAGTGACTTGGTAGGGAAGGTAGCATTTAATCTGAAGTCTAATGACAGAAAGGAGTGAAGATCTGAGTAAAGAGCATTGTAGGTAGGACAAACAGCTGGTACAAAGACCCTGAGGCAGCACCAGCTTATAGATTGGGGGTATAGATAGTCTTAGCCATAGACTCTCAGTGGAGAGTGGCCAGGGGTTATGTAGGTGATTTAGGCAGGGTCAGATCAAGTAGGGAGGGCAGGTGTTCCCAGGAGGAAGTTTAGTAGGGTTTGTGCCTGCATGACACTGATCCTGCACCTTTTGAAAAGGGGCATGGCGTGGGTTTGGGGGGCAGGAGGGAAGCAAGAGACCAGTGAGGACCTTTCTGCAAGAGATGAAGGGGAGTTAGACTGAGGCCACATTGCTAGAGTTGGGAGAAACAGAGTCAGTCTCTGTTACATAGGTGCAGGGCGTCTTTAAAAAGTCAGTGTATTTGTACTTTGAAGTTAAGAGATAACAAGCATATCTGCATAACCAACTTAATTTGAAGTCGTATATTATTTAGGATGGAATGAGATGACAAACCGAAGATTCCTAGTGGAAGCATTATTACTGTCATCTGCCTCTATTTATTGAGAATCTGCAGACTGGCATTGTAGTGAGCAAGAATGCGTGGGAATCTCAAATGTCAACCTATTTTGGTCAAAAAGGGCTCTAGGAGCCTTCCCCTTCTATACCAATTTCATCTCATCTAGCTCTTACAGTAATTTCCGAGATGGAGTAACTTTATTGCCTTTCTAAACAAGGTTGTCTTGCGTTTGCCCTGGGCTTTGAAATCTGTATCTTCTCACTTGAATGTAAATGAATGCTGTTACATTGGAAGATGAGTATAGAACTGATGTGGAGCAGAATTAGTAATAAGTGACCTGGTTCCACAGGGCTAGTTACATAAATATCAAAATGATATTGTCATAAAACCATTTTACTTATAAGACAACAATAGTGTGAAACTTACAGACCTGCTGGGTTATAGCGAGGCCCTGGTGTTTTACTGTTCCAGCTTGCCGGTTGAAATCTGCTTGGTTCTAGTATTTATGTAATTTTTTTATTGATGCAGTAATCTTTTTAGAAATTCTCCTTAATTAGAAACTCCCAAGATACTGCTATGTAAAGTACCTGGATCCAGTGGTTCCAATTTCTCTTTTTGCAGAGCTACCTTTTTGATACAATAATCTCTCTCTCACTCTCTCTCTCTTTTTAATTCCCTTTATACAGGTTTGCTAAAGGACAGGTAGATCCTTGAAGGAAAAACCTTTGTTTTCTTGCAAGAATGTTCTGGTAATGAGATTGTCAGAAGACTAGTTCTAGATTTAGGTTGGGCTTCTTGTACTGGATTTCACACCGAAAATTATTTGAAAATGACTTAATCATGCCATGGATCTACATGGACTAACTAGGCGATAACAACAGCCCCAGCCATGACAGAAATGTGGTAGGAGCATGGGATTGGTTGTGTCTCATTTCTGTGCTCAAGGACAGTAGGCCAGTATCTTAGCTCTCTTACGTCCACTAGATTTTATTTTTAGTCTTTCTTTTCTTTGTTTTAGAAGTGTTTTAATGGGCTCAGTAAAGACTTTAACTGGCCAGTGACTTTGTCACTAGGACTTTGCTGCAATCCCTTAAAATTAGACACGTGCACAGTCTGTGCGAGGACGCTTGCTGTCTCTCTCTTGTCTCTGCTCTCTCCCTGCAGGATGCCCGCCCTGTCCCCCAGAGCTGCCTTTCTCTGCTCTCTGCTGTTCTCTCCTGGGACAGCTGTGTTCTGTAGCTCCCTGTGGCCTCCCAGGTCGTTTGTGCCTGGGCAGGCCGGTGAAACCTCTAGCAAGTGTCCTGTGTGTGCTCCGACCACCATAGAGCCCGCCGTTGACTGAGGGCGAGAAGTCAGGAGGCAGCAGGGAGAGTAGCTCCAGCAGGAGGACGGGGCCCCCAGGAAACAAAGTCAGTCTTCACTTCCATAAATCTTGGTTCTCACCTTAAATCATTTCCTGGCCTGAGCAACCTGTCCACACTTTCAGAGATCCTGCTGGCCTTTTAAGGTCAGGATTTGATTTAATATTCTTACTGTGCTGTTCATTCTGTGCCCATCTTGTTTACATGTGGCTCTGAAATTGGACCTTTGATATTAAAGATTCAAAACTACCCTGAGTGTGACCAGCTCTTTCAGGAGCTATTGCTCAGAGCATCTTTGTGTTGGTGTGACATTGTGAGATACTGTAACAACACCGTGTTTTTAAGGTGTTTCTTTGGTCAGCTTCGTGAGACTTGTGGTGTTAATTCTTTTGAGAGCAAGGGAGAATGGGTGGGTCTCTTTATTCCTGTTACACATGTTTTGTTTTGGAGGAAGTGTTTTTGACCTGAGTGGACATGTGTGCCTTTTGGAGGACTCTAGGGGTAGCAAAATTAGGATGCCTCCAGTCTTTAATCTGAGGATTCTCCATAAAGTTCCTCAAAGATTTTATTTAAAGTGTGATTCCCTGTGTTTCCTTGCAGTGAGTCACTGGGTTAGGTCTGGGATGGGCTCAAAAATATGGATTTTTTTTTTTCATTTCCCTAGAGGATGTTGGTCCTTATGGAGATCACTTAAGAAGCACTGCTCCAAGGAGGTATGCTCTCCTGTCAAATGACAATTTTGGGTTTGCCAGGGATGTGTTTGATCTCTGGAGGGTCATTTTCTATTCAGATAGGATACTGGGGATAGAGTGGTTCATCATGTCACAATCCAGCTCTTCCTCTCCACCTTTCCATTTCCCCTCAGGCTGGGCTGGCCTAGGGACCAGTGAGAACTCAGTCAATTAGCTTCTAATAAGCTATTGTTGCTTTTTGGAACAATACAATGTATTTACTCTGCAGTAGTGCAATGATGTATACGCCAAATGCAATCTTCTGGTGGCTTCTTTGTGGTTTCATAGTCTGCCAGTGTGTATTGATGGGCGTAGATAGGGACTCGGGCAAATTACTTAACCTCTCTGAGCTTCAGTTTACCTGTATGAAGATGGAGATGATAATAGTACCTACTGCATAGGGTTATTGCAAGGATTAAACGCTCAATGCTAAGAAAAGCACTTGGCATGTGATAAGTGCTATCTAAGAGTTGCTGTTAGTACAAGTTTTGTTGTTATTATCGTTACTAACTTATTTGAATTAAAGTAAAAATATTCCTTGTCAGAAATTCATAGGAATCAACAAGAAAGATATGGGGAAACACTATACACAGCCGCATGTATGCTCTCAGGGAGTTGGTGCGATTTCTGGGATGAACGCAGTCCTTATCAACAGTGTGGAGGCTTTATCAGTGGAATCTGCTATAAGGAGCGTTAATAGGACATCTTCCTGTCCCTCAGCCCCAGCCCAAAGGTGCTGCCAAATGCAGATAAAAGCACTGGAGTAATCTCAGTTGACTATTGTCTGCCTCCTTAATCTCGCTATCAGTGAAATTAATATTTGGTTGCTCAGGGAAGGCAAACGTCTGTAGCTTTTCCCAGGTGGAATGGCTGTTTAGTTTCTATTGCACTCGTTTTCCTCTCAGGTTGAAAACTATCTAAACTCAATTTCCCCTTTAAAAAATGGAATCATATTTGATTTTATGGTAATGTTTATAGAGCTAAGGAGAGTTGAGTGATTCTGGTGTTAAAGCCTTCTAAGCCTTTAAATAAATATATTGTTGTTATCTTGAAACTTTCCACACTGAATGTGGAATTCACTCAGGCATCTTATTGAGCTTTGATATATATGAGGGACACAACTAATGATCCTGTAAATTCCTAATAAGATCAGGCCACTCTTGCAGCTTTCAAATAACAGACTGAAACGCAGCACAAGAACTTGCATTGACAAATGTTCACACAAGTATTAATCAACTTGCTATTTGAAGCAATGTCCCAATTACAGAAGATTTATTTTGAAAGAATTTGGTATTCCGTCATCATCATCATCTCTCCTGTGAATGACTGTGTTAACCTCCTAACTGGTCCGTCCTACATAGCGGTTCCTGGGCTACCTTTTCTAAAACAGTGTTGCCCTCAGCTCGCTCCTTCGCTTAGAATCCCAGAATGACTCTCCCATTGCCTATAACAAAAGTATAATCTTTGGAGCTTTGTATTCCAGGCCCTTTCCTGTCTGCTTCACACTTGACTTTGGTGATCTTCACCCCAGCCCTTCCTGTGATGGTTGGCCCCATATTCCCCCCTTCTTTAGGGCTTTTACTTATGTTGTTTTCTCTGCCTCAAAGACCTTCTTCACCTCTACCAGGTAGAGAATCCCAGGTACTTGAGTCCTTGAGATACTCTGGGATTCTCTCAAGTCATCTCAAATGTCTTCCAGGAAAGCCTTTTCTAAACACATCACTCTCAGAACCAATCATTTTACACCTCTCCCTCCCTGCCATATAGAGGTGGACGTGGATGCTTGGAGGTACAGAGAGGTTAAGTAACTTACCCACACACTAGGCAAATTACACATCCATTAAGTGTCAGATTTGGGGTGGGTTGTGAAATACTTAATGAAAAAAAATGAATATTCGAAAGCATAGTTGGAAATAGGGGGTGATAGCCCAGTTTAGGGACCAAAAATAAAATAGGCTTGTGAAGACTCACCATGGGACTATACCCTGAAAGAAGGTTGTATACACAGAGTCTTGGAAAGAGGAGGTCCTCAAGCCTGAGATTGGCAACACCTTTTCCGGTGGCCCTGCAATCTTTCCCCAGGGAAGTGTGTGGTGTGGTCGAAGGTGCTACGTCAAGTCTTGCCAGGACTGGAAGAGGATGTCCTCAAGATTGAACTGTTACCCTTTCCTGATTGTGCTGATTAAGGGGCTGTCTGATGAGGCTTGTGGCAGCTTCTGTGGTCTTCTTATGCCACATGGAGCCTGCCCTGGATGTGGCAGACCCTGATGATAAATCAATAGGCATTTGAGCGAGGGAAAAAGAAAGTAGGTTCACTAGGTTTGTTAGGCATGTGTGCTATTGTGGGTCTCCCCAAGTTTATGCTGCTCCCAGAGAGTCCAGATTTTTTTGCATGAGCCAGAATATGGTAAATGACGCACGCATGAGAATTTCTCATTAGTGGCATTGTGCTCTCTGTTATGGATGCCATCGACATCGAAACGAAGAATGTTCTTCTCTTGTCAGGACCACTGTAAGAGCAGCCTCTACAAAATAAGCTGTCTTCTTCCCACTGTACTTTCTTACCCAGAGGTTTTGGACAAAAATAAAATAATGAGCAACTCTGATTGACAAAAACAAAATTGTTGTGATTTTCCACATTATTTCTCCTACTTTTTTTGGTCAATGCTGGCACTACTTTATAAGTCTGCTTTGGGCCCTTCCTTCATCCACTTGGACTGACTTTTAGGCTACAGTAAGCAGGGTCTGGTTATGACCAGCGAGGCAGAAATGCAGATTCAATGAGTAATTATTAAGAACTTTCCAGAATATTAGCTGTTTCGGTTGCTGCAGTGACTAGTGATGGAATAGTCCATTAGACATTTCTGTTCCCAGCAACTCCTGAGAATTGATTCCAATCTGAAGCAGCCAACCACTTTGATCAATACCATAATTACTCTTATTGATGGATTGTTTTACAATGGTAGCCATCAGAGCAGTCCGTCAGCTCAGGAGGCACCAGAACTGTCCCCTGCAAGCTGTAATGTACCGCAAATATCTGATTCAAATCAACTTACTATTGAGGCCAGGATGACAAGCGTGAAATTAATTGTTCCACTTCATGTAAGACCTGCATTCTTCTTTTGAGACAGTAATTGGTTGCCGCATGTAGCGTGAGAGCTGGGGGAGCTTTGCCTCTCTGCAGTGTTTATGGACTTATTTTTTTCCCCCACCAGCTATTTTTTTTCCCTACTCTTGTAGGTGTCAGCAGTGTTGCACAGCTACTGTTCCTGCCATTGTTGATTTTTAGTAGGTCTTGTCATGTCAGAGAGAATGGTTTTCCTTCCAGAAAGGTTGATTGAAGCTAGAGTGAATTTCTTATCTGAAAAGCTTATTCATAAAAAGAGGAGGTTTTTTTTTGGCCAACATTAAAGCAAGAAGACCTCAAAAGTTTTTTAAGGAATGTCAAGAAAATATTGGGGCAAATGGCAGTGGGCCCAGTGTTCTTCCATGGTTGCAATAGGCTAATTCAAAAAGTGTAATCCTCTTGCTGAGAATTTTCCAAATACAGTTGCCTTCAGAAGGCTGTTGATGGGGGACAAGGAGGGCAACGCAAGTGGGAAGTCAGGGACAACTGAGGAAATTAGAAGATGGGGATAGTCCCAAAAGTCCCTGGTTATTCAGTCCTCATCAACAAACTGACCATTATGTAAGATAAAATTAACATCCAATTAGAACTGGAGAGAAATATTTTAAGATAGAAAATCCAGTATATCAGCACATAGCTGGTGCAGGAAGGTAAGAGGGCTGTAGAAACAGAGGGGCATTGAGGCACAGTAACCTCCATGGCCTCAAGGGTTTTCTGGAACCCTGGTGTAGAAGGCTGTCCTCTTGGAGGTGGGAACTTCTAGTACACTAGTACTTCCAGGAATGGTAATACTTTTTAATTGCATAGTTGTTTATTATAGCATTTCCAAGTTGGATCCTATGAGAGTTGATTATGAGAACAGAATTCTGTGGACAGAGAATCCCATAGCCAACCACTACTTATTGAGTGCCTGCTGTGTGTAAGCACTGTATAGGCCCTGGGGCTACAAGTAAAGGAGATGCTGGACCCTTGGAACTTACCTTCCTGTGGAAAGCTTGGGAAGGCAGACAATAACTGCATACCCACACCTGTAAGGTAATGCCAGATAGTGTTAGGGGTGGTGGATGGCAGAGGACAGCAACCTTGTCTGATGTTGGAGAATGAAGTCCAAGGAAGAGTAAGTAAGGTAGGTTTGATTCCGCTCATGGGCCTGAAGCCACTTTTACCGTTAAACTTGGTTTGTTTGTGAGCTGTTCTAGTAGCAGAGCCTTCTTTTTACCCTTTGAAAGGAAGAGATTTGATGCTATCAGCATTCAGTGCAGGGGAAAGAGCCAACATAAAGTACCCAGCTGAGAACGTTGGGGATGGTTTTAGAGGTAAGTGGTTCTATTTCTGCTCAGTCATGTAAGTGTTTGAAAGTATTGATTGAACACTTTCATAACACCTGAAGGGATCAGGGGTGATTAATAATAAATAACCTACGATAGCAAAACTCAGAGAATGGTAAAGCCCCTGACAGTGCTGGATTCCACATTACTCAGTTGCATGTGATTAGTTACACATGTAACCTCATTAACTCTTGTCTCTGCCGTAGTGGACTGAAGTAGCGAAAGTATCAACCTGATCATCATGCTTTCCTGTCTCCCATTTTCTGATTTCTTTGGGGATCTTCCCTCCCTCTTTTGATGCTGGAGTCCCATAAGCTCCAGCCACAATATGGGCAGGAGCCCAGACTTGGCCCTCCAAGGTCCTACGTCGTCCTGGACACAGAGTGGCTCAAAAATGGGGCTTGTGACTCAGGCGAGGCCAGTAAGGGCCTTTCCTGGACTTCCCTCCAGGGGCTAGTGAGAAAGATGTTCTTTCCACCAGGGTGGCTAAGCCCACAGGATGAGAGTCTGGCATGGTGACTTGGACCTTGCTGGCTACTGGAACAGCCTGCTTATGGAAGGAAGTCAGGCAGAACTGAGAGTTGTGATCAAGAGAGAGACAGACACAGCAGGTGCAGCTGTGATCCACAATCGTGAGTTCTTGAGTCTTTAGGTTGCCTTGTTTAGACAAGTATACGTGTTTAATAGAAAAAAAATTTAAAAATATGAAATATGCTTCTACTTAATGAAGCCACACCGTTGAGATTTCATTTCTGTTGTGTGGAGAGCTGGGTGGAAATCCTTTACATTCAGTCCTTCAGCAGGGCTGAAAAGAACTCCTCCAGGAGAGAACTGCTGAGCTGAAACCCAGCAGCTTGTTCTGAGGACTCGCGAGGCATTGTTTGTGGAAGCGCTTATCGTGACTGGAAGGTGGCCTGAAGTAACTTTTATGATGACAGCGTCTTAAATGTATATCATAAAGCCTTTCTGTGAAGGAAACATACGAAATTAAAAATCCATTTAGTTAAAACAGAAGCCTGCCAATACATTCATGCAGTTGCAAAATAGGGGCTTCTGAGAAGAGAGAAAATTTGCAGCTGCCGAAGCAAAGCACTGCATTCTAGCTGCTTTGGCTTTTGCAACGCTCAGGAGTTTTCAGGCGTGTTTACGGACCAGCTGCTCTGCTAAGATTCTGTAATATATGGGCAGGGGAGTCTTGAATAAATATGTTTCCTCCATCTCCTCCTTGGGAATCCAGGATCTTTAGCCCGAACTTCCTCTGTGAGTTGAACCCAGTAATGTTTGATGTTTGTAAATGTGGAGTCAGCTATTAATATTTACGTAGCTACTTGAGCCACTCATTAAATGGAACAGGCCGTGACAAACTTGTATGCTTTCTAAACAGAAACTGCGTTTATTGTAGTATGCAGAGATTTCACTCTCTGGAACCTCCACTATTGATTTCTTTTTTCTCCAGCGACCAGACCCCTGGAATTGAGTTCCTCAAATTCTTACCTTGGCTTACAAGGCCCCCAGGTTGTGTCTCTGTCTTAGTCTATTTTCTGTTGCTATAACAGAATACCTGAGACTGGGTAATTCATAAGGAAAAGAAATTTATTTATTACAACTCTGGAGGCTGCATCTGGTGAGGACCTTCTTGCTGTGCCTTAACATGGCAGAAGGAAACACATGGGGAGAGAGAAGTGTGTGAGTGCAGGTCTCTCGTACTCTTATAAAGCTACCAGTCCTATGGTGGGGGGGAGGGGCCCACCCTGACGACCTTATCTAATCCTAATTACCTCCCAAAGGCCTCACCTCCAAACACCATCAACGTATGAGTTTGTGGATGAAGTTCCCAACACACGAAATCTGGGGGACACATTCAAGCTGTAGCAGTCTCCTTCCCCTCCCTGTCTCCTGCCATTCTCCCTAGTGCTCAACAAGGCTTCAGCCATGCTGGTCTTCTTTTTCTTCCTTAAACATGCCAACCTCTTTCTTGTGAGGAGTTGGCTCTCACATTCCCTCTGTCTTGACTGCTCTTTCCCCACTTCTTTGCACACCTGCCTCCTCACTCAGGGCTGAGCTCAGATGTCAGCTCCTTAGAGGAGCTTGCACCAACCAGGCAATCTGAAGTCCTTTGCCTGGTAACTCCCTATCATGCCACCCTGCCTCATTTTCTTCATAGTAGTTTTGTCTGAAATCTGAATTCATTTCCTGCTTGTGCTGTCTTTCTCCCCACTAGAATCACTAGAACATAAACATCACGAGAGTGAGGGTGTCATCTGTCCTATTCCCTGATGTATCTTTGGCACCTATGTCTTGGCACATAGTAGATGCTCAGTTTTATTTCTAGTAAGAATAAATGACTGAATAGCCTATTCATTCCTCTGAGCAGTGACCTCATTCAAATAAGTTAAGCAGTTTTTCTTAGCCTCTCTCTTCAGCTTCTCTGTTAGAGAGAGGGAAGCAGAATGAGATATTCACATTAAACTGGTTACTTTGATTCTCATTTATTATAATTCTTACAAAACTTTTAGGAACCAACAATACCCAAGCACATCTTCTCTCCACATCTGGAGCCTAGTCTTATTTTTTTGGCACCCATATTCCTTCCTGGAATTTGTTACTGTGAGGATTAACTGAATTTGTCATTATATATTTACTGTCTTCTTCCTCTGGAAGACCCTTAAGTTTGGTGCTAAGACTGCTTTATTCATTGCTGAATGCTCCCAGCCTGGCTGAGTGCTTCGCACATGTGGGTGCTCAAGGTCTTGGGCATAATCACGAGGGCTGAACCCATTACTCTGCCTGGTGTGGACACAGGATTTTGCAACTACAGAATCTCCCTGTCTGAACGAATATGTGTTTCCTTATGGCTGGAAGAACATTAAAATTCCTTGTTCCTGTGTTCTTTTGCAGGGGTTGAAAAAGATGGAAAGTCTTTCTCATCTTTAGCACAGGCAGCCCAAGTTCAGGAAGATCTGTGGTCTTGCATGTTCAGTGATAGCAAGTCTTCGATTCTAACGAATCGAAGGAGGGAGAAAGTTGGGGTATGGTCCAAAATGTACAAATGTACTCCAAGGGGCAACATGCTAGAGTGTTTGAAATCAGCACAATGCTGGAAAATGCAGGATGCATGGTCCTCATACTTCACTATTGGAATTGCACAAATCCCTCCAGTGTACTTGAAAATGACCCATCCCATCTCAATAAGCAGATTAAGGAGGCTCTTTGCAGCCCCACCTGGGTCTCTTGGGGGCTGTAAAGGTGCTTGGGGCTGGGGGCTGGGGGGAGGGAGCTGGAGTTTCGATTATTTTGCTGCTGCTCTCTAAGGAATTCTTCTATATTTCACTTTAGCGTGTTCCCAGAACCCGTGACAGGCTGCATAATTGCTGGACCGACATAAATCTATAGCAACGGTGGGTAGATTTTGCTGACGTGTTTGCTTCGGCTGCAGGACTCAGTAGACCATGTCTGCGTATCATATCACAATCTCAGGTTGTGGTGGGACCGGGGAAGGGAAGCTACTTATTGTGCCTTCAAGGTTGTGTTGTGAGATGGGGGGTCATAGTAAAAGACGTACCCTTTAGGCAGAGAGAGTGTCCCAAAGTGGGGAAAGTGGGAAGATAAAACATTTCCTCCCACGGTGGACCCTGCACGGTGGACCCTGATAGGAAAGTTTACAGTCGAAGGTGGGCATTTATTCTTCCACGTCACAAACGTCTATAATTTAAACATGCTGGTTAAAACCCTGACTGATCAGTAGTCTTTCCTCACAGTTTGAAAGTTAAATAATTAAATATGTTTAGGCTTTCAAAAGAGATACCGAAAAATGAAAGACCGTTTCAAATTGCTTAAAGGATTTTGGAATTTGTTTTTGTTAAATCCATTCAATCTGCAGATATTTGCTGAGCACCCATGTGTGACTAGCACTGCTATTGAAGATAGGGGCACAGGAGTAGCAAAAAGGCAGGTGAGTTCTCTGCCAGGCAGAACCTGTGGTCCAGCCAAGAAGAAGCCACTACCCAAGTCGTTACGGGTCCCTCCGTCCAGCAGCCACATGGCAAAGCTCCCCCCCAGTGCTGGGAGTGGAGGTGATTTTTCTTTTTTGTTTCCTTTTTGTTTTTATTTTTGGTATACATTTTAAAAGTTTTCTTTAATGTTTTAATTATAATTTAAGTAAATAGTTAGGAATCCATTTGCTTACAATTAGAACGCAACAGATACTTTGAGCTCTTTTCGACTTCCTCCACCCCAGGTAACCACTATGATGGATTTACAGTATGACTTTGCAGAGGAATCGTGTTATATTTCCACATGCGTGTGTGGTGTGTATGTATACCCATAAAAAGCTTCTGCTGTCATTCTAACATAAAGCACATACTGTGCTTATATCATTGTGCAACTTGCTTATTTTATTCCATAGTACGTTTTTACATTAGTTCATGTTGATACCTGTAAAGGTAGTTGGTTAATTTTAATTACTGAAAGCTGTGCTTATTCATAATCCTATTGGAAGTTTATACTGTGGTGATTGTGTATTGATTCTGAATGGTAAAAATAATAGGGAGAAATAGTTGATATGTATTGAGTGCTTAATGTTTTTCGGACACTTCACTACTGCTACTAAGTCTCTCATGTGGATCATATCATTTAATCATGAGAGCATCTCAGTAGAGTAAATGCTATTTTTAGCATCATTTTACAGGTGAGGGAATCTGAGACATGGAGAGATAAGGTAATTTGCCCAAGGTCATAGAGCCAGGATGTGATGCCAGGATTTGAAGCCAGGTAGTGAAATGCCAGAGCCCAAGATTTATTGCTTCTCTTAGCACCTATCATTTCTGGGACCTTAGGTGCTAAATGCAACCTATGAAGCAGCATGTGACAGGCTGGTACCTGATTGACTGAGGGGCTGAGTGGGCTGGTTTGTGAGTTTGTCAATGCATTGATTCAGCAAACACCTGTTGAGGATCTTTGGCATGCCAGGTTCTCTGCTAGTGCCAAGCCATGAGATGGACACACAACCTGGCCTCATGAGGCTCACAGTGAGAGAGGATAATGCTGAGTGACTACCCACGCAAGGCGTGCACGATGTCTGTACTGGATAGAGTGGGAATCTTGTCCCCTCTGGCATTGCATGGTCTTCAGCCTGTGCTTTGTTTCATTTCATTTCCTTGCACATTAGAATAATGTTGAACTGCATTATTAATGTGGGTCCATTGCCGTAGTTAGAGGAAAATGTACTGTTCTGTAGTGACAATGTTGCCTTCAATGTTATGTCTGTATGAGCAGAAGGAAGCGACCCAGCACCATGCTTTATCCCCCCTTGCTGCCCAGCCACAATATGGCAGATTTGCTATTCATCCAGCCCAATCATAATTAGCATAATTGGCTCTGGTGCCCACCCAGATGTGGTGGGTGGTGTCTTTGGCTGATTACGAAGATTGCAGCCCAGCATTTCGGGAAACTGCTCTTACTTCCTGTCCTTGTATCACTTCTGTGGGCTGATTTTTCTGTGTTTCTGAGAAACGAAGTCATGGAAAGGTTCTCTTTTATTTAATGTGCCTTGTGTAATGATGAAAGATAATCACAGTGTCTGTGATTTTTTTTTTTTTCTTGGAAAATCAGGAGACTGGTTAAGGACAGAAGGAAGTGTAAGTTACTTGGCTTTGAACTCAGATATTGTTAGCTATTCTGAAGGCTCAGATCAAGGGGGCCTGCTCCTCTTTTCTTTGCATTTGGACCTAGAATAATCTTTCCATTTAGGACTGGAAAAGGTTTAATGTCTCATCCTTTTCTTTTTCTTTAATTTCTTTTCTGGCTATCAACAATGAAGTGGAAGGGGAGCCCATAAGTGATGTTGACCGGAGTTTTAGTTTGTAATGGGCTCGGTGTGGCTGGTGGCTTTATATCAGATGCTGTGAGACAGACGTGATTCTTATTTATTTATTTGTTTGTTTATTTTAGGAACACTTGGATAAATTAAATTATGGCCTTTTACTTTTTCGTCAGTTGAACCGAAAACTACTAAGTTTTCTTTCATTGCACATAAAGTCCACATTTTAAGAGATGCATTGTCCTTTTAAGTAATGCCTTTCACATTTTGGTATACGTATGAAGGAAAAAAATGGAAAAAATATATTTTTTCTCTTGGGTTAGAACCCACTTGCACTTGGAGTTTTAAATTTCAGACTGACCTAAAGCCTTTTGAGGTTCAAGTTTAGTGTGCTGTTAGCAAAAAAGGCAACTTCCTAGTTCAAAGAGGGAAGAACATTTTTAAGACATAAAATGCTCAAAAGCCTTCTTAGAAATCCAATAGCTCTCAGAGAAAGCATTTGATGAATGAGGGACACAGGAATTAGAAAAATATGGGTCAATTTTTTTCTTTATATAATCATACTTAAAAGCAGTGGAAAAAGTTCTTGGGTCTAGGGAATTGGAACTTAACTCAGTGACTTGGAAATTTTTGGTTGTTGCCAAACCCAGAAAATGGCCCAGTTTGGCCTGAGCTTTGTAGGAGCGAAAAGTCCTTTAGCCATCTCTGTGGTGTATGAAACTAACATGAGAGACATTGGAGCATGGATCTTAGTAACGCTTCTTTTCATTGGAATTGGGTGGCATGCTAGCTGCTGTCGATAATAAATTGACTAATATTTTTTTTGACTATTATTCCATAACTGAAATGGAAAATAAAGTTAAGAGAAATGAGATGGGGCATCAAGGAGTTGTATGAACCCTCTTGAGAATGCTGATGTCCTGAATCCACATGTTTTGGGGTTTGGAGTTTAATGTTGCCTGGCGTTAACTCTGCCCTCTATGAAGAGAATGAGGTTGGCTAAAGGTGTTGGGTTACAGTTATGGAGAACAGAGGGCTGTGTTGCTGCATTGGTCTCTTCAGGAACACAATCCCTGAGTGGGTTTGCATTAGGGTCTCTATTTTCACACAAAGGTTTTTCGTGTATGCATGGTATTTGCTGATGAGTGAGTGGATGACTGGATGGATGAACCATTGCAGTAGCAGCCTGGTCTGTGCTTAAGGTACAGGGTTCAAGGCTGGAGGGGGCGAAGCTGGTAGTCAGGGCATGCCCTTTCTCACCTTGGATTTTAATCTGGGAAGGGCCCTGCTGGCAAAAGGGCAAAGTGATGATGCTGGGTGACACCATGTGGGTGCTGTCCAGCCTGTCCGGGCCTCTGCCAGCTCCCAGTTACTGGGGTCTGAGCCTGGCTTACTCTGTCTTCACTCAGTGAACCAATCAGCAGAAACTTGGCACATATAAATGGTTTGTAAGAGCAGGCAAAGCAGGCCCTCTTAAGGGGAGCGTGGAGAGGCCAGTGGTTTCTTTAGCAACACTGTTCTGTCCTTTTCGTACTCTACCTTAGGTTTTTCCTGGGCATGGGCCACAGATGCTTCATATTTCAGTAGTTTGTATATATTTTAGTGCGAAATGAGGGCGGTGGTGTCAATGACTAGCACGATCATCGCAGCTGAAGGATGAAGTAAAAGTAGACAGTGAGAGAAAATGTGACTTTATTCAAAAGCAAAGATTGCAGGTGGTGTTCAGACATTTCCAAGTGTGATGGTGGGACTCAGAAGTTTGGGAAACACTGCCTTTGCGTGTGTACTTGTCCTTAGTGTGTGTTTACCTTTTACAGTTTACAGATTGTGTCTTGCACAGTGATATTTTAGGTACTCAGACTCCTTAAGTAACCCTTTATAAATGCTCTTTAATGACAGTGACTTGCTGAAGTTGCAGAGGAGGCGGTGACAAACCAGAACCTCCTGCCCTGGGTTACTTGTTCCAATTTAAATACACCGTTTCAGAGAGTTCCTAAGTCCCCATTGGAAGTGCAGGGTAGATTTTCTCTTCCAGTCACTGGGATGAGAGCTTGGCAAGTTTCAGGAACATACTTAACATGTAGTAGGTACCCAATGCTTTACCCTTTTCTTTTTAAGAGAATGAAATGTATCCTTTCTGACCCAAATGGAATTTAGTCACTGTTTCTCAGGAGCCCAAAATTGTGCTATACATGTGACCGAAAACTTAGCGAATATATACAGAAGATGTTTTGGTGGCAATGGGACAGGATATTCCAAGTGATTTTTCCAGAGCCCGGAGCGCTGAGTTATTTTTTCCATCCTAAACACTTAACGATTTTCATGGGTTTGCAATTCATCCATATAACGATTTTTGGGCTTAAGCTAATGGCTCAAAAAGATTTCAGCCTGGGAGCAAGTGATGTTTTGGGGGTGTTTTTATGATGTTTAAAATATAAATTCCTTTGGTTGCTCCAAGTTAGAAATGATTAAAAAAAGGAGGAAAAGGAAAGAAGTTAATGGTCTGAAACCTAGGGTTGGTGTGTGTGTTTATATTCAGAATCAGAACAGTGTGCTGGCTTTGGCAATTGGGAATATTGATATTCTGAGCTGTGGCATGGAAATTTGAAAAAGAGGTTTAAAGGAAAGTCTCATATGACAAATTTTTAATGAGAAAGAAACTGCTGCCATGTGAAAGAACTGCTTGTCTGACACAGCCTCCATGTAATGGCCATTCAGGGTGTCATTCAGCTCTGCTGATGTCGTGGCCAGGGGCTGCCACTGCTGAGCTGTTATACGCCTGCTGGCCACTGCACTAAGGTGTGTGCCCAAGCTCACTTTGCCCTCACTAAGGCTCTGTGAATTAGGGACAATTATTGTCACCATTTAGAGATAAGAAAGAGAGAAAAGGTCTTGCCCAAGGCCACCCAGCTAGTGAGTAGCAAAGCTCGGCCTCTCTTTGCATTCTAATCATTACGTACTAGGACATGAGGGGCAAAGCACCCGGGAACTGTAACCTTGAAGGCAGTGGTTCTGAAACCTTAGTGGCACAAGAATCTTCTACAAGTATTTGGCTTCAGAAGGGAAACCAGTGGATGGAGAAGCCCATGGAGTGGGTTTAGGTCTTTCTCATTATTTTTGGAACAGGAGGACCTTATGTGGAGAGAAGAGTTCCTGTGGCTTGGTTTGGTTCTTCACCTTTGGGATGGATTGTGTCCCTGCCCAGCTCAGCAAGGCAAACAGAGTGGTGATTTGAGTGGCCAAGCCACAGACTGGGGCCCATTGTGAGTGACTGATGGGTGCGGATACAGGTGGAAGAGGCCCCCCGCTGAAACACAGCATACCTTTTTGTGTTTCAGACCCACCATTCCATCTTGGAATTCTGTGGATATCAGAGGGGAAGAAATTTTGCTGGATCTCCGTGTGTGGGGGCCCTTCTTTGCTATTGTGATTTACTGTTCCTCCATCTCTGGCAGCCTTTTTTTATCATTTCTTTTGTTCATGTGTGTGTTTTCTCCTCCTTCCATCCCTCTGTTGCTTGCCTGTTTTCTGTGTTTTGATGAAGAGTAAGTTACAGAAAAGAGCACCTACTATGTACCACCCACTAAGAGCTGGGGATGCCAAGGCTAATCACTGTGGACCCCACTCCTGGGATTGCACAGTCTGGAAAGGGAGGCAGACATGTCCCTACGTGACTGGTGTGGTGTCATGGCAGGAGTACCAGCCACCATCACTGTGCAAAGTATAGAAAGAAAACGCAGCAAGGGGTGGACGAGCCTGGCTGTCACTGGGACTGGGATACAGACGCCGGCCAGGGAAGACGTGGGAAAGGGGTGTTGTCTGGACCAGGCACCCAGAGATGAGTGGGAGTGACCCTAGGAGGAAAGGAGATGGAGCATTACTTTAGGCAGCTTTGTGGAACAGTTTTAGGGATGGAAATAGCTTTATTTTTATTTTTTGTTTGTCTCATGAATTTGATTGATGAAAGATACTTAAAACTACATAAAATACTTAGGAAGGTACCCAACACATGGGGAAAGACCTCAACACATGGTCTCTTGTGTTGTCATTGTTTAGTAATGATAATAATATTTATCAGATTTTGGCCCTGGGAAACAGACAAATCAAAGCCTTCCTTGGCTTGTTACACTAGAACCTGAAGCAGTTAGTTAGTCTGGGTTTGAGGATGGGCAAAGCCATATGCGGACACCATTTAATTCAGATCTTGTGGGGCTTGAGCCTGAAAGCATTTTTAAAATTCTTGCCGTGTTTGGCATTCTCCTCAATTGCTAAATTGTTAAAGTGGCCTTTAGTGAACTTATCTATGTGCTGAATTTGTAAATATGAATGAGAATAAATTTCTTTTCTCTGTTTTGTTTAATAGACAGCACTGTCTAATAATCCTCATTTTGGAGATGATTTAGCTTCTTTTGTGGTTGTTTTAACCACACAAACCTTGCTTTATTTAAATATTAAACAAATACTGTCCAGTGAGAGTTGCAGGAAGTAACTGACCTGGTCTACCCATTCACTGGACCCTTTTCTTGAGTTTTCCACGTAAGTTGGTTTCCACCACTGCCGACACACAGCAAGGTGATGGCGGTCCTCATCTCTCAACCGTGGCTTTGTCAACCATTCTCTGGAGACACATTTCAGCATTGGCTTTCTACTCCTACGTAGCAATTGGCCAGAAATCAGGTGGCTTGAAACAGCTCCCATTTATTATCTCTCAGGTCAGAAGTCCGGGAGGGCTCTGCTGATTTCTGTGCTCATTGTATCACAAGGCTGAAGTCAAGGCATCATCTAGGTGAGCTCGTATTTGGCGGCTCTGGGGAAGAATGCTCTTCCATGCTTACTCAGGTCATTGGCTGACCTCAGTTCCTTGCAGCTGCAAGACTGAGGTTTCCATTTCTTCGGTGGCTCTTGGTCAAGGGTATCTCTCAGCTCCTTCAGCCTGCCCTCATCCCTCTGACATTAGTCTCTGTCCA
Organism: Varecia variegata; assembly: GCA_028533085.1. NCBI lineage: Eukaryota > Metazoa > Chordata > Mammalia > Primates > Lemuridae > Varecia > Varecia variegata. Next base: position 161,330,335 of record CM052436.1, on the reverse strand, counting down.
TCTTCAAAGCCAACAGTAGTGCCTCGAGTCCCTCTTAAGCTCAAATCTCTCTGATTTTCCCCTTTGTCACCAGTGGGAGAAATTTCTCTGTTTTTGAGAGATTAGTTATATGTACTGTTTTTATATAAAATCAGAAACAGTAAGCTACCAAGAGACATGGGAGAGAGGCAGGAGGGCTGCATCTCATTAGCATTTTTAGAAGTAATTATTTCTAAGTGACAGCTGGTGGTAACAGAGTGACAGTGAACTGGAATTGAGAGATGAGGGTTCAAGTCCCGATTCTGGGACCGTGTGTCTGGAGAGTGGTGGGCATGTTTTCTGGGCCTTGATTTCACCACTTATAAAATTACACGGCTGGGCTCTTGGGGTCATCTTGTTTTGCTTCTTTTTTTGTTTTTGCCTGTTCATGTGCTCTCATTCTGCCCTCCCCTGGCAGACCTTGCTAATCAACCCTCCTCTCTTCCCCACTGAGCTTGGATGCAGTCCTAGAATCCTTTTGATGTGGCCCTCCAGGAGGTCACCACTAATCCACTGGACTTGGCACTGGAGATGAAACCTGTGTGTCATCCCGGCACTTGGAGGTCCCCTTTCATCCTGAAATGCTACAATTCTCTGAAATGAGAAATTATCACCTCCTCTGGCCAAATTGCAGACAGCTAGAGAAGAGCCAGTTGGCCTTTGCTTTGCTTGTCATACAGACATCTGGGGAGCAGGTTCAGTTTTCAAGCCACAAATTGAGGTGTGCAGGAAAAGTCACTTTCTTTTCCTCTGATTGAACTTAATTTCTAGTTTGAGCCCCTTGTTCTGCCAAGTTGTTGAAATGAAATCCAAGTCAGTTCATGGTGCTCTCTCAATCTCCCTGGGTTGTGTCCCAGTTCCAAGGACCCATGTAGAGCCAAAGCACCCTGGTGGAGGGGCCTCTGGTGCTCTGCTGTCACCTGTGATGGCATCCGTGGAGACGTCCTTGCTCCCAGTTGTCTTTGATTTTATTCAGGAGAAACTAGGTTGTGCTAGGTAACAGATTTACTCTGAAAGCTCAGTAGCATATATACAGACCACTTTCTTGCTTAGGCAAGTCCTCCATGGGGTTAGGTGGTTCTCCAGGGCGTCTTTCATCCACATGGTGATCAGGGAGCTGGCCGTGTCCATCTTGTTTCCTCATGAAGCTTCTAGTCTGCCAGGCGGGGAAGAAAGAGCTGGGAGACCGGTGAGCGGCTCTTAAGTGCATGGGTCGGGATGGGATATGCAGCTCCCCACATCCACGGGGCAGATCTGAGTGCATGGCCCTGCCCATCTACCAGGCAGCTGGGACCTGTGTGTGTGGGCAGTGACACCTGGACGTTAGGGGAGCACTACAGCCGCTGCCACAGTTGTTGATCACGTGGAGTCGCTTCTATGTTTTCGTCTACATTTTGCTTCACCTGCCTGCCAGGCTCGAGCAGGTTTGCTGGCTCTGTGAGCTTCGCTCAAGCTGCTTCCAGACAACGAGGGAAGCTTTCTGTTCTTCCTGCACCTCCTGGGGAAGCTGTGGGGCTGTCTGTGGCTCTTTAACCCACCGGCACCGACACATACATCTTCAGCATCTGATGTGTGGATCATGGGAGGACTGTGGGACTCCACTGGCCTCCTACCCTGCTTTGGGAGCAGAAGGTGCAGGTGAGCCCTGTTCTCAGGTTTGTTAACCCTGTCGTGGGGTTCTTTTGTTCCTTCCCCGCTCTCTGGACTTGGCCAGGAAGGTGTGGTGAGGACCTGGGGCTCCTTCCCACAGACCCTTGTCCGGAACACACCTGGGGCTGGCTCCTTGGCTTCCCTGAGAACTCCCCAGCATTCCTGGCCTGGGCGGACTGGCTGTCGCCACAGGGGCCCTGGAGCCCTGCGCCTGTGTGCAGCGTGAGTGGGACTGAGTGGCTCCGACCACCTCTGACCCCATTCCTCCCCGGCTTTGTTTGTCTCCGGAGCTCTGTGCCTGAGAGAGTCAAAGGCTGTGCTGCGGATCCCCTTGTTCTGGGTCCTGTCGTGGGCTGTGAGGACCTCCAGCCACTCCTTCTGGTGAATAGATCTAATGTCCCTGGGCTTCATCTGTCTGGTCAGCTCTGACTCTGCTTTCCTCATGGTAAACGTGTCCCTGGAGAAGGGACAGCAGATTTCTGTGGTTGCACATGCCCAACACAAGGGCATTGATTGGTGAGGAAACTGGTGGGATATGTGAATGTCTCAGGTTTGTTCTTTCCTCTCATCCAGCTGTGTTTATTGGCTGGAAAGGAAGCTTGGATTTTCTTATTACTCTTGGCTGCTGGGCCCTCCTTCCTTTCCCAGCTGTCCACAAACTGGAAAAGAGATGTGCTCTCCCTCTGCTTCTGTCTGTCTCTCACACACCCACCTCCATCCTCTGGTGCCATTCTAGCTTCCCTGTTTCAGTTCCCACTGATTTCTGTAACCCACCAATCAGCCAGATAACTTAAATCATTTTCTGTTCCTTCTGTTCCCCTGTGTTGTGTTCAGGGCTCTCCCAGGGGCAACCTCGCCCCTTCGGTCCCATTTGTGGCAAGAGAGTCATAGGCACCGATGCTCAGGCAGTTTATTTCGGCAGCACTCTTGCCACGTAGACAGCAGGAGCAAGGGGCCCGGGCCAGAGACACTCAGGGGTCAGGTGACCTCAGGACTGGGAGGGTCTCCGTCAGGGATTCTACCCCCTTTCTTATACCTGTATTCAGTCCAGGTCAGTTACAGGTGTTTCTTTCGTAAAGTGGGTGTAAGCTACTCTTGTAAGTGTAAGCTTTATTTTAAGGGTCAGGAAAGTTGCATCGGTGCTGAGGTGGCCCCGTCTCTAGGGCAACCAGTGGTATTTGGTCCCATTGTCATTGAGAGCTGATAATCCCCAGGTCAGGTGCATCATACTGCTGAGTGACACGCAGTGTATGTCCTGTGAGGTGCATGAGTGGCCCCGTCGCTGTCGTTAATCCCATGGCCACGGCATGTCTGTCAATGCGATACTCTGTCCTCATTTGCGTCAGTCTCCTGGAAAGGACCTTCTCTCATCATTTAAGTATAAAATCTAACCCATTCTTTAAAAGACATCTTGTATAAAGCAGTATGCATAAATGGTAGAAAATCTGGAAATATACAAATGTATATTTCAATATTTATAGAATTGTTTCTATCTGTGTAGAAATATATAGGAAATGTAGAAATGCATGAAGTAGAAAGAAAAACCCATAACTTTATCTCCTGGCTATAATCACTTTGATTCATTTTCTTATGGGTTCTTCTTCTTCTTCTTTTTATTTTTTTGGAATTCTCTGATGAGAGATCTTTTCATGTGATACCCTCGTCCTCGAGGTCCACTTCAAGTGCAAGTCTCCGCAGACGTCTTCCTGCATGTTACTCCCAGCTAAGGGATGGTGTTTTCCTCAGCACCCCTAGAATGCTGGTGTTTCTGCTCATCACTGTGTGTTCTGGGTCATCATATTAGTTACCTATTTTTGTATCGCAAGTTACCCTAAAATATAGTGGCCTAAAACAACAAACATTTATTATCACACAGTTTCTGTGGGTCAGGAATCTGTGTGCAGTTTAACTGGGCCCTCTGCCCAGGACCTCTCACAGGCTGCAGTCTCATCTGAAAGCTCGACCAGGGGAGGACCTGCTCCCAGGCTCACCCATGTGGTTGTTGGTCTGAGGCCTCAGTTTTTTCTGGCGACCTCAGACCTTTGCCACGTGGGCGTGTCCACAGAGCAGCTCACAACCTCACAACGTGGTAGCTCGCTCCCAACAGAGTGAGCAAGTGAGGAATAGGAGGGAAACCCGAGTCTTCTTGTAATCTAATCTCAGAAGGGACGTTGCTTCACTTTTGTTGTATTTTATTCATTACGAAGAAGTCACCAGGTCTAACCCACGCTCATGGAAAGGGGATTGATTGCACAAAGGCATAAATACCAGGAGGCAGGGACCCTGGGGGGCCATCCCAGGAGCTGCCTACCACAATGGGGGGCATCTTGGGCAGAGGCCGCCCACCTCATCTTTATACTCCTACCCCCTGAAGTGTATTCGGGTGGTGTATCTGGTGCCTGGCAGGCACTCAGCAGCCTGCCTTGCTGTGCCCTCTCTGGGCTGTCATAGCATGTGCCTCTGTCCCCGCCTCCACTTCCACGCCTTGCTGGGTCAGTCTGCTCAGTCCTTCAGGTCTCAGGGCACGTGCCCCTCTGCTAGGCAGGGGTTCTCAACCTCCTTTATGCCACCAACCGCTTTGACAGTCTAAAACTTACAGACTCCCTCTTAGAAAAAAAAATATTTTCAAGTTTACAAAATGCATAGAAATATAAGAAAACCCAATTATGATGGAATACAATTATCAAAATATTAAAAACTCAAAATTCGTGACATAGTAATTTATGTGCTTCTTTATTAACACCTTAAATAGCAAGATTCACAGCAGGCTGAACTTCAAAACAGTGGTGGAAGGGAATGCTGTTTGAATACTGGCAACTACTAAAATGTGGCAGGAAAATATCTGATTTCTACTGGGGATAAAGGTGTAGCTGCTTCTAATACAACTTTTATTTGTTTACCTTTACAATTCAAGGGATTACTAACATTCAGCAAGAGGTTAGTGAAAATCAGGATGACATTCTTTCTCAGACATCCTGAACCCCTGGTTAGGAACCCCACCCTACAGGGATGGGGGGCTGCCCATGCACTCCTCAGCCCTCTGCCGTTCTGGAATGTTCCTCCTCCTGCCACCCTGTGTTGAGGAGTGAACAGTCAGCAGGGGTCACATTGGAAAGGCGAGGCTGACCTGAGGGAGGAGGAAGAGCAGTTTGATGAGACAGGAAGAAAGGAGAGCCGTGGGGTCCCCGCTGGTTGTGCAGGGAAAGGAGAGGCTGGGGAGGGCCAGGAGGTGCTGTACGCTGCGCGGCTGGGAGAGATGGGAAAGGGGACGTTGAAGTTTTCCTCTGTGTATTTCTCCCAGATTAAGGTGAAGATTCAGTTCGTTTATGTTCTGGCCACCCAGCTGTTCTGCCTTTAGTCCTGTCTCTAGGCTGGAGCTGGCCTCTGGGGCGGCTGTCCTTGATTGCATCTTCCGCCCATGGCCCTGTGCTGCGACAGTTTGTGTGGACCTGGGTTGACGAGCTACTGCCCGCCCCAGGCCCCGTTCGGCCTGCGCCTGTTGTACGGCTCCAGTTTTCAAACTGGGGCCTGATTCTTTTTCAGATGTTGTATTCCCCAGGCTCTGGTCCATGGTGCAGAGATGTCACAGAAAGGCAGCGACCCAGTGACCATCCTGTCCTTCGGGCCATGCCCCCGAGAGCCCTGGGCCAGGAGAGGCAGCTACACGCTGCCCTGGGGCACTGAGCCGATGCCACTCTTACCAACTTGTGCCCTTTCCTCGACTTTCTAAAACCCTCTGGTATTGCCAGCCCAGCTACAGAGCTGACAAGAATCAAATTAGCATTCTTTAATGTACATGGATCCTGTGAAGATATCTAATTCACTGCTGTAAATGGACTTGTTTCCCCATTCCCCGAAGCTTTGCCCCTCCTTTGTGAGGCTCCAGCGGCAAGGAGATTGGCTGTGTCACTTTGATGACTCATTTACTTCCCAGTTACACGAGCAGAATGCACAAGTCCAAGCCAGGGTGAGGTGCGGATTCTGACTCACGAATTGAAGGAATTGGAACATCGCGAGCGACTTCAGTGACACCTCCCGGCCACCACGGCTGCAGGCGGGCCGGTGGTGGTGACCTTCACCGTGTGTGCGGGAGTGTGGACCAAACAGGAGGGCCCAACTATTATGCATGCCCAAGTAGAGCTGAGTAATTTCCCCAGGGACAGAGGATTTATTAAATATTGGAATCCTGACAAGCTCTGTCTCTCGCTCTCCCTGGTATCGTGCCCTGCCCAGAGATGACCTGGGTGTGCTGAGACCGCGCTTTGCTTGCACTCTGCAAGTGGGGCTTTCACGTAGAGGCCTTGTTTGCCTGTGGCACAAGGAGGTTAGATTTTCAGGAACTTTCCTTCCCCATCCTACTGTCTTTACCACTGGAGGAGCACTGTGTAGTGCCAGCAGCCCTACACCCAGGGCGTGCGTGTCTGAGCACAACTCTGGTTTAGTCCTCATAATTGAAACTTTTCTGAGTTGTAGCATCTTGTGCGTGGAGCTGTCTCCGTCCTCACAGTGACGGAGCTTGGGGGCTCATGCTTTGGGTAGCCGGCTCAACCCCGCATGGTCGGTGGTCTGTGATCAGGGTGGGGCCTGAAGTGTTGGTTTTGTCCAGCCTGAAGCTCCATTTTTACGTGAAGGAAAGGTTCCTGAATCTACATGTTACACCCTGAGTTTTCAGGAGTAGAGGCCACCCAAAGCTAGCTCCAGCTGTGAGAATTTCAAATGATTTCTTTAATACAACAACCAGGGCGAAGTGAGGACTTATTTATTCATCTAATACGTGTGTTGAGCACCTGTGCGTCCGGCTCAGGCTCACTGCTGGTGAGCAGTAGGCAGAAATACAAAAGCTCCTGTGCTCCTTAAAGTTCTCGTCTGGTGTAGGGGGCAGAAGCACACAGGTGGTTAAACGTGTGAGGCGAGGGGGCAGTCAGGGCAGGCCGCAGAGAGGAGGAGGCTTGGAAGCCTGGACTTGAGCACCCGACACGGTCTGGACCATCCTGCCCCACAGCCTCACACGGTTTCCCCCTCGAGCTCAGAGACAACAAGCCTCCCAGACGCCACTCTCTCCTGTCCTCAGCCTCTTGCCTTTCAGTCTTCGCATGGCTGTTCCCCCTGCATCGTCCATGCCCTCTCACCCGCACCTCTCTCAGCTTCTGGGTCTCGGCTGAGGCACCCCTTCCACCCTCAAGTCTGGGATGGAGGCCACTCCTAGAAATTGCCTGTGCCTCCCACCCTCCCTTATCGTGGTGTTGAGCACACTGCTTTCTTGTTTTCTTCCCTTATGGGGCTGTGAATGCCCAGTGGCCAAGGTCTGGGCTATCTTGTTCATTCATCTGTCTCCAGCATCCACCCTGGAGGCTGGTGCAGCCGGTCGGCATTTACTGAAGGGACACACGTGAGAATGCGTGCTGGTGAGGCTGTGGCTCCTGAACAAGCTGGAGTAGAGAGGAGGAGGAGGGTAGCACACGGAGACTGTGGGAAGTCTGGCAGTGTCTGCAGACAGGTTGCCAATCTCCCTTAGGCATAAAGCAATGTAGAGTAAAACTATGCCCGAAGCAGTCCCCCTTCCCCCAGCTTGGTCTTGAGCCATGATTTATGAAACAAGAAGGCATCACTATATTTTTATGTAGATTCTCACACATTTTTTGACTCATATTCTTTTCCATTGTGCATCTAGGTCACCTAAAAACATCAGGCTGCCTACCTGTGTTTTAGAGCAGGAGGGTGACGTGTGTGGGAGGCCTGGTAAACCCAGGGTGGACCATGAAGGGAGGGCAGGCCAGGCTGGGAGGAGGGAAGGCGGACCCCAGAGTGCACTCAAACATGGCAGCTCTGTAATGAGGCGATTCTTCATTCTTTAAACTGCTGAGCGGGAACTGCACGAACAGATGTGTGTCCACGGTGGTCACGTGGGAGCACCTCAGAGAACCCACGGCATGTCCAGTTGGTGCCATTCTGTTTTATTGATGTCTTCCCTCCTCTGCAGATACTGGCTGGGAATAAATGAATTACATTTTGTTGTGTAGAATTAAAGCTGCAAACGAGGAGCTGAAGCTCTTGTATTAGTGCAGAATATTAGGAGGTGAGCAGGATCTGAATCAATAGCATTTCCTGGCAGTTAGAAATGAATGTTCAGTCCCACTGGATTTTATGTGACCTTTTGACAGGAGGTTTCTACCATGTTGTCCTGACAGGAGTTCACACTGCTCAGCAAACAGCACAGAGTAGAAGCTTCCTTACATATGTTACAGTAAACTAGTCATTGCTCTGTCTCTTAACATCGATAATATTAAAAAGAAAGGGTTTATTGCTTAGATAGTCTCAGCAAATCAAAGCATGACTAACCAAAGCAACAGTGACAACAAAGTGTTTATTGACATAGAAAGCTTTTCATCACATCATATATAAAAATCACTTTATAAAATGGCATATATGATACAATTTCAATTTGTTAAAATATATGTTCAACATTGAGGGAAAATATTAAGTTGGGTCTGGGACGGGGTAGTGAGGGTAAAGAGGTGGTAGAATTATTACTGAATTTTCTATTTTGAATATTTGTAATTTTTTCCAATGAACGTTTATTAGTTTTATAACAAATTAACATAGGTATAGAAAGTTAGGCTTTGGAATTGAATAAATATAAACTCATCATGCCATTTTATAAGACTAAATTGACGTGCTAATAGCCCCTCTGGATAGTAGCCATTGGTTAAATAACAAACCGTTAGGTGGGAAGAACAGATGTGTCAACGTAGAGACGCTGGAGTCCTGTGTGGATCGTTCTATGGCTCTGACCCCCTTACAGGTGGTCATACATGCTTGTGGAGTTGATGAATGGAAGCTTAAGAGTCTTCATGTTAATATCATGTACATTTCTAGACATCAAAAGTGATCTAGGAAAAGAAGTCACTGTACTGAGGGATGGTACTGTCCTCGTGATCCTGTAGTCACCAGTCTGTACAGGGCCCTGGGTGTGCCGTGGTCATTGACACCTTCATGAGCTCATGGTATAATGAGAAGACATTAAAAAAATAAATATACACGCATATCACAAATTGTGATAAGTGTTAAGAAAAAGAAAACAGCTTGCAATGTGAGGGAATAAAAGACATCACTATCTTTAGGAATTAGCCCTCTAAAAGCATAAACTTTCAGTTTTGTTTTGTTTTTTTTGTCCTCAAATACAGTCATTATTAGTTGGATCACAAACCTTATCGTGGTAGTTAGCAGTGTTTGTAGATTAAAGTCTGTTGTCAGATGGGAAGCAGTATACATAAGAAATAGGTCTTTATTCCTGAGGGTGTATTTACCTTTTGATGAAGTGGTTTTGTACTTAAGAATGTGGCTTTCCATGACGCTAAAGTAATTTTTACCTTAAAAAAGAAAGAGACTGATTGATTTGGGCTTTGAACTAGCAGGATGTTGAAATGTGATTACAATTATAGGATACAAATTGTAGAATCTTAGTGAGGAGTAATCTTGTCCAAAGAGAATTAGTAGGGAAGGCAGAATCATGTAGTGAAAAAGATGCCAGTTCAATTGTCCCAAGTTCCAGGTCCTAATCCTGGTGGGGCTATCGGCTATCGACAGCCCTGGGGTAAAATTTTCTCCCCTCTCTAGGCTCAGATTCTTTGTCTAAACAGGAAGTGATAGACTTTAAGGGTCTTCCCTCCGCTGATAGCATGTGATGCTGTGCAGTGTTTTTGGTCACAGAATATAATGTGAAAGTTGGGTTTCTGGTCTCTTTTATCTGAATGTTAAACATGAGAACAAGATACTTAATGGGTAAATGTTTTGAGTTTAGATACTTAACAATAAGAGCAGATAAAGTACTTCAGGAAGTATTAAGAGCAAGGGAAAGAAATTGCTTTAGTGGCTTACTCTATGTGGCCGGCTTTCATCGTACAGAGTGATGTTCTGGGCAGATGATTTGATCAGTGTTCTTGGAAAGCAAGTAGAATGTATGTGAGCAATTCCATGAATTGGGATACGTCGCTGGTGACTCACACTCGCTTTGTACACTGCAAAGCTGATAATGACAATGTTGTTCTTGACTTTCTGACACCCAGAGGGGCCGTATGTAGAGACATTCCCAGAGGAATAGGCTCTCGATTTTTTTTTAACTACTATTCTGAGTTATATATTTACCTATGAAAACTTTTTCCTTTTTAGATGGTTAAAACCTTTATTAAGTTTTATACCAATGTTAATCTTTTAGTTTTGACAAATATACCACAGTAACATATAAGGTTAACTTTAGGAGAAGTTAAGTGAAGGTATTTTGGGATCACTACTTCCTTGGAAACTTTTCTGTAAATCTAGAATTATTTCAAAATCTGTTGAAGGAAAAATTTTATTAAAATGTATTTTAATTTTAAGGATGCTATATCATATACCCTGAGCAGTAAACATCTCTGCCTTGATGAACAGCTTCAGTGTGAGAATAAAGTGTAAGAAATTAATTTGGTTGGAGGAGAGCCCCTTCAGTACAAGTGATACCAGTGAATCTTAATAAAAATAGTCATCAGATCACTTGCTGCAGTCATTTTCCTAAATCAGAATCAGAGGAAGATGTTCATTTCAGACTTGTTTATAGAGTAAAAGATGTTCTAAAATAAGACATTGGTTAAATAAATACAGCCCTTTAATATCCTGGAATGCTATACAGCAATAACAATGATGGCATCCAATATATTTGACATTAATAGTATTCTTGGTATGTGCAAAAACTAGGTCATAAAGAAGCATATAAATAAAATATATACCTACATGCACAGGAGGACAGGAAACATTGTGGCTATACAAATTGTTGTTTGTAACTTGTGGGTTATGAATGATCCTTACTTATATTTTGGTTATGTCAATTTCCTACTGTACCTGCCATGAACATGTATTACTTGTTTAATAAAGAAAAAAATAAAAGTCAGTACCCCCATGATCACACAAATTTAAAAAGCAGTTACAGGAATGATTAATATCCCTTTTCTCAGAATGGCAGTTAAAATGTATTGTTCATATGTAAACATTCTCTGAATTTTGTCCCTTAAAAATAACCCTTAAGGTTCCTTTTTCTTGAAATACATTTTTTTGCCTGTTCCTTTGATTTCCATTGTTACTGCTGAAAGCTCAAATCACAGTTTATCAGAACCTCCTGTCATTTTTGCTATTGATGTTTTGTGATACTAAATTATCTGAATCTGTAATCTTTTAAAAGAAAAGGTAAATATTAATTACTGTGGACTAGGAAAAAGGTGCCTCTCCCCACTGGCACAGAACTTGGCTGGAGCAGTTGGTTTTCATAACTCTTATTTCCAGTGTATGTTGTCTACTTGGTATGGTTTAGTGGCAGGCTTCTGACATTTCCTAAAACCCCAACTGTGATCTGTCCTTGGAGCAGGGCATGTTTGGTGGAGGTGGTTACTCTAGGGAATAAGAATGCTGAAGAGATTCATAATGATGTCTAGGAAAGGAGCATTTACATTCACTCATTCATTTATGCAAATATTGAGTAAATTCCTGTTATGTGCAGGACATTGTGCTAAAAATTGTGGAACATAACACATAATCTGGGAAGGGAGATAACATACAGATAATTAATGAAAGAGAGTCATTATTGACCAAACAGAAATAAAGTTTTGTAAAAACATTAGTTTAATGGAGAGCCCAGAAGTAAACCCTCACGTGTATAGTCAATTGATTTTCAGCGAGTGTGCCAAGACGAATCAGTGGGGGAAAGAATTGTCATTTCAACAAACAGGATAGCCGCATGCAAAAGAATGAAGTTGGACCCTTACTTCACACCGTACACAAAAATGAACTCAAGAACCTAAATGGTAGATGAAAGATCTAAATGTAAAAACTAAAACCATAAAACTCTTAGAAGAAAACATAGATGCAAATCTTCATGACCTTGGACTTGGCAATGGATTCTTAGATATAATAGCAAAAGCATGAGCAACAAAACTAGAAAAATAGATAAACTGGACTTCATCAAAATTAAAACTTTGTGCTTCAAAGGATACCATCATAAAGTGAAAGGCGACTCACAGAATGGGAGAAGATATTTTGTTAATCGTATATTTGATAAAGGACTTACATCTAGAATATATAAAGAACTCTTACAACTCAATAATGAAAAGACAGATATAATTAAAAATGATCAAAGAATCTGAATAAACATTTCTCCAAAGAAGATACACAAATGGCCAATCTGCACATAAAAAGAGGCTTGAAATAATTTGTCATCAGGGAAATGTAAATTAAAACCACAATGAGATACCACTTCACACCCGCTAGGATGACTATAACAAAAAAGTTAGATAATGAGGATAGAGAGGAATCAGATCCCTCCTATATAGTTGGTGGGAATGTAAAATGGTTCAGCTGCTGTGGGAAACAGGTAGTTCTGCAAAAAGTTAAACATAGAGTTACCATATGACCCAGCAATTTCACTCCTGGGTTTATACCCCCCAAAATTGGAGGAAGAGACTTAAACAACAATGTTGAGATACTGGCACAACAATGTTCACAGCAGCATTGTTCACAATAGCCAAAGATGTAAACAGTCCAGATGTCCATCAGCAGATTAGTGAATAAACAGAATGTGGTAGATACACACAATGGAATACATACTATAAAATTTTCAGCCTTTAAAGAGAATAAAATTTTGATACATGTTACAACATGGAAACATTATGCAAAGTGAAGTAAGTCAGACACGGAAGGACAAAGACTGTATGATTCCACTTATATGAATTACCTAGAATAGGCAAATGCATACAGACAGAAAGTAGAATAGAGGTTACCAGGGGCTGGATGAAGGGGAGAATGGGATGTTATTGTTCAATGGGGACAGAGTTTCAGTTTGGAAAGATGAAGAAGTTGTGAAAATGAATAGCGGTGACAGTTGCACAACATGGTGAATGTGCCACTGAATGGTACGTTTAAAAATGGCTAAAACAGAAAGTTTTATGTTATGCATTATATATTTTACCACAATAAAAAAACCCTATAAAGTCCTCTCTTAAATAAGACAAGGATGAGAAGAAACTTGCATTTCCCAAGATAAAATTTTGACTCAGATTCTCTCACTTTACTCAGTGGGTTTAATCTATGGTATTTTCTAACCAACAAATGAGGTGCTGATATTATTGTGTTAATATTAACACTTTTAAGTGCCCCCTACACTCCAAATACATTACTTAGCAACAAATGGGGCTGGAAAAATCAGACTTTCATGTAAAATGAACCTCAACCTTCACATCTTATACAAAAATTAAATCAAAATGGATCATAGACCTAAATGTAAGATGTATTATAAAACTAAAAAACTTCTAGAAGGAAACATAGGAGAAAATCTTTGTGACTGTGGATTAGGCACAAAGGTCTTAGTCATGATACCAAAAACATGATTCCCAAGAAAATGAGAGTAAATTGGAATTCATCAAACTTTTGGTCTATGAAAGACACTGTTAAAAAAATGAAATGACAAACCAGAGGCTGGGGGAAAATATTTGCTATGTCTGTGTCACAGGACTTGTATCTAGAATATACAAGAACTTTCAATACTCAAGAATAAGAAAATAAAGAACCCAATACAATTGGGCAAGATTTTGAACAGACATTTCACCAAAGAAGATATATGAATGGCAAATATGCATGTGAAAAGGTGCTTAACATCATTAGTCATTAGGGAAATGCAAGTTAACACTACAGTGAGACATTTCTGTATACCTATGAGAATGGCTAAAATTCCTCCCCTGCCCCCCCAAAACAAATAACAACAAAACCCCCCAAACCAGCCAGGCATGGTGGCTCACACTTGTAATCCTAGCACTCTGGGAGGCTGAGGCCAGAGGATCGCTTGATTCAAGACTAGCCTGAGCAAGAGTGAGACCTGTCTCTACTAAAGATAGAAAAAATTAGCCGGGCGTGGTGTCGTGTGCCTGTAGTCCCAGCTCATCGGGAAGCTGAGGCAGGAGGATCACCTGAGCCCAGGAGTTTGAGGTTACAGTGAGCTGTGATGATACCACTGCACTCTAGCCAGGGCAAAAGAGTGTGACTCTGCCTCAAAAAAAAAAAAAAAAAAAAACTAAACTAAAAAACCAAACCCTGCCAATACCAAATGTTGGTGAGGATGCAGAGCACATGGGATTATCATACATTGCTGGTGGGACTGTGAAGTGATGTAACAGCTTTAGAAAAGAATTTGGCAGTTTCTTCTAAGTTTAGCATGCTCCTGCCACATGATGCAGATGTTCTACACCTGGGCATTTACTCAAGAGGAATGAAAACTTACGCTGATAAAAATACCTGTAGTTGAATAGTCATATCAGCTTTATTCATAGTAGCCAAAAACTAGGAACAAACACCCAATGTCCTTGAGCAGGTGAATAGACAAACTGTAGTATATCCATGCAATGGAATACCATTCAGTAATAACAAAGAACAAGCTAGTGGCATATGCAGCAACACAAATGAATCTCAAATACATCATACCAAGTGAAAGAAGTCTACAAGGCTCAAAAAGCTACATATGGTTTTTATCTACATGGCGTTCTGGGATAGGCAAATCTGTAGGGGCAGAGAACAGACCTGTGGTTGCCAGAGGTTGGAGCTGGGGAGGGTTTGATTACCAAGGGGCAGCTTGAGGGAATTTTCTGGGGTGATGGGCCTGTTCTGCATCTTGATGGTGGTAGTGGTTATGTACCTCTCTGCATTTATGAAAGCACATAGAATTGTACACCCAAAAGAGTACATGCCTGGAATAAATTTAAATGCCTGCTCGGGGGTGGGGGAAGGCCAAGCAAACATTTCCACCAAAAAGGAGGAGGAGGAGGAGAAATTTTTATTTTAGAAATGAGATATTTTAAAGACTTATTTACATGATAATAAACTGACCCCATAATTTGAAAGCAGTATGAAATGGCAGAATAAGGAAGTTCACAAATGGGTTTGTGAACTTACTAATTAGGGAAACCCTGTTAGTCACCAGGACTTTGGGAATTAACAAGTAAGAAAAACTGAATAACAGCCTGCCCCACATTGATGATCTCTGCTACCCTGTGCTTTGAGTTTAGACACCGTCTCTTTGGGGCAGATTTGCACTTAGCCCTGCCCAAGGATTGATGAAAGTGTTTCTGCAGCCTTCCAAAGAAGCCCTGGGTAATAAACGGGTATGCAACAAGACGTTTTGTGAGAACAGCTTCAATTTAGACCCTGTAGGGACGATGAGAAGACTGTGTGCTCTTGCCTGGAGCTACTCTCCTGCCCACCAGCCCTCTGCTTGCCCCTCTTGGGTGGGGTGTTGCTCATCCTTTGGTTCCATTTGCTGACGCAGCCACATGGGAGGAGAGAGAGCAGGTGAGGGAAAAATGCCAGAAGAACCCTTGCCTTTGTGCATGAAGGTAGTGGTGTGAGGACTGCATAGACTTGTTCCCCATGCTTTGCACTAAGTCCTGTGATCCAATCTAACAAACAACACAAATATGGTGATCCAGGCTTTGGTCATTTTAAAGTTTTTCTGTTATCCCAGCTTTCTTTCCCTAAACCAAATCTGGCTGGTGGTTAGATAGAGCTGGAGATTGCCTGGGCTGCAGGAACAAGGAAGGCAGCAGGTCGCGGTGGAGCGTGTAGATCATTAGTGCTTGCCAAGTGGCTGGTGGCCTCAGTGGTCTTCTCTTGATTTAGAGAAGTCAGGGGCTTGAAATGTCAGGAGGGAGCCTGTGGCTTTTTCTTCCACTTTGAGTGAGAGCTGCACCAGATCATTGCCTTGCTTCCACTTTTTTCCCTGTTCATCTGCCTACTCCTTCTCATGCATCTATTCACTCTGCAAGGCTTTTGGAAAGATAAATCCGTTTTGTGCCTGGTCGAGTGCTCTTTGCATTATAAAGGAAAATGAGACACGGAATGAGGCACACCTTAAGAGGAGACTTACAGAGAAGAGGCAATTAGAAAACCCTGGAAGGGTGGGAAGAGTTGGGGGTCCCAAGGGTGCATGGTGGTCGGGGTGCTCTCCTCCAGGCTGAGGGTTCAAGAAGGGCTTTGTGAAGGAAGAGGGTAGACCTGATGTGTAGCAGACAGGTAGGTGATGGGAGAATGTGCAGCATGGAGAGCTTTCCAGGTGCTGTGAACTCTGTGGGGCTTCCCTCCCCAAGTTCAAGGAATGACTGGGCTTCGACAGAAGAGGTAGTCCAGGGCGGCTGGACACAAGGATGTGCTCAGTGTGATGCTGGATGAGGGGAGGTTGGCGGGGTTCAGGTGGAGGAGGTACCTGGGCTGTGTCTGCCTTTGTCCAGCCTTGGAAGGGCAGACAATTTAGGGTCCACATTCTCATGGCTGTGTGGAGTGAGGACTGGACATGGCAAGGCTGGGGTGACCTTGGGAAGGGGCCTGGGCGTTGGGGTAGAGAGATGGGTTGTGAATTGGACTTGGCAGTCAGCATGGTTAGAAGTCAATAAATTTCAGTGATATCCAGAGGGGAGAACCAACCAGATCATTTCCAGATGTCTTTTGCTCTCTTGCTCTCTCTCCTCTTCCTTTTCTCTCTTTCCAGCCACCCTGACACATTGGTTTTGTAGGAAGGTGCAGTTGGGCTTGTTGCTTTCTCATTTTTTGCCCTTGGCCCCAGTCACATAGACCCAGGTTTGTTGGAGAGGGAATCTTACTAACGTAAGATGAATGAGTTTGGCCACAGAGAGTTCTGCATTTCCCAGGATAACATTTGTCTTTATTTTAAATCATCAAAACAGCATTTAAGTGAGAACAGGGATCCATGCACGCTTTTATTCACTGTGTTTTGCAATTGCTCACATTATGCTCTAATAACGGGATGTGTGCGCGATATGATATAGAGGCCACTGGGCTGCAGAGCAGTCATTAGCTTTCCCTCAAAAATAAAAAGAGAGGCTGCCATTTGAATAATGATCCCTGGCTGTTTTCTTTGTACACGGGCCATTTCCTTAATTAGGTTTCAAGCTTCATCTCTCTTGTTTTTAACTAAAAAGCCAACTGAGAGAGAGACAAATTGTATTGTGGGGAAGAAGGAGAGAAATGTGTTCCATTTGTGAAGTGAGGGGCAAGTGAGTAAAATGGGGGATTCTTGGATGCCCTGATGTCCAAGGCAAGCACAGCAGAGCTGGGCTGGTGTCTGGGCTGAGCTCAGCATCTCTGGAGGTCATGGGGACCTTTCTGCACACTCCGGGGATACCTCCTCCACCTTCCGTCTAGAGTTTTTGATCCAGGTCTTAGAGTTTGTTTCTAGGGTCACCTTTTTCTTCACTTTACCTTGAAATGACCTTGGCCGCCTGTCTGTTAAACACACACACTTAGGAGTCAGACAGCCTGGGTTCAAAGCCTGCCCTGCGAGCCAGCTCTGTGACCTTGGGCGGACCATGGCATTCCTCACCGCCCTGGGTCGTCCTGTGGTAACGTGGTGATGATAGCTGCCACTCTGCAGGGTTGCTGTGAGATTGGATGACTCCGTTTTTATGTGAAGGACTTGGAACACCGCGTGGGACAGGGTGAGTGCTCAGTTACGTTCAGGACCGCTGCAGCTGCTGTTACTGTTATTATTATTCGCCCCTGAGGGAGAGTCCTACTGAGGAGTTCAGGACAGATGCAGTGTTTTTGTTTCATAACCCAGTGCGTTGTCAGGGAAAGTGAGTCGGCATGTTGGAGCCATAAATTACAGGGAACATTGACAACCTCATTTATTTTCCCCCACAATGGCATGTTTTCTCACCTGTTGTTTTTAACTTCGGAGCCCCCCAAGATCCTGAAGATGGTTTCATGTTTGCAGTCTGCTGAATACGGTGGGAAATAACTTTGAATTTAGACCTTGGTTCATAACCAGCTCCGCTTGCTCAAATCAGGATGCTTTGTGTTTTAATGTTGCATGCTTCCCAAACAAACAAATGTACAGCTGGACAAATGGCAGCACCACTAAACAGCTCCCCTGGCCCACCTTGGCAGGGATTGCTCCTCCTTGTCCCCTCTGAGCCATCCGCTTGTCCCCACCCAACTGCCCGTTGCATGGGGGATATGGAGATGGAATCCACACTTTCCTTTTAAACTTAAACCGTGGTCCCTGGACCCACAGCATCAGTGTTTCTCCTGGAACTTGTTAGAGATGTCAAATCCCCACCCCCACCCCAGATCTGAATCAGAATCTGCATTTTAACAACACCCCTCAAGAGATTCATATGCGTATTAAGATATGTCAAGGTCTATGATATCTCACTAACTCTGTGGGAAGATGAATGGATAAGCCAGAGAGTAAATACCAGTGAGGTAGACCCAAGTCTCCCCAGGGGAGGAGAGGGCTTCCTACAGCCAGTGCCCCTTGCTCTGGGTGTTGATGGAGGAGTAGGAGTTGGCTGGGACGAGGGAAGAATGAGGGCAAATAGAGAGAAGGAGACTTCTAAAAGAAAAAGTCGGGTGTGCAAAGCCAATGACAGCAAAATAATCTGGCCTCCCTTTACTATTCTCAACTTGGTATTTATGGTTTCCTGGCTCCTCTCCAGCACTCACACAGGGCACGTGCTGGGTTGTGTGAAATAATTTTTGAACAATGCAGAAGTGCTTTGTTTCCAAAACTCTGATATGTGAAATGCAGACGCATAAAACAGACAAGTGAGAGGTATTACTGTTTTGCAATGAATTTACTCAACTTTCAGATCAATTCCTTGGGAACAGAAGGAAAGGGCATGGATGGACTTTGAAATCCTCCATCCGGGTCTGGATCCAGACTGCCATTTGTAAGAAGAAACATGGACCAGTCCGTAGCCTCTGCAAGTCTGAGTCTTCATTTTGTGACACGTAACTTTTGATATTTCACTGGCTTGTTGGGTAAACTTGGTTGGTTTGTGATGGGAGTCATGAAATTCATACTTCTTGACCTTCAGATGTGTGGTTCCATATTTTTAAAAATCGGTACTAGAAAGCCTAACTGCAACATAACCTGTGGGGAGGAGGGTGCTGGCCACACACCTCAGTCCCGGTCCCGGGCTGTGTACGGTAGTACTGCAGCTCCCCAGGGCGGTCCAGCCCCCTCTCCCTCCACAGCTATCTTGTCTTCTGCTGGCAAGGAGCGTGTTGGCCCCTACGTCAAGGTGCCTCTTAACTGGCATGTCCAGCACGTTTTAAAAGTTAATTTTCACTTTCAGTTTTTGGTTGATATTCCAATTTTTTCCTTTTGCTTTCCTTTTTTCTGGTTAACCTTTTGTAGCCCACCACTGTGTTTAATGAAAGACGAATGGATTAAAGGAAGCCTGGTGATAGCAGGGAAATGGAACAGCTGAAAAAGCATTCAATTAATGAGAGAGATCACGGAACACAAAACGAATGCAAGAAAAGGCAGATAAATTCCAGGCTCGTTTATTAAGTACAATTCACCTTGAATTCAGAAAAGGGAACTTTTTCAGTAAAGGATTAGTGACAAGATTTGAAAAGAGTCCCCCAGGGAAAAAGGATTAACCAAAGGAGACATTATAGAATGAAATGGAAGTGAATTAACAAATCGATTTTCTGTAAGGGTTAGAAGATGCAAGATTTATTTAGAAGATAAATATTTGGTAATTGAAACCTGTAAGTGTTTTGTTGCTGTTTTTCACCCAGTGAATCCAGGCCTGTGCAGTGAAAATAGAATGGTGCAGATCCTACAAAAAGGCAGCCCAGTCTCTCCCTCAGCATTTGCTACTCAGCTGCATTTTTCCCTACTTTGGTAATTCAAGGGATTTTCCCTCTAATCAAAGAGGTTACTTTTAAAGTTAATGAGAATAATTTGGAACCAGAAGCTAAAATCATTTTTTTTTAAACATGGGAAGTTCTTTCTTTTAATAAGAGCCTTGCATTAGATTTTTGTTCATTTCACCTTTTACCTTCCTGCACTTCACCTGAATTCCATGAAAGCCTTTCTTTTGGTTACAGAGGAGTGTCCTGGGACTCATCTTATCTGTTGACAGCAGAACATGGCAGCTTACCTGATGGAGGTTTTATAGGAGGTGATGCCTTGTCACCAGGTGATGGACTTGATGAAGGAAGTGCCACGGGCAATCTCTGCCACATGGCCTGCTCTCTGAAACAGCTCTTGCCTGGATCCTGGTATCTGACCCTTTCAGAGAATGTTCGCTTGCGTTGTTTGACGCATTAATTTACAAATGATTATTGATTTTCTTCACGTTCAGTAGGCTGCGCTGCTGAACAGAGGGGGTGGGGCTTGTTAGCCCCCGACTTAATTCTGATCCCTCCCACTGTTATTTTCTATTCATGCCTCTTTCTTCTTTCTTTCCGTTAATATGGAAAATGGATATATGCTTTTGTATTTGGCTTCGGACTACGCTGCTTTCTGGGTGTGATCAATAATGTCATTTTTACCAATTCTTATTTTTGATGGTCCATTGGGTGACTGGGTCTCTTTAAAATAAGTTGTAATTATAACATCCAGGAATAAGAAAAAGAGAAAAGAAAAACATATTTAACAAACATATGTAATACTTTTAATGGGAAATTATTTAATATTATTAATATTAAAGTTGCAAAGGTACTGTGTTTATTAGTTAGGGTTTTCTGAAAAAAATTTGATCATTCTACCCATTGAAAAAGTCCATAATTTCCTGTATTTGTTCTGGTTTTCCTTGTTCCCTGCCCTACCCCATGAAATACAGCATGCAGACAAGCACACATGGACGCACACACACACTCTTACCTGTTCCAGATTTTTCTGGGGGGTGTGCGGGAGCAAGAGAGTAGATGATTCCCTTGTAACTGTATTGCTTTTGTATAAACCAGGTTTTGGAAAAGATGAATCACAGAACTCAAGCAGACACATGTTTCCCACCTGACTGTTTAAGATTCCTTACGTAGATTTGATGTACATTACAGAATATATAATGTAAAGGAAAGAAAAAAAATACTTCTCTGAAATTGAACTACAACAGCCTATACAACAAATATACAGGCGACTTGAAATAGTTCTTGTCTCACTTTGTCCCTTTTTTTGATTCTCAGTCTAGGATCTACAAGTTAGCATTGGCATCTTAATAGTGCCAAGCTCAGATTTACTGAAAACCCTTAATGTTGTATTCAGTTTTATACCGAAGCTGGATACTTGAACAATATTCTCTTCTCACTGGTAAAATCTTTCAGTCAAGGCTTCTAGCCTTACCATTTCTCCACCAGAATAATTCCAGTATCTCTCAGGTGCAGTAACATTGATGTGCAGCCTCTGGGAGTGTTCAGTCTCTAGGTGAGAGCTACCAATCGGAGATTTGGAAGTGGCTGGCATAGCTCAGGAGTCGCAGTAAAAACATCTTTTGTTTTGGAGAGGACCTTCCACCTTATCTTTCAGGTGTTTACGAGGGAGGTGTTTTTCAGCTGAATGTGTTTCTCAGAACATTACTGAGCTTCCATGGAAGAATTTGGAAGGGTCCCAAGTACAAAATGGAAGGAACACTTGGTGGACCTTCTTCTAATTCTTGATCTTGAAAGCATCACTGCACCTGAGCATGCACCCATCTTCTACTAATAATTGCCTGTGAAAAATTTTAGCTATCCAAAATGAGATGGCCTTACCCAAAGTCTAATTAGATGTGAGGAAACCATGCCCATGTCCCAGTGAGCCTCAGGACGTGCTGATCATGATAGCTGCTCTCTGTGACCTCACCCTCTCCTGTCTGTCCACTCCTTCTTCATCACTTCCCTCCTCCTCCTCCTCCTCCTCCTCCTCCTCCTCCTCCTCCTCCTCCTCCATCCAGTTGCTCATGGAGGTGTCTGCTTGGGGATTGGTCCTGGGACACATCTTCTCTCCTCCCCTGCTCTTGGCTCCTCATGTTGTCATCTGCCCTCTGTTGCTGCGGGTGAACTCGTTCATTTCCATGCCGCCTTTCCTCCAGGATCCCCTAGTGTGGGGTGCGGGCAGGTGCCGTTCCCTGTACCCCGCAGTGTCTTCCCTTTGGACTCCCCCTCACCTCTCAACTCCCCCTTTCAGTCTCTGTGTGCCAGCAATCCCTCAGAGACGCCTTTTCTCTCCGGCTACTTTGGGTCTCTGTTGCTGGAATCACAGCACTCAGTGCCGTTTGTCACGGTGTGTAATGAAATGTGTGTTCTGTGCTTTACTTGGTTAATGTCTCCCTGGTAGACTGTAAGCTCTGTGTGGATGGAGAGTATACTGTTTTTGCTCTCTGGAGTAGCCCCAGCCCCCAGCACAGTATCTGGTGCTTAGCATTTATCGAGTAAGACAATCAGTGGTTGACTCGATTTTATAGCCTTTCCTTACAATGTCAAGACTTTGTCAAAAGTAATGATTTCCTTCTAATTGTGCTTGATTATCAGGGGGTGCTGTTTGTTTACTGAGAAAAAATTAATTCAGAAGAGTTCCTTATTCTACTGAAAAAGTACGTGTGTGAAATCCCTCCCGGGGGCCGTCTTTCAAAGCCTAATTTTCACGGCAGAGTATGTTCCTATATATGCACTGTGCTATGAAATCTCTGCCGTTTGGCGGCCCTTCTGAAGTTTCAAAGCGTGGTACCCACATCTAGGGTGTTAGCTCTGCGAGGTTCGGTTTTCTCACCTGTCAAGAGTAGTGTCTGTCTCTAGAGATTTCATGAGAAGGCAATGATGTGTGAAGACACTTAGGGAAACCTGGCTCATAGATGTGCCAAGCTGTTATCAGCTGCTATCATGACTGAGTAGGTGATTGATTTGGTGCACATCTGCCACCAGCCTCATTAGTGACATCTTTTTCTCTGCTCCAGGAATCGTCTTCTTTTTCCCGCCATTCATTGGTCCTCACCATAGGAACTCATCGGAGGGACAGTTTCTCTAAGAAACCTTGACCTAACAACCTGCTTGTCTCTGGAGGTGCCTTGAATCCTGTGCCCATGCAGCTCACCTGTTCTCTGACGTGCCTGCTCTGTGCTGGCATGGGACTGTAAGGTGCATGAGGCCAGCCGCGTGGGGGTGTGGTGGGGCCAGCGGCTGCCCCAGAGCTAATGCTGCCCTGGGGTGCAGTGATGGGCATGCATCGTGCAGTGCAGGGGAGACAGCACCCACATGGGGCTGTGCAGCGACCAGACCAGAGCTGGGGGCTGTGGTCATAAGATGAAGGCTCCAGGTTTGAAGAGGAGCAGAAACAAACAGGGGAATGTTTAGAGAGGCCAAACAAGGTAGGGATAGGTGTCTAGAGTCCCTGTCACATGAGGGCACATGGGGAAGAACTGAGGATATATTTAGCCTGAAAAAAAAGGTGGCGTGGGTGGCAGAGGGTGCCAAGTACTGCTTTAAGCACTTTATGCATAGAAACTCATTTGACCTTCATTGGCAACCCCATAAGGTAGTTGTAATTATCACCCCCATTGTTCAGTGAGGAGACTGAGGCAGAGGATGTCTGCGATACCTTCTCCAAGGACCCCTGGAGGGGGAGTGGGGGAGTTGGGGTTCCCGTTCAGGCTGTCTGTGTTCCAAGCCCCTGTGCTGGCTGACCTCCCCCATCACTCTCTTAAAATATTTCTCGGCAGGACGGGACTCAGTGTGTGTAACTAGTTGGTCGGTGTCACTGGGGTCTAGGGGCAGATATTACAGAGAGAGTTCAAGGAGAAAATGTTCTGTGCTGCCCAGCAGTGGGAGGGATTGCCCTGCGGGGCTGCCACAGCCTCCCTAGAAGAGCCCAGGGCTGTTTGTTTGAGACGTCTAGGACAGAATTTCGGCTTGTGGAGGGACACTGGGCTTTGGAGCCATCAGGGTTTGTGTTCTTTGCATTCAGTATGGAAAATGATTCCCTAACCCAGGCTTCTCAACTCTGTCCTCTTGATATATTTGGCCAGATAACTGGATGTTGCGGGAGGGTGCCCTGTGCTTTGTGTGTTTAGCCGCATCCCAGACCTATGTCCACTGGATTTAGTAGTGACTCCGTCTCTCTCCCCCGGTTGTGAAACCAAAAATGTCTCCAGACCCTGCCAAGTGTCCCTGCAGGACAACACGGTCTGTGGTTGAGAACCGCGGCTCTGAATGTGCCTCCCTCTTCCTTGAGAAGCCCCTGTGTTGCCTTGGCCACGCTCGCCCCCGAGGGCTCAGCGTGTTTGTGTGAGGGCCCCTGGGCTGTGGGACCCTTGACCACCCTCCTCATTTATTTTGGTAGTCTGAAGGATGAACTGTTTTGTGCTTGAGCTTCCTGGGGAAATAATTTGCAAGTAGATCATATTGGCATGTAATAGGATGATCTCACTTTGATTGTAAAGAAACAATTACGTTTATAATCTTATATTAAAAAGATCTGTAAAGATAGAAACCAAGGAACCATACTGTGGTTTTTGGGGAAAGTAGGATGAAAGGTTTGTGTTTTCCTTCTACTTGGGTATATCTAGTATCTGATTATTTTCCCTATGGTGAGCACATTTTGCTTTAACACTAAGAAAACAGTCTTGCTTTACCTTCAGATGTTTTGGGAGAGTAACAAGGGATGGTCAGGGCATAGGCTCTAGAAACAGCCTGGCTGGATTTGAGTCCCATTCATACCTTTCTATTTTTCTCCATCTTAGACTTTACTTTTCCCTTTTTAAAAGCAATATCACATAACGAATTTAGAAACCTGGAAACAGTCATCCAAAATTCTGCCACCATACCCAGCCATGATTGGAATCATGTTGTAGTCTCTCCTAGCATCTTTTGCTTTGTTTTTACGTAGCTTTAATTATAAACGTAATGCACTTGTATCATTTGCATCTTTATTTAGCATTATTTCATGGGCAGATTGCTGTGATAGTACACAGCTGCATAGACATTGATTAAAATGTTTTTTTTTTTTTTTTGACAGTAATGTAGTAGCTGTGGACAAAGGCCAGGCTTGTTCAGTGGGTTGTTTAATTCATGTCTCGAGCTTAAACCTGAATCAGTCACACTCTCCTTTGCACATTATGAGATAAGACATTTATTATATTTTTATATCAGTGATTACTAAATTTCTTTGAACTTGACACTTTATATATTTTTAATCACATGAATAATGCATTAATATATGCTCTTTGTGAAGAATTCTAATAGCCCAGTGGTATATAGGCAAAAAATTCTAGTTCACATTAATTCTATTCTATGACCCTGGCCTGAGATAAAATTGTTTCCAGTTTAGTGTTTACCCTTCCCCAATCCATTTGAGAAATCATCATTTATTGACAGAACACACAGAGAAACTCATGTGCTATAAACTACGCTTACATAGACAGTAAAACTATCTGGCCAAAAAATTGTTTCAGGAAATGTCCAAATTTGATGTATATATTTAATATACAGAAACCTTAAACCATGTGATAAATATATGCTAATGATCAGACATACACATTGATGATGTAGTGATATGGACCAGCAGTCGTCCCAAGGCATTGTGCATCCTGACGCTGCATGGGAATTGGCAACAGAAGCCCTGTCACTATTCACATCAAGGGACCTTCTCTGGGCTCTCTTGGTGTTCTTGGATAGTACACAGAGGTGCTTAACCTGTGTCTACAGCCTTCGAGAGAATTCAAGGGACCATAAGTTTAGATGAGAAAAATATGATGTCTTTGATTTTTACTAATCTCTAACCAAAATTTATTACCTTCTAAACTTACAAGTGCAGGTGACAAGCCCAGCAGTGCCTGTGACTTTGTCACCAGCAGAGACCACAGACGTTTTCCCATCAGGTCATAGTTGATGCAGGTATCTCCTCAACACTGGTGATTATGGTGGCTATAAACTCAGACGGATCTTGTCATTTAATGCACTGATGAAGAAACACCTCTATTTCTGCATCACAAATTTATATTTTAAACATTTTGAAAACTGAATTTTAATATAAATGGTTCTTTTTTATGTGTTTTCTTTTTTTCATTAAAAAGATCATTCTGAGGAGGGGTCCATGGCTTTCATAAGATACCAGAGCAGCCCGTGGCATGCCATCCCCCAAAACTCTAAAAATGCCCTTCCCAAAGGCATATCATAGCATAATAATAATACTAACAATGTGGATGAATTGATTAATTTCCTAATATTTTCCTAAATACATTTTAGGAGGAAAAAATATTGGTAACATAGTGATTTTGTGTGTGTATTTAAGAGAGAAACAGAGAAACATTAAATTTCCTAATGCTCAGAATTCTTCAAATTACCATAGAAAAATGCTTATCTCAAGAGTAATATGTGGACTTCTATTAAGTGCTCTGATTCCTCAACTTCAAAGTTTCATTTCCATGACTACCAACCCCAAATATGTGAGGAATCAAGTGCTTTTGGTCATGCTTGGGGGTCTGTGGGGAAAGGCAGCCTCAGGTTCTGAGCCCAGCATGGCCAGGGAACCTCCAGTGGTGAGGACGGCCCTGGCTCTGTCCACACTGGCTGGGACCTTGGTGAGCCAGGTGGGCATCTGTCCCTTACTGGCGCCAGCTGGCGATTGTAGCAGTGCCTGACTGGAGGGTTGGTGTGTAGATGCCTGGGAGCGGTCCTCACGTGGCCTGGCACATCACTAGCTTCTGGGAGACAAGAGCGCATGTTATCCTGTGTCCTGATTTCCTCATGCGAAGATAAATGATGAGAAAGACCTTGAGAGACATTTTGTGTCTGGGTCCCAGAGTGTTCAAAGAAATGGACTCAGTGGGAGATTTCATATAAAAACACAGATTTTTGGCTTCTCTTAACAAATAGAAGACAGGGCAACCACAGCGTGGCCCTCTCCCCAACACAAACATCAAAGAAGCCAAGAAGTGGCCGTCGTCTTACGATGAGACAGGAAGAAGCTCTACTGTTTGATGTAG
This sequence comes from Varecia variegata, assembly GCA_028533085.1. Taxonomy (NCBI): domain Eukaryota; kingdom Metazoa; phylum Chordata; class Mammalia; order Primates; family Lemuridae; genus Varecia; species Varecia variegata. The sequence goes on along the minus strand of CM052436.1, from coordinate 161,303,891 downwards.
ACTCCAGACTGGCTCGATTCCCTTACCTGGTACGACCTGTCTGGCCTTTGGAAGCCTTTGAGTTAGTGGCTTCTGAAACGGATTATTTCTATGTTCCTTTTGTATTCTAACATGTTGATTTTAAAGATATAGGGAAAAAGTCCTGGTGCTGGGCTTGATGAAGTCTGTTAGAAAATCACTTGATTCTGAAGTTGGTGACACTTAAACTTTTAGAGGGTTCAGGTGATGTTTTTGCATCTCAGCATAGCGGAAGCTCTGCTGTAGTCCCCTCATTTTTGTTACTGTTTGTCATGAATCAAATTGGAGGGTCACCTGCTGCAGATGCACTAGAGGACCTGTGGGCTTCTGTGGGCAAATGTGAGGGAAGGAGATGTGTCCATGAAGGATGCTGATACGATGGGTCATTTGTCTTGGCCTCAGATGTCAGCAGTGGGGATTCTGTATCAGAACCTCCCCACCTTTTTACCGAGGAAGCTTTCTAACATGAGAGAGGAGACTCAGTCGTCATCTTTTCCTTTCTACAGGAGGGAGGGCAGGTTGATGACAACTTGCCAAGCATTATCTCACCGTAGTTCTCTATTCCCCAGTGAAAAGCTAGGGTCCGGCTGTGCCATAAATCGGTATCTCTGTGTGCAGTTTGGCATTGATAGAGTTAAAGATTCATTCAGATGCAGGTTCCTAACACTCATTCCGGCTTTTGGCTCTGTAACTACAGAAACCACTTCAGCAGCTGCAAATAGTATTAGCTCTAAGCTTGTTAGGGATCTTGCAGACTCATTCATTGATTGCCTTCGATTTCCAGGACATCTTGGATATAGAATTAAAAAGACTTTAGTTAAGCCAATTAACTTTTGTGGCGCCTGGGCAGCTAACATCCTGTGCTAGAGAAGGTCATTGATGTTATTCAAATAGCAGTTTTATTTGAGCTGGGATTAAGGAAATCAGACAAAAGGTCTAAGAATTGTTTATAATGTGTTCCTTTCTGTGTTGCAGTATCTTGGCCTTTACCATCTGAGTCTGACCGTAATTACACATACAAATGAGTGGGTCATGTTGTCCTTTCTGTAGATTGTGACTTGATTGCACCAGCTCTCAAGTATCCATCTTGCAAATTGTTCCCAGTCGAGTTTTAATCTGAGGTTTCCTCTAGCTACAGTTTATCAAGCTTTTTAAAAAGTATGGCAGTTAAGAGCATGGACTGTGGAGCCACGCTGCCTGGGTTCAAATCCTGGCTGTCACGATGATTTAAGCTCCCATAGTAGTGACTTACAGCCTGGGGTGCCCCCCACAACCTGCCGTGGGTTCCATTCCTCAGGCCCTCTTACGTTGGGTTGGGCTGTAAGGCTAGTTATTGCCAGTGGACTGTGAGCCGATAAATGTCACTTCCAGGCTAAGGGGTTCAAGAAGCAGGAACGTCTTCTCCACTCCCTCTTCCCCCATCTGCTGGCTGAATACGGAAGACACCAAGGCCTGAGGGCAGAGCAGAGCCCCAGAATGGGAGGATGCTGGGTCCCAGAATCACTATGTGGAAGGCTCTCCGATGACAAGGAACTCCCTCTTAGGAGGGTTATGTGAACAAGAAATAAGCTTTTATTGTGTTAAGCAGCTGAGGTTTTTATTATAATGGCAAGTGTCCTCTTAACTAATAAGCCCCTTGCTAGTGGTGTGACCTTGGGTAAGTTACTTGATCTCTCTGTGCCTCAGTTTCCTAGTGGAGGAAGTAATATCTATCTGTCCTGAAGGAAGGGCTCAGGAAATGCTGGCTTGGCTACTATTATCAATAATAAATGGTTATTGTGGTCATTCCTTCTGATCCTCTGGGAGCAGGAAAGATGAATTATTTTCACTTGGGAACATGAGAAGAATGTGTTTCAAAAAAGTAGGCTGCAGAAAGCAATGTGTCATCAAGGAGTGCAGGCTTTGTACGGTAGCATTTTATTATTTGCATTTTGGCTGTAGTTAAGTTTGTTGGTATACATAAAAGACACTCATAAATGCACAAAATGATATTTTTCTTCTCTAACACATGTGGACCTGTAATGTGGGGTTGGGAGGATGTACGCACAGCCTAAATATTCTTGTTTCAGAGCCTCAGATCCCCATGCAGTAATCCAGAGAATACTCAGCAATTGGAGGTATTTTTGTAAGTACTGAGACCATTTGATTGTGTTCTGTGGACAGATGAATCCCCCAGTTTTAAAGCAGTGTGTGATGCCACCCTACTAGGGCAGGGGTGGTTGTGTCAGCAGCTGGCTTAGTGGCTTAGCACTGAGCAGGAATATCATGCAGTGTTCACACTCGGTTTTATCACCACACAGCGAAAATTTATCAGAGGCATTTGTCCAGTTGACTGTGTTAAACAATAAAAGCTTATGAGACTTATCAAGATTTTTAAAGAAGAGTATAGACAGTAGAGCAGGGAGAGGAGAGATAGCCATCTTTTAATTCTGGACCTGGCAATCTGGGAGTGGTAGAAATTTGTCAGAGACCACCCACTGCAGAGCCCGCTGCACCCGCGGCAGCCTCCCTGGAACTCTGGGATTTAGTTGGGCACTCTGAACAGCTGGCTGGGAGCAGGGCTCCGGGGACCCGGGGACCCTGACCATTTTGTGACAGTGTTCTCTGGAGGTGGATGCCAGAAGGCACCTTGAGAAGTCATTTAGACCACACCACTCCTTTCCCTTAGCTGGAAGTTCTTAAAAGCATGCTGGGGAAACTACACCGTCAATGCTGGTTCACGGTCATGTTTCTCACCCCACAGAGCAGGCACTGCTCACAGGCCATATTCTAATTCCTCAAGCGGGCTGCCCTTGCCACGGCCCTGCAGAAGGGGGAGCTGAGCTGCTCCCTGCCTCCTCTCTGCCTTTGGGTTGCAGTTCAGTGCCCTGTCCTCTCTCTGCTCATTCCTAAACAGGGTCTCTTGTTTTGGTGCAAACTGTCTCTTATTCTCGTACTAGCTATGACAGAAAAATTGCATTCTTTGAGGATTGTCCTCAAATGTAACTAGATCTGGAAGAGCACAATGTTCACAGTGGATGTTTTTGACCTTGGAGACACTTGATTAGAATACCTTTGTGAAACAGAATTATTCATGCAATATGGCACTTTCCATTTTCAAGGAGAAAAATATTCTTCTGTGACTGAGAGTTCCATAAAGTCAGTTAGTTTTGTTATTATGGTTAAGAAGTGTTCCTAACGTCCGCTTAAAGGATTTGGAAATACTTTTACTTGGAAAGACATAATTGCTTTGGAGTGTTGTGTTTTGAAGTGACACTTTTGCATGCAATAACTGAGTTGAAAGGAATACTGCGTACATTTATGTCATCATAAGAAAATGACACTGCCTATAAGGAGAGACCCCAAAATTATAGATGATCACTTTTTATTGCAGTATCTTTAGTAACATATCTAAAACTGGCATCCCACCACATACAAATACAGACTTCTAGCAACCAATTTTTGCTAGAGAAGAGAGCCGTCACCGAAGAGTTCCTGTTGAAGACCCTTGGAGTCTTGATGTTACTGCCGAGAGTGACAGTGGGGGCTGTTGGTTTGTTAGGTTGTGAAGGGTGGCCGAGAGTTTCTTCTGGTTGTTGAGGCAAGAAAATGACCTTTTTCAGAAGTTCTAGAACAGATGTTGAGATTTATTACTGCCTCTGCCATCGCCGTCACCAATTTTTGAGTCCTTTACTCCATGTTCAGCATTCCGCTGGGTACTTTACACTCTTCACCTCATTTGATCGTCCCAAGAACAATATGAGGTCTGGTATCCTCTTCACCGTGGAGGGAAGGAGGCTAGTGAGGGCCAGTCAACTTGTCACATAGCTGGTACACGGTGATGCGAGAACTTGAACGTGCTACATCTGGCTGGGGAGTCCCTGGTCCTAGCACCATGCCACACTGCCTAGCAAGTGCACATCGGTGGTCCTCCTGTGATTTGAACCTTGGCCAGTAATTCTAAGCCAAGCAGGATGCTGCACCAGGCTCCAAATCAGTAGCACAGCAGCAAGCTGGATGCAGATTATTTCCCACCCACCCCATCCTGGTCAGCTGTCTTCACCAGGAATAAGGCAGAGAAGACAGAGCACTCTGTCCTCACTGGAGCGACATGAGGAAAGCTTACGGCTTATGGGCAACCTAGAGAGACTGTCCCCTCCCTGTCTTCTCTCCTCACCCACCTCCCCTTGCTCCCTGTTTCCATCAAGTCTTGTCACAGACATCCTGCCTCTACTTACCACAGCCACCTCATAGTGGCTCATGACCGTCTCATCACATTAACAGGGTCCTTTGCAGACTCCATCTCCCAGGAGGCAGGGAATGATATATGCTGCACAGCCATCCCCTTTTCTCAGAGCTTTGGCTAATCTGTCCTTTTACAACCCTCCCTGTGACCCTCTTTCTCCCTGGTGACTGTGATGACCGGTCCTTCCTGTGCCTGGCCAGAGCACCCTTGGCACATCTGGCGGAAGTGACCTACCTTCTGTGCGGATGGGTGTCCTGGAGAAAGGCACACTCAGGCCAGCTGTGTGCGATATGAGGGTTCAGGTTTACATAGAAATGATCCATGCAGCTCTGTTCCGACTTATTTTTAAATAAAATGAACCAAAAATAAGCCTCCTTATACCCCAAGGGAACCACATGTATTTGCCAACACATCCCCCCTCCACCCTGCAGCCTGGCACATGGTAGACGATTTGTAAATATTTATTGAATGAAAGAAAATAGCAGCAATTTCAGTTTAAGTTCCTTTTTTGTGTTGGCATAATCCCTACTTAAATGATTGGTTTAATGAATTTATCTCTTGCACTGTGGCTATTTTAGAGCTTGAAGGAATGAGACTAAGACAAAAAATTGATCCTCAGGAAGGGAATGTGAGATGCCTTCCATTCTTACATAACAAAGCACCTCAAAGGGTTCTGGGCTTTGACTGCCTCTAGGTTGCTTTCCAGGTGTCAGGGTTTATCTGGGATGTGGGTGAGGGGAAGTTAAGGGAAGTGCCAGCAGCATGGGAGAGGGGTGGAGAAGTGGGCCAGCTGCTCTCAAGGTGTGGGCTGGGAGGCAAATGCTGCAGATTCTCACTTGGGGATGGGCAGGTCCCTGCTGTGCCATCTTCTCCTCGGACCTTCTGTCTATCCTCATGTGGCGATTTAATCATGCCAACCCTAGAGATGTAATTTTAGTTTTTGATGAGGAAACTTAGTGAAGAGACTGTGTTAAAACACACCCGCTCTTTGGCTAATGGTACTTTCTGCATCTATCCTCTGCAGAGGACATTTTTTTTTGTCTTGGTGCCAAGCGCACCCAGAGCCCCCTCTTCCACGTTTGGCTTTTATCCCAGTTCATGGTGACTGGCCAGAAGTCTCCTGACTTGAGCTCCCTCTCTGGGTGCTGTTCTAGGTGACTCACTTCTAGATACGCAGTTTTCATGTAGGAAAAAAAATGACCCAAATGTATGAACAGCATTAAGTGTTCTGACAGTGAAGTAGTGCTTTCCTCTTTCTGGTGTTTGTGTGAAATGATCTGGCAAAATAGATGCTGCAGAAATAATGCATTTCTGTGTCTCCCTTCTCAAATGATGAATGTTCTTGGCTCATCACAGGATTTCTTGCCAAATGCTGATTCTGCTAACAGAAGGAAAGGAAGCTTCAGAGGTTCTTTTGTGACAGAGGGAATACAAAGTTTCTCAGGCTTGCCTTCCTTCTGTGTCACGAAAGCTAAGAGGTGCTCTTGCGAAGGGCTGTGTCCTGCCCAGACCCTGGTCTTGGCTAAAGCCACACACAAGCTGCCCTGCTCAGGCACCGGGGGCCACTGCACCAGGCCAGGGGGAGGCACAGTGAAGAGCAGCAATGTCATCAAGCTGCTGGAGTTTGTTACATTAAGAGCTTCAGTTCAGGAAGGCAAGAGCATGACAACACAACACTTACTAGAATCCTCTGTGGTAGAAATGCCAAGAGCACTAGGATTTGGGGGCCTGTTATGTGCAGGCACTGTGCTGGGGCATTCACAGATGTCCTCCCAGTAAGACTGCAGAGCAGCCCTGGAGGAAGGTCATCATTGTCCCTCCGTGTTCTGCACGAGGACACTGAGGCCCAGGAGGGTAAAGGACTTCCTTAAAGTGACATGGCCAGCTGGCCCAAACCATCAGACCTCTTGATGTCTCTGGGGGAGCCCTACCTCTTGTTCCTCTGCCTCTTCTGTCCCCTTCTCGTAGTTCTCTCCCATGTTCTGACAACTCCAGCCTCTGAACTCCTTATCCTCCTCATCCAATTTTGCCTCCCCCCTCCTCGATTCTGCACACTGAGGTTGTTCAAAAGCACACACCTAGTCACTGATCCCCCTACCCTTAAACCTGTCACTGGCTGCAGCCGTCGCCCATCTCTACGCCCCTGCCACCTATCCAAATCGGGATGAGGCCCAGACTGCCAGCGCTAGCACACCACCCTCGATGACCTGGCCTGAGCTCACCTCATGGCCCCATCTCTCACCCATGTCGCCCACCTTGGTCATTCATGCTCCGGCAGGCAGTTCCTTGAGCCTGGCAGCCTCTTGTTTCTGGACCTTCATACTTGCTGCTCCCCCTGCCTGGCACCCTCAGCCCCTTTTGCATCTCCACCCTTCCTGGCCTAGACATCCTTAAGGGGTCCGGCAAGGTGGGAGTCACTGCCTTGACTGCCCCCACCTGGGTACTTACCATCTTCTTTGCCTGTTTACTCATCAGAACATCCTGACCATTAGTCTGTGTGCTATCTTAAACTCTGCTTTACTCGTCATTATGTGTCTCTGGGATGCCCGGTGTCTAGCACCCTGCCTGGCACACCAGAGACACCAAGTATAGTTTGCAGAACAAATAAATGGAGTGCTAGAGACAGTATTCAAAGCTAGACTGGCTCAAATCTTTAACCTGGTGACTCAGCCTTCTCCTCCATGTGTGTTTGCCTCTCTGCCTTTCTTTTGTGTGTTTACAGGGACCTGCTGATACTTTCCCAACTCCTTTTCACAGTTGAAGGATGACTGCATTTACATGAAACCAAAGTAATTTATAGTGTGGTCCTTGAAGCTACAGAAAATAAAAAGCCCTGTTGCCTGCACTGCTGCGTGGGGAGGCAAACCCCAGGAGAAGAAGGAGCTTGAGGCATTTTTCCTCCTGGTCTTTCTCTGTACTTTGGAGAATAAAAGCCAATTTGTAGCCCACGTATGGCCATGGGGTAATTTCTATTTGAGCTTGCAGGGCTGCCTTCTGAGAGGGTTTGCTCTTCTCTCTCCAGGCATTTTTACTGTCGAGAGCTGTGTCTACTTCCCCTGGGGAGCAGGCTCCATGCTCACCCTCTTCGGAGGCCCCGTGGAGGGATAGAATCGACTTCTGAGATGTCACATGTGCCCTGGCTGCCCAGGGCAGCCTTGTGAACAGCTGTAGCCCTTGTTCGCTGACAATGTCTCTGGTTTTTGGTATTTGACTCTCTTGCCAAGTCCACTGCTGGCTACGACATCAACGAAATAGGTGTTTTTATGGCCATGAAATCGGCCCTCTGAAACAAGTTTGCAAATATTTAGACCATCAGTCTTCTGTCCCTGTACCTCTTAATCCCTGCCTCCCCCCAGTTCAAAAGACCAAGTACTTAGAAGTCAGACCTCGCTAGGCACAAAACCCTCTTTCTAATTGTTTGGCATTTGGCCTTCAGCACCTGACTGACCCTCTCTGTGCCTCAGAACTCTATCCTCCTGGGGATAATACCTCTCAGTGTGGCTGTGAGGATTAGACAAATTACCATGTGAAAAGCTACCAGCACCTGCTGGACCTGCGATATAGGTAGGACTCATTTTAGTGACTCCCTTAGACTCTGCCAGTGCAGACCTGTCGCTAAGCCACACAGATTCTAACTGGGACCGTAATTCCCCTAAAGGAATTCAGTGTCCAAATTCTATTCTAAATATAACTACAACTTGATATTTTCTAATTTCCAAAATAGTGTGTTTGTTGTAAAAATCAGAAAATATAGGTAAGCTGTATTTTCTGTATTTTTTTGAAGAAAGAAAAGAATCATTTGTAGTTGCACAACTGGCTATGCACATTTGGCGTATGTCCTTCTAGTAGGGTGTGTGCCTGCATGTGTGTGTGTGTGTGTGTGTGTGTGTGTGTGTGTATTTTTATTATTATTATTATTTTTTTATTTTTTTGAGACAGAGTCTTGCTCTGTTGCCCAGGTTAGAGTGCCGTGGTGTCAGCCTAGCTCACAGCAACCTCAAACTTCTGGGCTCAAGCGATCCTCCTGCCTCAGCCTCCCAAGTAGCTGGGACTACAGGCATGTGCCACCATGCCCGGCTAATTTTTCTATGTATATATTTTTAGCTGTCCAGCTAATTTCTTTCTATTTTTAGTAGAAACGGGGTCTCGCTCTTGCTCAGGCTGGTCTAGAACTCCTAACCTCAAGCGATCCTCCTGCCTCGGCCTCCCAGAGTGCTAGGATTACAGGCGTGAGCCACTGCGCCCGGCCCATGTGTATGTGTAGATTAGTGATTTAACACAGTAAGTAATCAGGTACTGTCTAATATATTATAACATATTGTATGTGTGTTTCCTACAGTCTTTGACGGTGTGAGATGGTTACATGGAATTCTGTTGTACTGGTGTAACTCGCTTTATCCTGTTGCTGGAGGTCAAATTGCCTGGTTTCCTGCTATATAGCTTCCTTTTTAATGGTTTTGATACATATCACCTTTCTAAGCTGCTAAGGGCTTTCAGTTGATTAATGACTATCATTGGGTTACTCTCTCTGTTCTTCAAAATCTTTTGATTCCAGCAATGTTTCCTGAAAAGAGTAAGGCATTACATTATTCTGACCTGGTTCCAGCAGGCATTAGCACATCTTTAAAAGAAAGAGTATCTTTTTGCTCATGGGGTAACTTCCCCAGGGTGGTAAGAAAGTAGCATATACTTGGCCCATTTGCAAAGAAGACATGTTGGCACGCAGCCTGAAGGGGGCGGACTCAGGCTAGAAGAGGAATAGAACCAGTGAACTGCATAGTTTGTCTCTGATCTGGAATCCTCAGCTTGGCAAAGAGCTTTGTGTTGAGATTGGTTAGCAATGTTGCAGGCACAAGTAGCCCCGGAGACCGACAACCCTCCACAAAGTCAGTGGCTCCTTTCCACAGAGCAGACTCAGAAGAAGAGAGGTTGCAGGAAGATGTCACTGAAAACTTGGTGGAAAATCAGAGTTAAATAAATTGATTCCCTTCTAGGTGTCTGTTGAGAGAGAAACACATGCAAGTAACAGATATGGCCAGAATATTGGGGACTGATTAAAAAACCAAAAGATTTAGGTACAGGTTAATTGTGAATCCATTTTATTTTTCTTCATCTTAAGCCTCTAGATCACCTTAAGTTACAGATATTGGGCTGATATTAGTTTCATTTTGTTTTATTCGTTTCTTGAACTTTGTATTTTTGACAGTGAATCAGCCTTGGGTATAAGCTGGGCTCTGCTATTGGCTTTTGGAGCACGTCGAGCAGGCGGCAGAGAGCCCCTGGAATTTTTGGCTCCAGAGATATTGGCTTGCATTTGAACTTGGGGAAAGTTTCCAGTGACTGTCACTGGAGTTTTATTCAGACACCAGAGGATGCTGTTCGCCAGAGCTGGGGTTGGGCTGGCCGGGGTCCCACACCCCAGGCCAATCCAGTCAAACTCCCAAGGGGTGAGGAAGGTCACTCTTTGTCTTAGTTCGTTTTGTGTTGCTATAACAGAGTATCACAGACTGGGTAATTTATAAGAAAAGAAATTTATTTTTCACAGTTCTGGAGGCTGGGATGTTCAAGGTCAAGGGGCCTGCATCTGGTGGGGCCCTCTTGCTGCATTGTCCTACGGCAGTAGCTGGAAGGGCAGGAGTGTGCGAGAGGGCCAGAGAGCAAGAGGGGGCCAAACTTGCTTTTTCTCAAACCCACTCTCCAGATAACTGACCTACTCCTGAGATAATGACAGTAATCCGTTCATGAGGGCAGAGCCCTCATAACCTAGTCACCCCTTACTAGGCCCCATCTCCCAGCAGTGTTGCATTGGGGATTAAGTTGCCAACACATGGACTTTGAGGGACACATTCAAACCCTAGCACTCTTACAGAACCACAAGGCAATGCAGCTGCATTGTTACCTGTATCTTCCTTGCAAAATCACACTTGTTCTGTCCTGTGAGTGTCTGCTGTGGGCTGCAGTGGTGACCACAGGGACTTGTCCTCACCTCCTGGGTCACACAATCTATGATCACAGGGTGCTTTGGGTGCTGGGATGGAGAGTGCAGCCTCCTTGTCTTGGGGAAGCAGGTCAGCCTTGGAGGGGAGGAGGGAAGTCTAGAAGAAGGAATAATGGTTTTCTAGGTGAGATGCAAGAGAGAGGCACTCAGAGTAAACTCATAAGATTTTTATGGATGTTTTTCAGGGCATAGAGAGAAGCACGAAAGTACAACTCATGGTCTGTTATAGGACCGTGCAGAGCAGTCCAGAACATCTAATAAATAATGTAGCAGATGTCCGTCTTGGTCCAGACTCAGCAGGTCTAGAGAGAGCACTTTGTTTATTTCTTTGGGATCAACTTAATTTTGAGAAACTCCAAGCCGTTGGGTCTGATGTTCAGGTGTGAGCCCCCAGTGCCCAGTCTGAGAATCCCTTCCCGTAGTCCACTCTGCCAGGGTCTGGTGGTAGGTGCCGGAAACTCCATGTCTGGGGTCCTACCTGCTTGTATGGGTGAGAAGGGGACTTGCTCCTACCACCTTCCAGAGACCCTCAGCCTCACCTCCATGCTCTAGGGATTTTGTTTTAGTTTTAGGGGTCTGAGGAATTGTCTCTTTACATTCATTCCTTTCCTAGAGACCCTCCCTCTGTCCTCAAACCCTAATCTCCGTTTAGCATACCCAGTATTATTACCTCACAGGACTTGAATTTGAGCAAGGAAGGGAAGGGTTTGTGTGACGCACACACTCACACACACACTCTCTCTCTCTGCACACACACCCCCTTTCTTCCTGGAGGGATGGAAAAACTGAGCTTCCTCCCAGTTTCCATTGTTGAAGGTGTAAGATGGGGGAATGAATGGAGAGAAAATACAAATTTGTATCTCAAAATTTATCCTGCCATTAAAAAGGCTTTCTGGTTTCCACTTCAGAAATGACTCTCAAGGGCCATAGAGCCAAGAAGAGATGTGGCGCCTTGTTTTTCCTAAGTGAGAGCTTTGGGGTGAGGGGTTGGGAACTGATCCAGAGTTTCCCCACAATAAGAGCAAATATACAGACCTGGGATTTTTAGTTCCGCAGCCTTTTCATAACTACATAAGTGTAATGGATTCATTTTGACATGAAACGTATTTTGAACTCCATTTAGAAGGTTCCTATTAATAAACAATATTTCTTTCTGATAGGAACAAAATTAAATCTTTAGTTAATCAACTTTTGGTCTCAGGACGCTTTACGGTGTTACAGATTATCGAGGAACCCTTAAGGGCTTCTGTTTATGTGGTTGGTTGTATCTATTGATATTTGCCATAGTAGAAATTAAAACCAAGAAATTTAAAAAGTAATTAATTCAAAAGATAAAAAAGTCATTACACATTAACACAAATAACATATTTTATGAAAAATAACTATACTTTCCAGAATAAAAAAAATTAAAGGAGTGGCTTTTTTTTTTTCATTTTGTAAATCTCTTTAGGGTTTGACTTAAGGGAAGACGGTTGGATTCTCAGATTTGCTTCTGTATTCAATCTCTTGTGATTTGTTGACATCTGTAGAGAAAATCCATTTTCACATAGATATGCTGTTGGAAAAAGGAAGACTTCATAGACCCCTGAAAGGGTCTCAGGGACCCCTTGAAGTTTGGGGGCCACCTTGAGAACTGGTGGATTACCAAAGTGTATGATGGATTTTAAATGAAAAATTGTCTTTAATTGAGAATTTGAATATACTGTGGGTCAGATCAGCCCCTTATGAATAGACAGATGGTACGGCATTTAATTGGGTTAAGGTTTATTCCTTTCCTGAGTGCTAGTTAAATTTCCAAGAAGAGCCAGAGTCAGTTTTCACATTTCTCCCTACTTGGTTTAATAATTTTGAAATACAGTCCAGTAGCCACAAATCCAGCAGAAGTGGTCACATTACAATTTTAATTGTATTTATTCCTTGTAGGTAGATGTGCTGTGAAGTCACAGGTTGGTGCTTTACAGTATCATATGCCTTTAATGAACGTTGCTTTACGTTCTTACAGAAGTACAAAGAATATGAAAAAGATGTTGCCATAGAAGAAATCGACGGCCTCCAACTGGTGAAAAAGCTGGCAAAGAACATGGAAGAGATGTTCCACAAGAAGTCTGAGGCAGTGCGGGTAAGCGCCTCTGGTTTCTGCTCCGTGTCACCACAGACACAAAGGCAGTGCCGGGGACCGGCATTGATGAACCCAGCTCTCAAAGATACACGTCACCTCACTCACCTATCACGTAAACACTGCTATTTCTTTAGCCTGTTTAACCAGGAAAAGTAGTCACTAGGGGCATGAATTGCCCTTTTCACAGGGGGTTCTGATACAGGAAAGTGGACCCCAAAACTGGGGTCCGGTTGAAGGCCAGATGGGTGCTCGGCTTTGCATGAGAAAGAATTCAAGCACGAGCAGACAGAGTAAGGCAAAAGCAAGTTTTATTGGAATAGAAAGGGGGGAAAAAAGAGAAAAGTGGCTACCCCATAGACAGAGCAGGGGCTATGTCTCAGATCAGTAGAGAGTAGCACCTTGTGAGTTTCCAGGGTCTTACTTTATACCTTCTATTTAATTTCACGTTAAGTGGAGGGAAGATTATTTCTAAGATTTCTGGGGAAGGGGTGAGGAGTTCCTGGAACTGAGGGTCCCTCCCTTTTCTGAACCATATAGGGGTAACTTCTGGGAGTTGCCATGGCATTTGTAAACTGTCATGGAGCTGGTGGAGTTTCTTTTAGCATGTTAATACATTATAAGTAGGGTATAATGAGCAGTGAGGGTAACCTGATTTTTTCATGGCCATCTGGGTTCTAGCTGGTTTTGGCCAGTTTCTACATCTCTTGTTTTATCAGAGGCCTTGGTTCAGGGCTTATGACTCTATGTTGAGCAAGGATTGCTGATTCCCTATCTCAGTTCTGGTGCAAGTTTTCTTCTTATAATTTTATGCCTTCAGTAAAGGTGGCTGGCACTAATTGTACAGCCATGGAACATGAGCTTGCAACTGTGTGATGCATTCCCTAATTGCCAAAAATCATTCAAAGATACGTTGTGGTTCAACTAGGCAACTATAAAAAATTTAAGCAATGCTTGCCAAAATGTGGAATTAGAAATCTTATTGGAGTAAACGATGTCTAGATGAAGTTGGAAGTTCTCCTTACCTTTATTGGAACATTACTGTAATTATAATGTTTGCTTTGACCAGTAATGAAATTTCATAATATCAGCTGGACAGAGGGAACTACAGTGCACATGTGTATCATTTAGATTTCTTAGATGGCTTCCAACTGTTTCTTGTTGCCAACTAAATAGGGCATCTTATGTTATTTAGTATATGTGAATGTTGCAATATTCTACATTAATGCCATACTGACATAGGATTATGAGAAGGAATTGCAATCTAAAGAGTACTTTATTTCTAATGTATAGTTTGCTTACCTTTCAATTTTAATAATTATCTCTAGAATCACTTTGTTATAAAAGACCACTTCCTACTTTACTTTCTTTCACATTTAATTGGCAAAACCAAACTTTCCCAAGTTATACCTGACTTGGATCTGATAACATCACACCTTTGCTTGTCTCTAAAACATTTTGTACTGTTTTGATTTAGGGAGGGAGGGATCATAGCTTAATAGGTAAGAGCATGAGTTTGACCTGGATGTAGTGCCTGTCTTTATCACTCACTAAGCTTTGACCTTTGGCAAAACAGTCTTTATAAGCCTCAATTTCCTCACCTGTAAAATGGGAAAAACCTCACACAGGGAGTGTGAAGATCAAAGTTATGATATTTAGTCACTTGGCATAGACCATGGCACATAAACAGTGCTCAGTGAATAGTAGCTGCTGCTAATGCTATGATTATTGATTATTATTATTATTATTTTTTTAGATGAGGTCTTGTTATATCACCCAGGCTGGTCTCAAACTCCTGGGCTCGAGTGATTCTCCCACCCCAGCCTCCCAAGTAGCTGGCATGAGCCACTGTTCCCCACGATTATTGATTTTAGTAAGATGAGACTTCTTGGTGGAAGCTCTGACATACCTTAGAAGAAAAAGACCACTTTCATCTGCCACAAAAGTAGTGCACTAACAGCCAGCCCTGGAAGCTGCATGGTGGCCTCTGGGTATATCTTTAAGCCACTATCTCAAGCAAGTACTCTTCCCAACAGACATGATAGCCTGGTGGCCATTCATATCTAACAAGCAGACTCAGAAATAAAAATTAAAAAAAAAGCCCACTGCAATTACTATTTTATGTTTATAAAGTGAATACTTTTTGGGGGGAATTTTTAGAATATATTGAAAAATATCAAGCATAGAAAAAGCATTCTAAAAATCCCACCACCTGACAGGACTCTATGGTTTATGTTCTTGTTTTTTCTTTCCTTCCAGTCTTTTTTCTTTGCATTTTATGCGTTAAGGTGTGTGTGTTTCTTTTTTCAAATTTGCAGTAGTATTGCCTGTTACTTTTTATATCCAACTTCTTTTCACTTCTTTCTGCCATTCTAGTATGAGCATTTTCTTATGTCACTGTATTTTGTGATTTTCTTAAATGGCTGCATAACATTCTAGTCTATGAATGTGTCCTACTTGATTCAATTGTTCCTGTATATTTGAATGTTTAAGTTGTTTGCAAGTTTTGGTATAAATAATGCTGCAGTGAGTCTTCTTATATACTTATAATAAATCAGCCAACTGAGCACATACTACATGTCGGCTGCTCCGTTAAGGATTTTACATGTACTCACTTATCCTTGTAACAGCCCCATGGCAGAGGTTGCCATCACCCCCATTTTACAAAAGAGTAGACTGAGAGGCAGAAGTTGAGTAGCTTCTCCAAGGTCATATGGGGAGTGAGAGGTGGGCTGCAGACATGTGGACCCCAGAGTCCACATTCTTCACTGCCTCGGTGCCCTCAGCACCCTGGAGTGTATGTTGATTTCCTTAACATGAATTCCTGAACACAGCAGGGAGCTCAGAGGCTCTGAACCTATTTTTAAGGTTCTTTATTCATATGAAAACATTTCTATCCAGATAGAGTTGTGCCAATTCACAGCCCCTCCAGCCCTCATAGTATGCAAGTGCTTATTTTCCTAAATCCTTGCAAAATAAATAAATAAATAAATAAAATAGTAATGGTGACAGTATTGTCAATTTGAGAGGGGGAAATATTATTGTTTTAACTTACATTTCTTTGTGAACCATAGAATTTTAGAGTAGAAAGGGACATAAATATCGCTAGGTTCTGCTTTTGCAACTGATAGGCAAGGAAACCCTGTTGTGAGGCCAGTGAGAAAAGCTGAGTAACCCAGGTGGATCTCTTTTTCCTCGTTTACCTTTCTGTAGGAGTTCAGAGGAGTCAGTGACTTAACAATACATGCTTACATTTATTGAATTGAGATGCACCAGCCCCTCTGCTATTAAGCACTTAGCATATGTCATCTCATTTAGTCCTCACATCAACCCTAGGAGTGAGATATTGCTATTACTGTTGTCTTAGGAATGAGCAAACAGGCTTGGCAGAATGAAGTCATTTGCCTGGGTCACATGGGCAGTGCTCGGTGGAGTTCGTTTTTGCACCCAGGTGGTGGGATTGCAGTGTCTCTGTGTGCATCTGTGTAAAGTGTTTGTTTAGCTCAGTGCTGGCAAACAGTAAATGTTCAGTAAACATTTGCTGTTACTGTGGATTAAGGGGCCTTCCAACATGTGAGCATTAATAGTGAGAGAGGCTTGTGGCTTCAGGAGGCACCTGGGTGATGCCAGGAGGGAACATGAACTGGGTTTAACATCTTTATACTGCCTAATTTTGACACCTTTTGCTTAAAGTTAGTGAAGTTAACAATAACAACAACAAAAAGACTATTTGATATGGTTGGTGTGGTTCCTTTGAGAAGAAAAAAGAAGTTGCGCTGTTTGGTTTGAAATGTTCCCAGAATAAATGCAGCTAGGATTCTTTGAAATGTGTCTTCTATGCATTTTAAAAGAAATGTACAGGCCCTTTGTAAGCAGGCTTGAGGCCGTAACATCATGGTAAATTGGTCCCAGTCTTTAAAAAGGGTTTGCAGGTCAAGTCGGGGTTTGGTCTGGAGACAGTTGAGATGGGCCTGGTCCCCACTGTGAGCCATGTGGCTCTATTGGCAACAGTCAGAACCCTGTGGCATTTGCAATGAGATGTCAATTTAGAGGCCAAGGGAGCAGCCAGTGTCACTCTTTTCTTATTATAATGCCACCTCACTTCTCCAGTAAGAAAGGTTGCTGTTTGCCTGTGAGATTGGTGAGCACCTGAAGTGCAAAGACCTCAAATCTCAATTTGCCCCTGAGTTTGCAGTAGAGTCATTATTTGTGCAAATGGGGCGGTTCCTTTCCCATGCCGAGCATCAACCCCCCCCCCGCCCCCCCTTCTCAAATGGCCCAGGGCCAGACAGATTGTAGGTTTGGCTCTATCCGTGAGACGCACCACAGCCTAGGAATCTTCCATTTCCAAGCCGCCATCCCTCTGGCAATTTGAGTCAGGTCAGAGGTCCTGGCGCCTCCGACGTGCCTTCCTCCTGCCCATCAGTGGTGACTCCAGGGAGGACGTACAGAAGAAAAGCCTGGTTCACAAACAATACTGATTATTGAAATTTCCATTGATGTATATAAAATATTTATGAGACTGGCAATAGCAATTTAGGAAACTGCACTAACAACACCTTTAGTTTGTGAAAGGAGGTTCAGTTAGTGCTGGGGAGAAAAAGTGGAGCACGACAGTAACCCCATCCTCTCACGTAGCCTGTCATCTCTTGCCTGTTAAACAATGTCGATCTTTTTCTCTGTCTCTTCTGGCTTGATTTCATCATTTTCCTCCATCACTTTCCCCAGTGATTAGTTGAATCAGAGTGATTTTATCATACTCGTCCCCTATTTGAATTACTCTCCACTATGCAATTATCCTATCACAGAAAGTCCTATTTTCTCCCCGTCAGATGTCTGAAGTAAATGTGAAACCTAAAGTGGCCTGCCCATTACATAACCTCTGTCATCTGGTTGGTAATGGACTATGTGTAACTTTTTTTTTTTTCAGGCTAGCAAATTATAAATAACCTTAGCTTCAGTAATTGCCATTAACATAATGGTGCCATTATCACCGTGGCATTTCTTAACTAATATTTTCTAGCACTTTTTGATATTATTGGTTTAAGTAATTTTTTTCAAATCCACTCAGAGGCTAGCTATAGGTTATTTGATACAGCAAGGCTGCCGCTTGCTTTTATATACAGCAATTGTGCCCAAGGCACCATCTCCCAACTTCTTTGTTCAAACATATTTATGCTACCAAGCCCTTAATTAATGTTGCTGAGCAATTTATCAAATTTTAAGTCTCTATGAATGGATAAGAAGTGGAATCAATTTGCTTTTAGTTCATTAACCTTTCAAGGGAGATATTTCTTACGCTGGACTAGAGGAATTGATACGCACTAGTCCTCTGCCAACTGTGGACTCCCATTGGGCCATCCGTTCCTCAGTGATACCTGGAAATGCATGTCTGTGTCACAGGTCAGAGCTCATCTCTGGTCCTGACGGAAGGCAAATTTGACATGGCTCCCCTTTCTCCTCCTGAGCTGCTGGTTTGGAGAAATGTATCCTGATTTGAGGGCAGGGACAAGGCAAAGGATCCTTGGTTATGCGGACAGGCTGCCTCCCAGCCTTTCGTTTGTCCTTAAAATCCGACCCTCCACTAGAAGCACAAGCTGTCAATCAACTGGAAGCATCATCTGAGGCTCCAGGGAACTCTGAGCAGGAACAGCCAACTGTGCAGTGAGAGGAGCATCTGTAGGAAGTAACTCTGTGTAACTAAGGGCATCTCTGATTATAAGGATACACTTTTACGACTGATTCCAGCACAGCCAGGGGGAAGTCATGATCCTGTGATTTTGGTACAGTCCCTGTAACTGAGAGGAGCAGCACAGCCTGGAAAAAGGAGATAAACCAGGAGATCACAAAAAGGAGGACTTTGGAGCATTTATAATTTTATACTAATGTCCTCCAAAATGGTTTCCCAAAGGTGAATTCCTCAGAGTGCTTTTTGCCTTTGGTTGTGCCGAGCAGCTCTGGGGTGGGCACTGCTTTGATCACCCTGATTGAGCCAGACTTGTACCCACCTCCTGTCTTCCCAGGTGGTCCTGGTTTCTGTGCCAGGCACTGATCCACAGGACTTTAAATGTTGGGCTATCCAGGGTTCAGACCTCCACAAACCTAAACAGTTTCAAAGGGCGGGAGGAGCAGGGAGATTATTGAATAGATAATATCTGTTTGGTAGCATTTCAAACAAAACATTAAGTATTTTATTTGCTGTTCAAATTTATTCCCCCATCAAAAAAAAAAAAACAATTAATTAGAAGTGTCTAAAGGAACAGAACTTCTCTGGGGAATGTGAAAATACAAAAGGTAAGTTGTAGCTAAACTCACTTGATGAAGAGTCAGTTTTCAGACCTTGGATAAGACATTTAATAAATTTTGAAAGTACCCTGAAGCTCATATCTGTATATAAACTTAATCCTGTTTCACTTATTTTCTGATTTACATCAATATAGTGATAAATCAGGTCCCCGAAAAGTGTGTTTTGCTTAAAAATAAATACCCTCACTTGTTGGGAAAAGCTAAAGGAGACTAGATTTTATATTAGGTTTTTCCCTCCTTCCTATAGCTACCTGCTGTTTGTCGCGGAACTGATTCCCATTATAGCTGTACTGTGGAAAGTAATTGCTGTTGTACAGTAATTCAATTTCAGTGCATTCACGCATCAGTTCACCGATAGGGGTTTATCTGGAGAAACCTGGGACTTGAAAGCTTTTTATCGAGAAATTCCACATGCAGCAAGACATTTTTCCTAGGTAACGAATATCAGTATTTGCATTTAATAAACATTTACCTTCTCAGAAAAATGGATTTTTTTCCCCCTGCAGAAAGAGATTTACGCCAATCTTCCAAAAAGCTAGAGGGTACTATTAAAGTAACTTTCTCGAGCTGTTTTTTGATTGGTGCCTGTCTACATATGTATGACGATAAAATACATCTATGTTTTTATGTAAATATATACAGTGAGGCATGAAAAGCAGATGCACTCAAGCAAAGCATATTCTGTACCAAAAATAGAAGCTTTATAGGGAGTTAATATATGTAGGGACTATATGAATACTGCTGGTTTAAAAACTTGTCTGTATCTATAGACATTGTGAAAATTGTTGGTGAAACATACTTTCAAAAAGATATCAAGTTGGAAATGAAATTAGTGATTCTCTTTATAAATTTCTAAGTTAAGGAAAGGTTCTTAAGACAGAACTAATTCTCTTCTTTACGTATGAAGTCCAAAATGAGTGGTGGAGGTTCTTAGGCACTGATTATAGGCCTAACACTACTAGGATCACTTTTAGTTTTCAGGCAATAGCGGTGGCTGTACATACTAAAAGATTTTTGTTTTCTGCCTTGGGTTCATGTCTGATCTCATCTCAGAATTTGAAAGCTTGTACTTTGAAAGAGGAGTATATTTGTTTCAGAAAAAATAATGTTTTCTCTTTTGAATCACAGATGGAGGGAGGAGACTGTTATGTTTTATGTTGATGTATCTTGTGGTCTATTTGCTTTTTTTTTTTTTTTTGTACATTGGGTTGCAAAATCACATATATATGTGTAAGAAAATTTAGAGCAGAAACCTCAAACCAGAAGAAGCTTAAACAATAGTGACCATCTGCATTTACCAGTTTTGATGAGCTCAGCAAACCATCCTTAGTTAATGGGTGAGAACAAAACTGCATGGAAGTGCATGGTCTTCGTGGGGTTTCACCTCAAATGAGCCTAGGGTTTTCCCTAACATGCTTCAGATCAGATCAACCTGAGCCTCACAGACAGGCCCAGAAAACTGCTCTCCCACCCACACTGAGAGGGAACAACTCACCTGCCCCCTTGATGGGGTGGGGGATAAGCTTTGTGCTAAGGGAAGAAGGGAGAACGGCCAGATGTTCTGTATGTCCCATTTCATGTCCTGTCTCCGCGAGCTCTTAGTTTTCCATCAGTCACACGTATCCAAAGTTGGGTTGGCTTGGTGAACTGCATCCTAATTTTCCTGCTTATTCTGGGGATGTCGGCGATGAAAAGAGTTCTTCTGTGCGGTAGAACCACTGCGTCAAACCCTCCCCAACTTCATGGTCATTTGTTTCTTTTCCAAATAATTTGACTAAACCTCTCCATTTTCAGAGCTTTGTGGAAGACTCAGTTTGTGTTTTCTGTGGTCTACCATAGAAGATATCTATGTTTTTTAATGCTTTTGGTTTTGTTTTTACTGAATATATTGATAAAAGTAATACATGTTCATTGTAAATGGAAAAGGAATGCGTAGAAAATGAGAAAGGAGAAAGTAAAGGCAACAGCACCAAGACGTATTTAAAAGGTGCTTAATGTCTTTCAATACCTTTTGTTTTTAAATGTCTTAGTTTCTCTTTTTACAGATTTTTTTCTGTTTGTGCGTGTGTTTATGCATATATGTGTGTTTATAAACTTCTACAACATTGGATTATTCTTTCTTATAACCAGCTTTTAAAAAAGTGTTTACATGTTGTGGGCATCTTTCCATGTCAATAAATACCGATTTTTATTATTTGTTACGACTGTATAATAGTCTTCTTTCTGGGTGTTCCGATCGAGCAGTTCTTTTTCAGTGAACATTGAAATCATTTGTAGTGTTTCACTACTGTAAGCAATAATATGATAAACTCCTTTGCAGAGAAACTTTTTTCCATTTATTTGATGCATTTATTAGGATGTATTCCTAGAAGTAAAATGAAGGTTTTAGGTGTATCTGGCCAGATTGTCCTTCAGACAGCACATGCCTGCCTATGTTCCCACCTGCGTGGCTGGAGAGAGAGTATTTCCCCGTTGTCCTCTCTAATACTTAACTGTTATTAGTCTTTTGGCCTTTGTCAACCCTATAGGCAAAACGTAGTAGTATCTCATTTTGCTTTATTTTCTTTCATTACTCACTGTTGGGCCCTCTGGCTCCCTACCTGCCCTGTGGCAGAGTTTGAGGCAAATCATACCGTGTCACAGATAGTGGGCTTAAGAAAACAGAGAGGTGGCCCAGGTGCTAATCCCTGTCCTCCCATAGAGAGGCAGGTAGGCCTGGCACCATGTAGGACAGGCTTGGAGAGCTCTCCCCCTTCCCTCTCCTTTCTGGAGTGTATCAAAATAGCCCAGGGCGTGGGACAAACTGACTAGCACCAGGCTGCCTGGATCTGGGGTGCCAGCTGTTTGGAGGAGTTGTCTGGGGCCTCCAGTGGCTCAGTACCTGTGGACTATGGTACCCAGGGTGTTTCAGACCCCACCCCCACGGCTGGAGAAAGTCACTCGTAAGAGATGTTGAGCTTGGTGCAGCCCTGCTCACTGGGTGAGGGCCCTGTTCCTGGTTGGCTCATTGGGCACCCAGACCGAACACCAGGGTCACTTTGATTCACCTCTCTAAAAGGTACTTACGTAGTAAAGTTGACCATCTTTTTACATGTATATTGGCCATTCCTCCTTCTTTTTTCTTTTTGTAAACTGCCTGGTAATACTCTGTCCCTTTGTTTATACTGTACCATTTCTTTTCCTTGTTCCAACCTGTCTCTGCTCCAGCCCCAATGCCTGTCCCTGTGTCTGAACCTATGTAAGTGGTCAGCAAACCTTTCTTGATTGACTGGCCGGCTTCATGCTGGAGTCAGGATGCCTCGAAGTCAGGGTGAAATGGGCTACACCCTTTCCCGCTGGCCAGAAGACTCCCGAGTGATGAGGGGAAAAGGAAAGTGTTCGAGTGTAACTGCAGGGACACTGTGGGGCTCATGGGCTTTCCTGACCCTTCCCTGGCTGCTGGGCTGTGTGTGCCTCCCCGAGTCAGGCTGTCGCCTGCTCAGCCTCTAGTCCCCAACTCCTGCCCAGCCCCTCCCCACTGGAACAGGTGAATGGAAGGGTTGAAATGGGCAGAAGTCAGTCCAGCTGCTCAGAATGGAAATAAGAAGTTAATGATGTCTGGAGAAGGAATCAAATAAAGATTTCTTTCTTTTTCCCTCCCTTTCTCTCTCCCTTCTTTTCTCCTTTTCTTCTTTTCTCTCCTTCTCTCTTTCTTTCTTTCTTTCTCCCTCCTCCTTCCCTTCCTCCCTCCTTTCTTCTTCTTTCTAATAGCAGGAGATTATTTAAAACATTTTAAAAATTGT
>CM052436.1:161139452-161280946 GCA_028533085.1 Varecia variegata | reverse complement strand
TGGATTGGATCTGTCCCGGCCCGGCCTCCTGCAACCATTCGTTCTGAATGTTGCTCTTTCTCATTAGGAAGCTCTCATTAGGAGATGTTCCTAAGAGGCAGCTCCTTTTAGGAATTCCGAAGCAGAGACTCCGGGAGCCCATCAGCAGCGCCAGCCCCATCTGTCGCTGCTCCTCGCCACGGCCCTTCATGGCTCCCCTGGCTCCACACCAAGCTGTTTGCTCCCTGTCTTTTCAGAGCATTGCTGTGTTTATCTCTTTCATTATGCTCCTTTAATTTTTGTCTGCCTAACTTTTCATTATTTGCCTCCTTATCTATAAAATCACCAATGAGCTTCTTTTTTGTTTTTAATTAGCTTTAAGCCTCTTTTGTCCACAAAGCTTCCTGAAAATCACCCCCACCGCTCCAGGTGTCCGTCACGTCTTCCCCTGGTGGCAGCCCCATCTTGGCTTTCTTAGGGGGTGGGCTGCTCTGTCCAGTCACGACTTCTTTCCTGTCTCACCTCAGTGTCCCACCCTAGCACTCCTTCCTGTACCTGAGCATCGGGAACGTGAGTTCTTGATCTCATTGTTCAGAGCAGCTGCTTGCCTTCTGCGGTGTGTCTGTGAGTGCTGGCTGTCGTGATGGAACCTCTCCTTGACACCGTCCTTGGACAGAGAGCCCTTTGGTTCGGACGCTGCCCACGCAGTTGTCCTGCTCTGGCTACTGGAGCCTCCCTTGGCATGATGGGACCAAAGGGGCTGACTTCCGTCATGCCTGCAGCTCTGGCTGCTCATTTGGGCAGACCTGGCCGATCGCCAGAGGGCAGTGTTTCCTTCCCCTTCCAGTTCAATTTCTGCTCCTGCAGAACTTGTATTGTGAGGGCATGAAGGGAAAGACCCTTGAACAGGAGTGGAACCCCCCCTCTCTTTTTTTTTTTTTTAAGTTAAAGGCTATTCAAATAACTGTACTCTCTTTCTAGAAACTCCAAAGGGGTTTCCAGTTACACAGTGGAACTTTACTTCTTATGTGTTTGTTTAAATGGATATTTCAGACAAGTATAGTATTGTTCTGATGGAGACTAATCACTTTTTAATTTATTTTTTATTAATCGAAACTTTATTAAGCATCTATTACATTTTAGGTTCTTTGGCAGGCCCCAAGATAGAGAAGTGAACAAGAGGGACATGGTCCTTTCCTCACTGAGCTAAGGTCTGTGTGGGAGGGAGAGGTGGGGGTACCCCTGACCGCTGAGGATTAGTTTTCAGAGTCTTTACTGCAGAGGTGAAGGCTATTTTAGGTTCTTCTAGGCTAACTGCAAAATAGTTCACACTTTCACCTTTTGAACATGCTTTATTGGTGCTTAGTCAGAAACATCTAGAAGCTTCAGGATGATGGGCTCAACAGTTCTGTTATCAACACTAGCCGTATTGTATCCTCTTGCTCACATCCAGGCAAATGTTCCACAAGAGTGAACTTTTCCAGATACTGGAAGCACCTCCCGGCTTTTAACATCCATTTGTGACACAGTTGTTTGTAAGGACATACAGAGGCTGTTTGCTTCTGGGTCTGCTGTTTCCATACTGCTGTGGATTTTGAGTTCTTGAGTCTGATTTTTAAATATTTTCCGTCTCCTTTTTTCTTGTCGGCCCTTAGTGGCCTTTACTGCTGTTTGCTGCCATTTTTTTTTTAATTTTTATTTTGCTGCTCCTAAATGTGTTGTGACTTGGGAAATCATATAAACAAGATTGTTAGAATGGTGTTCAAACTCAGAGTCAAAAGCTCTTCCCATGTTTATGTTCCCTGCTCAGAGGCCCTTCACATAACTCTTTTGTCTCCTGTTTGAAGGTTCTGGGTAACCAAGGGTAGTTATGGTGGAATAACTTTAAAGAGTGATTAATCTCAACAGTTTGTATGATTCCACCTTATGTTTTCAACAAGCCAGCTGGTAACCTCCTCTTTAGACTCACTGCCACCACCCAGCACTTGATTCTTTGCCAAGACAGTTATTGGAATCTCTGTACTGGGTCCTCTGCCTGTCACCCCATATATAACAGAGTCGTGCCCTGCTCCGGGGTAACTTTTCTAAAGCACATCCCAGTTTTATTATCCCTTGCTCAGCTCTCTCTTTCTCTCTCTCTGCTTCCTAGTACCATATGCATTAAGTGCAGATGGCTGATTTTAGCAGTCAAAGATCTCTAGAGTGGTCCCAAGCTACTCATCTTATTCATTGTAACCCATATTGGACACATCCTCTGCAAGTCTGGTTCCTCCTTTGCTGCACTTCTCTCAGAGCCTGCACCTAGGTCTCCCTCCCGTTCCTCCTGGCTCCTGGTGCTTTGCTTTTGACGACCTGTACTGCATCGATATGTGGACACACATGCTTGTCTTCTTTCCCCACTTGATGGCAGGCCCTTTATGAGCCAGAGCATTCTTATTTGTCCTTGTAATCCCCTTGCACTTGGCAGAATGGAAAGTCAGACAGCAGAGGGGTCAGAGCATAGCAGGTGTACCTGATTTCTAGTTCTGGCTCTGCCCCTCTGTCCCCTACTGTGCAAGCTGCTTTATTTCTATAAGCCTGTAGTGAGTCATTTATAAATAGAGGTGGTAATAGTGCCTACTTCATAGGACTGTTGTGAAGATAGAGCCCTGGGATCCAGTATACTTACAGGCAGTGGCGTGATGATAATTATTACTGCTTCTAGCAGTATTACTATTACTTCTACAAGGTATTCAGTAAATACTTGTTAAAGTGATTTAAACCTAAACAAATTGGTCTGTGCCAATCATAGAAATCAACCTGGGAAAAGTGAGTTGTTACTCATGGAGTCACCAACAAATAAGCCAGCATGTGGAAAAGTCACAAACAAAAAAGCAGTGGCCACTAAGGTTTTTAAAGGCTCCTCCCAACTGGATCCGGCACGTCTGTTGTCCAGGGCAACAGTGGAGCCCATGCTAGATGGCACCCAGCCCTGGCAATTTGGGGTTCTTCCAGAAATTACAGCATGCCCCACCAGTGTCACCTTCAGATGTGAGTGAGTAGAAAGGCTACAGCCTTTGCTTTATTGTAGGGAAATACTCTCAAATGTTAGTAACAGTTATTTGCAGAAATTTTGGGATACAGCCATAGTAGTTAATCCCAACAAGTTCTGACCAATAAATTTGGTGGTTCTCTAGTCCCCTAATTTAAGTCATGAGGTCAACCGACTGAAATAGCTACAAAGTCAGAAATAGCAGGACAATTAGGGAAGCAGGATTTCTTTGTAGCTCTGAAAGAAATGCAGAGATTGAAATGTGAAATCATTGGGAAAGGTTGATGTCCTCGCATGGTTTGTGACTTGCAGCTAAGTGCAGAATCTCCTGGCCAGACTGATACAGGTTTGAATCGCACCTCTGCCCCCTACCAGTGGTGTGGCAGGTGTGGATATGAGAAAGTACAGGAATAATATCTTTATGAACCACCACCCTCCCCTTATTTCCCAGGTGGTTTTGTTTGTCATTGGAGTTTGGGAACCGCAAGTCTAAAGCAAGGCATTTTGGTGAGCTTTCTAGCACCATCCCCTCTCCTCCCCTCCGCATTCCCCCTCCTCCCCAGCCTTGCAGTAGTAGCACAGAGAAATGTATGAAAATGCTGCCTCAACGCCAGATCCTGAAATGACCTTGTGGAAGCATTCCTCCTCTCCTGGTGGGCTTCGGGGAGGGCAGGAGAGTGGGGTGATGTGATGATGGAGCCATCGGCCAAGGCACTGCCCCACAGGCTTGGGCTTTTTGCCATCCTGTCCTGGTCTGAAAGTCATGCCAGCCAGGCTTGCTCCAGGCGAGGTGGAGGAGCCTCAGGAAAGGCCTCTGGGGTAGAGCTCAGTCCTGGACTAAGGAGAACTATTCTTCCATCTAGAAAGTCTTCCTGCCAGCACAGCTTTTTATCATGTTTGCCCAAGATTCCCATTACCCTTAATTGCCTTCTTTGTGTAGCTTTGGCCATTATTTTCTTTCCCCTTTGGTGTTTACTCTGTCAAATATTTAAGGGCAGTTATCATGTCTCTTTAGCCAAGCTATACACATTCAAGGTCTTTTCAACTTTGCACATAAATCTCAGCCTTCCAGCCCCTCAACACCTACCCATACGTGCTGTGCAGTGTTTGCTTTGGATCCGATCTTGGAAGCAGAGGGATTTTTCTCCTTAGAATTATTGGCATCCGTGTGCACTTTATAAGTCTGCTGCAAACACACTTACACAGGGAATTAAGGAGACACGATCCAGTTTACTATTGTTTTAAGGACAGCCCAGGGCCTTTTTGCCCCCCTGATGGTATCTTTTTAAATTGAATTTGAGGAATGGACAAAAGTCAACAATGACTAGTGTTTCCATTACTTTAAAGCTTATAAAGTATGAAGGATTTTTTTAAGGCCTAAAACCAAAAAAGAAAAAAAAGTGCAAGTATAATAAAAAATGACAAACAGTGCTGCGGTGAGCTGCAAGTCAAATGGGGTTCTCGTGGTTTCCATCCCTGGGCCCCTCCTGAGTGTCTCTGAGTCTCTTTATAGTGCATTCGGGGTTTTCTGTCAATGCTCTGACTTCTCAGCAAAGCCAATTTAACTAATGCAAAATCAGTCAAAAGGAAATAAAAAGAGCAAAACTATCTATTAAATTTAACTCCACTCATTCTACTCCGTGGCTGGAGTGCAAGACCCATGTCTGCTGGACCCCTTGGGCTACTTGGTCCTCAGCCTTTCCTTAGGCTGGAGGGGGATCCCAGGATTTACTGATACAGATCTTTTGAACAACTTGGTCTCTAAATATAAGCCATCGGCTGCATCTCTTGCTCAACAACAATAACAAAGCCCAAAATCAGTTGTAACACCAGAGAAGAAAACAGCTATTTTGGGTTTATTGAGTGATGGCTTATCAGTTTTCATTCCTTTAACAAAATATGTATTGGGGACCTTCTCTGTCCTGGATATACTTCTGGGAACTGGAGATACCATTGTAAGCAAACTGTGTAGTCATTTGCTTGTGTGTGTGTGTTAATAAAAATTGTTGATAAGTACGCTTCAGAGAATGAAAATAACAGGATTTGAGAGAGTGCTGATGGTGGCCTCCTTATAGTTGGGGATGAGGGAGAGTCTAAAGATGTGACGGTTTGACATTGGGATCTGAGTGGCCAGGAGGATGGGGTTGAGGAGGTGGACAGGGGTTGGTTTGTATACAGCTTTGAGTTTAGGGATAGGAATGTGGATCATACCTGAAGTACAACTGGAAGCCCTGGAAGTGTTTTAGGTAGTAAGCAATGTGATCTGATTTCCACTGTGGTCACTCTGGCTGCTGTGTGGACATTGGCCTGCAGCAGTGAGAGTGGACATGGAGGCCAGCCAGGGGGCCCTTGCATTTGTCGGAGAAGAGGTCTGGGGACAGGGTTGTGTCAGTAGAGGAGAGGGATAATGTCAGGGTATGTTTGAAAGTGGAGGCATCAGGAATCGCTCATGGGTTGGCCATGGGGAAATTTGTGTGGGCGTGTTGAGGGGAAGAGAGAAACAAATGGTACTCCTAGACATTGCCGTGTGGCCTTCAGTTCTGCTCTGGCCCCGTTAAGTTTGAGGTGTCTGTGACACTTCAAACGTGGTATGTGGAGGTGTACGTGGAGATGTACAAGATGCCATTGGCTCTATGAGGTGTAAGCCCAGGCCAGGAGTCAAGGTGGGAGATGGAGGCTTGGGAGCATTGGCATATGGCAGGTATATTCAATCATGTTACTGGGAAGAGTAACCATGTGGACAGGGAAGAGAGGAGAAGAGCCCTGTGGGACTACATACCCATTTCCTCTCATACACTTCAGTCAGTCTGGAAACCCCACTGGGCAAGTGCATTATTGCCAAGCTCTTCACTGCTCTGATTTCACTGATTGCTCTGAAGGTCGTGGGTCCAGTGACCATGGAATTGCTGAGTTCTTGGTCAGTAAGGTGTTTGGAGGTGCACAGGACTGGCAGCATCAACCACATCCTGCTTTGATTTCCTTACAAGTTGCAGACTACCCTGCTGACGTGCTCTGTGATGAGTCTCCCACAATGTCCAGATCTGGAGGGCAGCTCCCACGATGAGATCTGGACAACTCTCTACAGGGCCAAGGTCAACAACATAGACTAGTTGTCATTCCCCAGAGAGGTAAATCATGGAAGGAAATTGAGCTGAGCTAATGGGGTGGTGTGTCTTAAGGTTATTTTAAATTTCCTTTTTGGTCATCTCTGTATGGGCTGCTATTCTCCATCTGTGTTGTGTTTTACATGAATTAAAAACCATCTTTAAGCCTCACTTTTCCTCTCTGCTGAGAACTTCCAGGGCTCTGTGCCAACATGAGGGCTCAGGTCACTGCAAAGACACTGCTGATTCAGTTTTTTGTACCTAATGAATCTTTATTGGCATCGAGGTCTAACCTTGACACAGTGTGGTGAGTTATGCCTTGGCAGCCACTCATAGGCTCTGCATTCCTGTCCCTGCAAAACCCTTTGTAAATAATGTGGGCTGGCTCACAGATTCTGCCAGCACACAGAGCCCAAGAGTAGTCTTAAAAGATGAGGGGTGGATAGGATAGTGGCCTTAAACTATAAGGAGTGTTCGGTGTTAAATGTTGATGAATAGACCTCCAGAAATACTGAACAATTTTTGTCAGCGCAGTTTATTAAAGATGGGCCACATGAAACTATAAAGTCCATAACAGTGGTATTAATTTAAAAAATTTGCATTCCTGCATCATTAGTGTTTTTTTCAAGACACTTTCCGGGATAATAAACATACTTGACTCAGAAACCTCCACCAGCACTGCCTTATTTTAATTTTGGTGTCACTTTTCTCCCTGGATTTACCGGCAGGGCAAATTCTTCCTGGTCACTTTGCAAAACCGTGATGGTAGGCTATTTAGGGCCTTTGTTTTGTCATCCTGGAAACACATGTAGGACCCACTCCTTGTGGGCTGCCATGACTGGGGGCTCACCACGAAAGGTGACCACACTGGGCCCTCCCCTTACCTTTGGTTCCTCTTGATGTGATGTGATCACAATCGTTGACAGCCTGGTCTGTGCTGTTCTGTGAGTGAGTGCCGGGACACGTGTCTTGTTCACCTCTCTGTCTTCAGTGCCAACGTGTTGCCCAGTGCCTAGGAGGGACTAAGTGAATATTAAGTGAATGAGGCATGGTCATTCAGTACAATTAGCCCTGTGGAAACTTAGAATAAAAAAATCATGGTGTGGATTCAGGTATATTGAATGTCAAATCTTATACCTTGGAACACAACAGATACATTCCATAAAAGCTGTTGTACATTGATGTGATCACATTCACATCTTTTATTAAAATATAAAGTGCTCAACATCAATAGATGTAAGAATGGGAGCAACAGGAACTTTTGTTCATTGCTGGCAGGGATGCAAAACTGTAGAGCCACTTTGGAAGACAGCTTGGCAGTTTCTTATAAAACTACGCATATTCTACCATATGATTCAGCAATTGAGCTCCTTTGTGTTTTACCAAATGAGTTGAAAACTTAATGTCTAAAACCTGTACATGAATGTTTATAGCAGACTTACAACTGCCAAAACTTGGAAGCAACCAAATCCTTTAATAGGAGAATGGATAAACAAACTGTGGCATATCCAGACAGTGGAATATTATTCAGCCATAAAAAGAAATGAGCTGTCAACCTACAAGAGGACATGGAGGAAATTTAAATGCATCTTGCTAAGTGAAAGAAGCCAATATGAAAAGGCTGTACATGCTGTATGATTCCAACTACATGCCATTCTGGAGAAAGCAAAACTATGGACACAGAAAAAGATCAGTGGTTGCCAGGATTCAGGGAGATGGTGGGGTGAATAGGTAGAGCACAGGGAATTTTTAGGGCAGTGATACTACTCTGTGTGATACTGTAATGGTAGATACATGTCATTATATATTTGTCAAAGCCCATAGAATGTACAACCCCAACGGTTAACCGTAATGCAAACTGTGAACTTCAGTTAATAATAATGCATGACTCATCAGTTGTAGCTTATGTACCACACTAATGCAAGATGTTAAGAATAGGGGAAATTGTGTGTGGCAGGGGGATGAGGTGGTATATGGGAGTCTCTGTACTGTCTTCTCCACTTTTTAATAAACATAAAACTTCTCTAAAAAATAAAGTCTATTTAAAAAAAAGGTAAAGTGCTATAGAAATATAGGGAGTTGCAAGGAGGGTGTTGATTCTGTCTTTCTGCCACTGAATTTATTTTTTAAAAGTATTCCTTATGTTGTAATACAGAATGAATTAAGTTGTTTTTTTGTGAAGAAGAATATGCAGGTTGTTTTTTGTTTCTTTTTTTAAGGAAAGGAAATCTTCTCCCTTGACTGCAGGGAGGACAGGTTGTGACATTTAGGCTTTCACACTGCGTGTTCAAGGGAGTCGCTCGGGCAGGCCGCGCGATTTCTCCATGCCCTGGTTTTATCATCTGTAAAATTAGGATGATAATGCCTGAGGATACTTAAAATCAGAGGCCTGTGGAAGGAGAGAAGGGGCGCCTCGCAGCCCGTGAACAGTCTGCTGGAAGGGGAGCATCGGCGGGAGAGCTGCCGGGCAAGGCGCCTCCCTGCTGGCCTGCAGCCCCTTATCTGAAAAATGATCGTGCTGTTCCCTCCAGCGTGGTGTTCTGTAATTCCTATTCTTATACTCAGCCTGGGAAATTGCCTATGAATCAACAGCATGGCAAATTGGGTATCAACAAGAAGCAAGCTAGAAGGCCAAAATGCAGTTACTAAAAGTCAAGAGGTTGAGGGGAAAGTCTGGAAAGCAAATAAGAGAATTAATTTTAATAGTTTATGCTTGGTATTTGTTGGATGTGTTCTGGGATAATTTCCTTCTCTCCCACCCTCCTTTGTTTCCTTCCATAAACACTTCCCATATCCTTTCACAACTGTCCCTTTATGTTGTGTGCGGGGTCCCCAGTTAATAATATGGAGTCGGGGGAGAGATGAGGTAACATATTTAGTATTTCATAACTATGCATTATGGGAGAAGTCACCTCTTATCAGACTGAATGTATTGCACTAGCGTAGAGAAACTAATAGGAAATGGGTTCAGGGTCTATCTTCAAATTAGGTCCATCCACGGTCATGAGTTCAAACGGCAAGTATCACTTCACCCAGGATCATGGCACTCACCTTTGGTTAGGAATAAATTAAACTATACGGGATAATTGAGTTATCATGTCAGATCTTCTCTGGGAATAAAGGCCTGGGAGATAAATTTTGGGGAGAGCCTGCTTACACATTGAGCTGGCCCCTTCACTGTGAATTTGTCAGGCACTGGTGGAAGCCGAGGTGTGTGTTTTGGCAAAGAGCTAGAAAAGTCCCTGGCGTGCTGGCAGTGTGATGCCCAGCTCAAGTGAGTGAACTGGTGGGTACACTGGGATGAATCTGGGAGCTCTGTGTAGTTCAGAGACAGCTTATAAAGGGTAATTTATGTCATGCTAAGGAATGTGTCATGTGGGAGTATTCCCCATGACATTTCCTCTGGAGCACACGTTCCGAGTGATGCTCTGTGGAAATCCAGGGTTCTGTGGGCAAACATTTGAGAAATGATTCTTGCTGCTTCTTTGTAGCTGCATGATACCCATTAGTGTATAATCCTCAGATGTCCTGCAGTAAGTTTGTCAAAGCTAAAGCTGACATTTCCTAAGCACATGGTATTTGGAGGTAGTATACTTTTTTTTTTTCCATGTAAATCAGCCATGATTATCTGGGCTAGCAAATATTCCTGAAGTAGATTTTGGGGTACTTCTCCAGGCATGTGCACAGACCTCTGTTATAGAGATCAGGTGGGGTGGAGGGTGGAGGGGTGCAGGAGAGGTATCAGGATGCCATTGTAAGAATCAAAGGCCATGGCAACAAATTATGAGAGTCCTAAGCTTGTTTTCAGAGTCCTCAGCCAGGAGTCAGCAAACTACAGGCCAAATCTGGTTGATCCACCATATATTTTTGTAAATAAAGTTTATTGGAACACAGCCACACCCACTCCTTTGCACTAAAACAGCAGAGTTGGCCAGCAAAGCCCCAAATATTTATAGTCTGGCCCTTTATAGAAACATATGCTAACCCCTGCTGTAGGTGGTTGGTTACATTGATTTTGGTCAGGCTAGGATAAGAGAATTATCTGTGCTTTTCAGTTCCAGTTTTGTCAAACAGATGAATGAAAAAATGCATATGCAAACAAATTCCCCAATATTAAATTTTAGGAATTAGCCCTGACTTGAATTTTCAATAAAAGTGACAGAGACTGGGATTGTCATCTGCCTTTTCAGTTCTGAACATCCAAGAGAACTGAAGACCTGTCTTCATCCCTGGTGGGCCTTGTGATCCCTCCATGGAGGGCCCACGCTTTGGGGATATTGGGAAGCAACTGTGCCCTCGAATTTTTAACCCCATAAGCTATCAGTCATTCCTTTGGCGTGACCCTGGACTGTGTCATAACCCTGTAGGAATCTGGTTGCAGTTCTTGGCTTCTCTGATGTCAGTTTCCTCTACACACTGTTGATACTGGCAGATGTTGTCTGCTCTCTCCCTTAGAGAGTAATTTTCTGCACATACTTCTTGGGGCCCATATATTTATGTACCACGCATAATGTAAAGTCTTGTGGTGATAAAGTATGTGGTTGCCATGGTATGTGGGACCATTCAACTCCACCACTCCCCGAAGACAGATCTCTGTGGTCCAATGAAGACCTGGGCTACTTAACACCCAGAATGTGTTTTATTTGGTTTTTCTATGGCTCATTCATAGGGCTTTTCAAAAGTTTGAAAATAAATGGTTTTAATGGTGTTGATGTGTTTGAGAGTCTAGGAAAAAAAGTTTTTAAAAAAGACCTGTAAACATTGTTAATATTTGCCACTTTATTTGTGGTAGCAAGTGTTAAAAAATTCCATATTTTCAGATAGTTGCACACAAAACATAAAAATGTAATGTTTCTTCACTGTGAAACATGCCGATGAAAATGTTCCCCACCCTCATGATTTGAATATTTGTTTTTACAGAAAGTTAAGTACCAAGTGAAGAATTCCACAGCTTACAAAATAGATGGTTGTAAATGAAGTGGGAAGGTTGGTGTGGAACTTGTCAAGTGGCTTGAAAGCATTATATACCTGACTTGAGGCTCTGAACATCAATTCCAGGTCAAATAAAGCAGGTTTGGCTGGTGTGCTGTGTGTCTTAACATCCCCAACACGATCAGTCTGTTTTCTTAATTCTTATTGCAAAAGGCACTAAGAATGATCAATTTTAGGCCCAATTCTACCTCTAAGATTTTGCTTATGGGAATATCCACTTCAGTTTTTTCATTTGAGAATCAGAAAATACCATTTACCCTGAGACTGCATGATGAGCAGAGGAGATCTGCATTACAATCAGTGATATCCATGATGTTTGCAAAATTTGTTTTTTGAAACTATATGAGGCAGCATATTGCAGCTAAAGAAAGCTTTACATTTAAAAATGAAGAAGCTGTAGATTATTTTTAAAGACTAGGCTTGTAGTCCACCATGTGCCAACAGGCTATGTGACCTTGAGTGGGGTCTGACCTCAGGTTTTTCTCTGGCATAATGAGAATGGTAGTATGTGCTTTACCAGCCTCCCAGGCTCATGGTAGTTACCCAAAGAGAGAGACAGAGAGGGATCTAAGAGATGTAAGCCAGTGTTTGAAACTGCAGGCAGATCTCTCTCTGTAGGAAGGCTCGTGAAGTCTGGTGGAGTTCTACATGTGCAAGCGTGTATGTTTGCATATGCATATACTTCACTTACCATGTAGATAGGTCTACGTGGGGTTGTGAAAACTAATCAACAACATGAGCATAGCAGCCACTATGAGCTGAGTGATTATGATACGCTCAGCACTTCCCATTAATGATTTCTAATCCTTGTGATGACCCCACAATTAGTAGGTATGGCACCCTGTTATTAGTTTTCTGTTGCAGCATGACAAATTACCACACATTTAGCAGCATAAGACAACATCCATTTATTTATTATCATCTCTAGGTCAGAGGTCCGGGCACAGCGTAGCTGGGTTTCCTGCTCAGCAACTCCCCAGGAAGAAACCAAAGTGTCGGCGGGTACTACAATCTTACCTGAGGCTCAGTGTCCTCTTCCAAGCTCATTCAGGTGGCTGGCAGAATTCAGTCCCTTGAGGTGATAGGACTGGAGTCCCTGTTTTCTTGCTGGCTGTCAGCTGAGGGTCTGTGTGAGCTCCCAGAAGCCACCTTTCGGTCCTGGCCGTGTGGCCTTCTCATCATATGGCAGGGAATCAATTGCTCTCATTCCTGCTTATATGACATCTTATATAATGATGCCTATTGAGGGAGCCCTGCCCACACTCCAGGGCAGGGGAACATGCAGGGTGTGCTGACTAGGGCATGGGGCTCTTGGTGGGCCCTCTTAGACTTCTGCCTACCACACACCCTCATTCTGAAGATGGGGGAAAATTCTCAGAGAGGTTATGTTCCTAGCCTGTAGTCACAGGGCCAGTACTAACAAAGCAGGGTTAATTCCTATCAGCCTTCCTGGCACAATGCACCTCCGTCCTACACTGTTGGGCTGTCACATTGTCTTAAGAAGGCACCAAATGGGACAGCTGAACAGCCGTGTATATCAAGCTTTGAGATGACTGCAGCACAGACCAGAGTGCTGCAAAGTGTGGACCGTGGGCAGGTGTGGGTTCAGGAACTGTTGATTAGTGCAATGACATAAGAAAAGAAACTGAGAGTAAGCGTTTAGAAATATTTATAACAATATGACACTGTGTGACAACAATCACACTATATTTCTGTGTTTCATGAAAGTATTGGACTCCAGTGGGTTGGAAAACCCACACACAACAGAACAAAACAAAACGACAAAAGCAAAAGCCAGCTCTTCACCACTTACTGTGTAAGAAGTGCTGGCATAGGCCGCGACTTGTCACCGAATGGGGCCCCAGTGCCTTCCTTTCGAGAGGGGAGTGTAGAATCCGCCTCGGGAATATTATCACATTGGCCTCCTGAGGTCTTTGACAACTTTCTCTGGCCAGTTGGTTTTGCATATTTTTTCTTACTAGGCCAAGCATGAAAAAACTCCAACCAAATTTCTTAAGATTTTGGGTGCGTCCTGAATCCAAATATTCAGAAGGCCCTGGAGGACAGCGCTGTGTCATTGTTTATAAGTTTGTGGAGAAGCTGTCTTACTGGCCTGCCAAGTGGTCAAGGTTGGTTGGCAAAATTGTCTCAAGGTTCTTTTGTGACAACTCACCAAAACCCGCAGGAGTCAGCAGTGGTGACAGTGAGGGTTTGACGGTGAAGCTGCAGAGGTGCGTGCTGTAGCTGGGTGCAGTGAGGTTGGGCCCAGGAGGTGACCAGGATCTGAGGAAGTGGCCCTCGGTCTCTTAGCTCTGCTGCTGCACCGCCAGCCCCCTTCTCCACTTGGCACGCTGGCTTTCTCTGGGCCTCTGCGTACCACTGTGAGCAACATCTGCTGCCCTCCCCTGGGGTCACAGCCCTGACTCCAAATATCCCACAGAGACTGACAAACATCTCCAACCTCCAATTCCAGGTTCTCAGGGAAGAGCATCTGAAGAGCCCAGCTTGATCAGATGTCTACTCTTCAGAAGGTGGTTGATCAGGCACCTGGGCCCTTCAGGGGGGTTTTGGGCCAGCTTTCAGGGAGGGGACAGTGTGGTCTAGGCAGACATTCCAGAATGTCTGTTAGATCAACCCATGTGTAGGTCCCAAGAGGACACATTAACATTCTCTACATGTAGGTGTGTTGATTAGCTTCCTAAAAAACGTAATTAGTAAAGACCCTTTTGATACTTTGTAGCTCAATCCTTGTCTGAAACATGGCCCTGTTTGCATTAAGACCAAATATCAAAACAACAGGGACATACAATTTTATCTTCCTGAAAAATCTCTCCCTTCAGCATAGAAAGACCTTGAGCAACATCTAATTATTCCTGTGCCTCTTAATTTGATAGCTTGAAAAATGTTTTGTAGTCTTTAAGACTGTCTATGGAAATTTCCTGTCCCTGCCACAGATCAAATTGTTTAAATGATGGACAGCAATTTTATATTGAACTGTGATAATGGTATCTCATTTGCTGCTACTAAAGTTATTTCTTTTCCTCTTAACACATGTAGGTCAAGTAACTCCTTCAGTCTAAAAAAGCCTTGAATAAAAAAGGATGGCAAATGGAGGAAAGCCAATTATACAACAATTTTAGACTTTTGATGTAACACCATTGCATTTCCCAATATTGATTACTTCTCACTTGATTATAGAGACTCTCTTCAGCTGTTTATTACAATACAGACCATAACTCACAGACTGCACTCCTTCTAAACTAAAAATAAGTTCAAGGAAGCAGAAAGAGAAAGGAGGTGAATGAAAAGTAGTATTTTTGACATCAATGAATAACCATCAGGTAAATAATCATATTTAGCTTTTCTAAGCATTGTATTTGACTAATAACTTATTCAACTCTTCTTGTCAGAGAAACTCAGATTTCTTAATATGTACCATCTCATGCTTCTCCGTTTATTTTCTATAGTAGGTTGAAGACAGATTTTATGTTATTTCTGCCTGATAGGAGAGAAATGGGGAAATGAAATGGCTGGCAGCAGTTGCTGAATTTTGTCATCTGGAATTGGATAGTAAAACTAGCACTCCTCAAACCTGGCTCACCTCACCATCTCACGTTGTTGAACCTTTGATGTGACTCACAAATTAGACCTTCTTTGAGTGAATATCCTGCAACCCTATGTCCTCTTTGCTGAATATTTATTCAGCAGACATTTGGGTGACCTCTGGGTGCAGGATGCTCTACTGTGTGCCCTAGACAATCACACACATTCTGGACCTCAGAGGGCTTCCATTCCAGTAAATAAGGTATATTTAAAAACTTCTCAAATTCAAGGTTGAAAATGTAGAGTGTGACATGAGGAATACACAGATAAAGAAGGTATGAGGAGAGAGTCATTAATTCAACAAATGTGGTGAATGCCTGATGGAGACAGGGCACTGTTGGCTCTTCCCTCCCTCCCTCCCTCCTTTCTTTCCTTCCTTCCTCCCTCCCTTCCTTCCTTCCCTGTTTCCCGCATACATTCGGCCCATTCTCCCTGAGTAATTTTACTGTATGCCAGAGGTTGGAAAAACCCAGGTGAAAAGACAGTCTACAATCCCAGAGTTCAGCCTAATAGGAGAAGGATGGACCAGAGAAAGATGGAAAGGAGCATTCATTGTTGAACAGACACTGATGGAACACCAGTTTGCAAGGGATACTCACCAAAGCCCAAGGTATCCAGGGTTAGAAGGAAGGAAGGGTCTGCTCTGCAGCTGATGTTTACAGTATAATACAGATGAAGCATATTTCTCAGCCCAATATAGATTTGTCAAATGTTGCAGTGAAAGGGGTCTGGCACCCCATAGTAAAAAGGCATTCATTCTGCTCTGGAGTGTTCAGCAGAGTTTTCACAGAGCAGGGGATATTTGAATAGGGTGTTGAAGGAAGAGTAGGAGCTTGACAGGCAGGGATGAAATGAGTCTAGACAGAGGCAGAGGCACCACATGTGGAAAAGACACACCTGCTTGTCGTTGGCTTGAATAACATGAAACCTTCGATGACGATGGCATGGGACTGACTTTTCCCACTACTCTACACTTTATCTAGAAAACCTCTTGAAATGAAAGAGGGGTTAGGCTTTCCTTTGGGGAATTAATAACCCTAGGGCAAGAAAATCGTTTGCCCTGAAACTTGGAAAGCAAATGTAAAATACGTTTTCCTCCTGGTCAGAAAATGTTTAAGCCCATTAGGATGCAAAGGTTGGGGACTTAAATTGGATTCACAGGAGATGTGCCAACTCCACATATGTACTAGATTATATATTTTTTTAAATGATGTAGGCACTTTGCCCGTAAAGTAAAGTTTCTTTATATTAATACAACTGAAAAAAACTGCAAGAGAAATCTTTGAGAAGGGCCTATGCATTTCTCCTTAGAAACTCCTAGCTATATTCAGTAGACATAGTTCCTAGATCTGGGGATCACTTTTTCTTTACTTTTCTCCTTTTTCCTTCTTTGCCCAGATGCCTCTTGATGAGAAAAAGCAACTGCTTGCTTAACCCTGTGCATATTTGCATTATCCCAAGTGATCGTACAATAATGGTTAAAGTTTTTAGCAGAGGCTGCTGATACGGAGAAAAGCAACCTCGAAAGAGAAGGGTACTACACATTCAAAGCAGAGAACAAAGAAAACGGGAGACAAAGCGAAGGTTATTTTGCAAGTAAATGTTATGGCGGGAATCCAGGCATCTGCCAGGTGAAAGTTGTTAGGGGTGATAAAATGATTACTGACTTCGAATTCATCCATCTTTGCCTGCTCACATTTGATAAACTGCCAAGTCTAATTCTCTTAGTACCAACTTACCTTTTCTAATAATTTTCTAACTCCAACAGCTGTGCAGTCATATTGCTTAGAATTTTTTTTTTTTTTAAGTACAGGGTTAGTAGTTAAAACACAAGTTTCTGTGTGCTGAATCTTGTTCAGTGGGCTCACTTACTTATCTTCCACCAAGGAAGACATTTCTTCAAAATCAATTCAATTGCCAAAAGACAGACCACTCCTGTGAATGTCAGCTCTGCTCCCAACCCTGTGTGGGTCCTGGGGACTCTCTGGCCGTCAGCACTTAAATGCCCCTATCTTGTTTGAGGTGCTTCCCACCTTTTAGTCTCCAGGGACGTTCTCCCAGCCCTAAGTGGCCTCCCTGAGAGCCGCATTTAGAGAGAGGGAAGCTGAAGAGTCTGGTCCTGCCTGCCCATCATTTCATCACAAGGAGCAGTTGTGGAATGTCCCCAGTTCAAAGGCAGCACGGGGCTCATGGGGAATGAAACCCCTCAGAGAGTGGTAGAAATACCACGGGGGATGAAGGCAAGAGAGAAGCACAGGCCTGAGGAGGCTGGAGAGAGCCCTGACCACAGGCTCTGCCCCCTACCTGGGTGCCTAGCAGGGCCCATCCTAGATTTTGGGTACTGTTTCTCGCCTTCCCATGTAAACAGTTTTCACTGCGCCTAGGCCCTTGCCTCAGCATCCTGTTTTCCCAGTTTCCTGGGTTATCTTCCTATTGCCCCCTTCAGACTTTTTAACACTCCTCCACTCTTTCCTGGCTCCGACCTTATAAAAGATTGTCTATTGGCCATTGGCATGGTTAAGATGCTTGCCCACCTTGGCCTCTAGCATGGCCTGTCCTGTGATTCACCATCCACTGTCTTCCTTTTGCTTATGATATTAGTTATCAGCACAGCGGAATGCACTATTGATGGTTTTCGTTGAATAGCTGCATGTTAAAAACTGCAGCTTATTAAAGAGCATAGATTATGTGGTTTGCCTTAATGAAGTATTGGTAAATGAGGGTGATTATATAAGGAGCAAGATTTTATTAGACAGAATACCTAGGCATAAGTTGGTATTATTGTTTTGACTTATTTTATTAGCAGTTATTATTTTAATGCTTATTTAAAACCACATCTGTTACCTATAACATGCACCATATGAGATAATAGTTATTTGCTTACATATTTATCCCCTTGACTATTTTATGCAGTCTTCAAGGGGAGGGACTATTGCTGTAGTCTTTGCTTAATAAATAATGGTCGAACTTAACTTCTGAGAGAGACAGAGCAACAGAGACAGAGCAACAGAGACAGGGTGAGAAAACCCAGGTAAGTCACTGATCTCTTCTGGTTCATATAAACTTGGATTTTCAGCATGTAACCAGCATATGTGCTAGAATCAGTTTAATAGTCAGCATATGTGTCCTGCAGCAAGCTAATATTTGGGGGTAGGGTTCCCTGATAACTTATCCTTCTTGCTGTGTTAATCACTCTGCTCAAAAATCCCCCCAAAAAGTGAAGGTTTAATTAATATATTTGAAGTTATCACAGATATGTATATATACATTAGTGTCTGAGGGCGATGACAGGTCACTGAAAGGGTTGTTGGTTTTTTTGTTTGTTTCTTTCAGACCTGAGACTTTATGAAGGAGCGTTGTTCTTTTAAAAAAAACTTGTATTAATAAAATAATGGAATGACACAAGACTTTTAAGAAAAAATAGTGGTAGGGAATAGGACTAAATTGATCCTATTTGGATGGGTGTGGTTAGACTTGACAGTGAGGGGAGCCAATGCTGTACTGGGGGCCACCTGCATGGTGTTCAGGGATGTCTGTGCTGCTCTCAGTGACTGGTGTGACCGAGGCACTGAGGAGCTGGCAAGTCACAGCCTTGTGCTCCCTCGAATTCCCTTTCCCACTGTAGCCATCGTCCCCCCTGGACCCA
This sequence comes from Varecia variegata, assembly GCA_028533085.1. NCBI lineage: Eukaryota > Metazoa > Chordata > Mammalia > Primates > Lemuridae > Varecia > Varecia variegata. The sequence goes on along the minus strand of CM052436.1, from coordinate 161,262,591 downwards.
GCCTTTCACCACCCCGGAACACTTTCCCTCTGGCACCTCTTTTAACTGGTTCAGGATGAAGTTCAGCCCTTAGACTGACCATCCAGGCTCTTGCCCCAGGCCGGCCCCAGCCCTCCTCTCTTCACTTACCTTGCTCTCTGCCCAGACAGGTGTGCCCTCCTTTCCCAAAGTGCACCTTGGGCTTCCTGCCTCCGATGTCTGCCTTCTTTGCTCTGAATCTGCCTAGATCCTAAGTACCTTTAAAAGTTAGTTCAAATTTCATCTTGTCTGTGACTTCTCTCTGGCCTCAGTAATATAGGAAGACATCACTCCCTGGTTCAACTCTTACACGCCTTATGGTTAGGACCTTCTTATTTGAAATCTGGCAAATAGCATCAGGCATAGTTACTTACTATTGCTAGCTGTGACTACAGATTCCTAGTGGGAAGAGGCTGTTATAAGTAATCTGTAGCTCCCTTCGGTGTGTGGCCATATTCCTTACATATAGTACATGCTTAATAAATATTTGTTGACTAGTTATCTTCATGCCCCTTAAGATCAAACTTCTTAATTAAATTTATAGAGGTTTTTTTTCTTTATGTAGCATTATGAGCAATCGGAAAATCTTTTTGGAATGAAGTGGGGTATAAATAAACAGTAGTAAATGATTATAAGCCTTCCGAAATGTTGTTGTAAATCTATGATCTTTTTCCTCCATTTGGTGTTTACTTACCCAAGAAGTGAGAAATTTTTATTTAGCACTATTTGTAGTTTAGCTTTAGATTGATCTAAAATTCTGCTAGACGCTATCAGAATTATAATTCTTAGACTCTAGTAGTTGAATATTCATAATATAACAGACTTCTAAGGATTATTTTAATATATCAACTTACTTTTATCTGAATAATATTTAGTGTTTCTTGTCACAGTTATTGCAAACTACAGGAATTCAGCTAGTTAATCTGAAATGGGTTGTTGTGCTAAAGACGTATAAAACATCCTCATTATGAATCCAGTAGATAAACAAGTCTTTAAAGGAGATTTAAATCTCTCCACAGACTTGCGCACTCCCATGATGAGTGGATGGCGATCAGCCATCCATGGTCACATTCTATGAAGGTGGATTGTACTCACCAAGTTATTGGTGGCCAAGGAGTCATTGTACCCTTTGAAGAACACCAAATAAAATTCCACCCTAATATACAAAAAGCACTGTTTTGATAACAGTTTTATTGAAATATAATTCACATACCATACAACTTACCCATGTGAGTGTATAATTCAGTGGTTTTTAGTATATTCACAGTTGTACAACCATTACCACAATCAATTTTAGAGCATTTCATCACCCCAAAAAGAAACCAAATACCCTTTAACCATTATCTCTCAATCTTACCGTTTCCCCCCAGCCCTAGGCATTCAGTAATCTACTTTCTGTTTCAATGGATTTGCCTATTTTGGACATTTCGCATGAAGGACATAATACAATGCATGTTCTTTTGTGACTGATTTGTTTCACTGAGCATAATGCTTTCAAGGCTCATCCATGCTGTAGCATGTGTAAGTTACTTTGCTCCTTTTTATTGCTAAGCAACATTCCATTGTATGGATATACTACCTTTTGTTTATCCATTCATCAGTTGATGAGCATTTGGGCTATTTCTACTTTTTGGTATAATGATTGATGCTACTATGAACATATGTGTACAAGTTTTTGTGTGGGCATAGGTTTTCATTTTTTCTGGGTGTATACCTAGGAATAGAATTGCTGGATTATATGGTAACTCTTGCGTTTAACATTTTGAGTAACTTTCCAAAATGTCCATACTACTTTATGTTAGTAGGAACACTTTCACATTACATGTAAGTGGGTTTCTACATATGAAAACTAGTACATTAACTAACATTTCTTGGTTTCTCCCATTGATTTTTTTCTAACATCTTTATTGAAGGTATAATTTACATGTAATATAATTTAACCATTTAAAATATACAATTTAATGATTTTAGTAAATTTACCAGGTTGTGAATGTGTCACCATAATGTGGTAATGAATGCACATCACATTCTGTTTGCATCTTCCTCTTTGCAATTTTCATCACTCCCGTAAGATCTCTCTTCCTATTAATGGATCTATCCTCACTCATTTAATTTTGTGATTTATTAACCTTAGTAGTAGCTGAGCCAAAGGGTTGAGAAAACTTTGTGGTCTTCAAATACAAAATTGAGAAACTTCCATCACCTTAGTTGTTTTCAAGTCTCATATCTTCAATTTTGAAATCAAGAAAGCTTTGAAAATTGAAAGTTTTTCCTAACTCATTTGGTGGAAGAAACTGGCCTGAACTTACCTGTAGATATGTATATCTATTTATTCTTCTTAATATGAATAATCATATATCCACTATAGTAATATTAATGTTAATATTTGATTATGGGGTACTGCCCCAGACATCGCTGGGAATGAGTTGTAATAAATTTGTATCATTTGACCTTTCTAAAATCCAAATAGTTCTGAACTAGGGTAGCATACCTGGCCCAGAGGTTTCAGATACCGTCTTGTGGACCTGTGTTTGGTTTTATCAGACAGCACCGCACGGCCTTTGCATCTGCTGTTCAGAACCATTCAACTTGTTTGGGATGTCAAGGGGAAATTTAAAAACCACTAAAGTTCTAATATATCTTATGAATTAACTCAAACTATGTGGCATTGCTGGTATCCAACTGCTTTTGACTCAAAGTGGCATTTTTGTAAGGTTGGACTTACTATTTCTCTGTGTGCCTGTTTCACAGTGAAAGGAGGGAGTGGGCGGCAGAAAGGTGACACCGTTTTGTTGGGTCATGCAAGTCACCAGCCTCCAGGCAGTGGGGTGTGGGGGGTCAGCAGTGGTATGTATCTTGACATTCCAAGCATGAGGAAAGTCAAGAGCAAGCATGGCGTGCAGATGAGGCATTGCCTAAACATCTGAGGAAATTCGAATTTTGTATTTTGGGTTGACTTTTGTGTAAAATGGATTTAGTCCTCCTTCGTTAGCTCTATCTTTTCTTCAAAAAAAAAAAAAAAAATTCCTGGTGGGATGGCTCATACCTGTAGTCCTAGCACTTCGGGTGGCTGAGGCAGGAGGATTGCTTGAGCTCAGAAGTTCAAGGCTGCAGTGAGCTACGATAATGCCCCTGCACTCCAGCCTGGGTGACAAAGTGAGACCCTGTCTCAAAACAAACAAACAAAATCCTCAAATCTTTTACCATATATCTGCTGTGTTTTCATATATCTGCTTATTTCTTTGTCATTTGGAAATAAAGTTATAATTAAGGATTGACAAAGAAGAAAGAGAGTTGAAGCTGAGAGAGAGAGAGAGTAAAGTATATGAATAACTTTCCATAAAAATTCAAACTTTATATGTAATTTCAATTCATTACCTGGGCATTAAAAAAGGGAGAGCCAGCTTATCCTTTAAGCTAGCGTCTCATCCTTGGAAATTTAAAAATGCTAAGTCTGGTTCCCGAGGGTGAAAATGTCATTCCATGAATGCAAGAGGAACATATGAGAATTAAAATGGAAAAATAACAAAAAGTGAGTTTAAGACACACATGCTTCATTCGGAACTCAACCCCTTGGTTTACCCAGCTCCCCACGGACTCAGAAGTTCACGTGCATCCTATTACGCCAGCAGCATTGGTTCCCTCGCTGCCCCACGTTTCGACTTGGAGCAGTCATCTTCTTAAAAGTGATGGGCAAGGTTCAGAGTCTTGGCCTCAGGATTTTATTTCTGCATTGGAAAAGGAAGGCTTTTCCTGAGGAGACCCTGAAGTCATCAGTGTGGTATTAATTGGAGCAAGGGACTTGTGTAAAACGTTCAGGAATGAAAGTCATGGGAACAGTCTTATTTTTCATTATTCATTCTTGATGTCATTTGAAATAAGCTTCACACATAAGTGCATATGGTTGACTTTACCTTAGAGAAGTAAAAGCCAGCTTGATCCTATTATGCAGCGTCCTGCAAAAGTTAAGAGGGACCCAGGCCGTTTGGATTTTTTTTTTCAAGGTCCCTGGTATGTTATAAAATGAAGAAATGACAAAACACAGACATAGTTGAAAATGGTGGTATATCTTAAATGTATATATTTATCAAATTACTGATTTTTAACAGAGAATGCCTGTACAATACGTTAGGACTCCCCCCAAGAAAATAAAGGATACAGTAAAAAGAAATTGTAATTCACCGTAGACTGTGTGGTTCAGGAAAGGGATGCAACTTTAAATAACTTCTCCTTCCAGTGCCATGCTATCTCTGTGGATATACCTGCAGTCTCTGTAAGGGGATAATGTGGAAGGTCTACGATTAAGGCCCTTTGCAGTGAAGGCCTAGGCCCCGTGGCTCTCTGACCCCTGGGAAGGATCATGGAGCTACCCTGGGCTGGGTCTTCAGGGAGCTTCATTACTGCTTTTGTTGCTGTGAGCACCTGTTCACCTTGAAGCCTTCCTTTACCTGGCATTCCCTTCCTGCTGTGGCCCAAGACACTCTCAGTCTCTCTCTCTCTCCCTCTCCCTGCCCCGCCCCCACATCTCCCTCTCTCTCTTTCTTACAGTTACTTGATATAGGAGTCTGGATTTTTTTGTCCCAGACTCCCATTCCTTCCACTTTTACTGCTCTCTGCACTTTGGCCCCTGCCCCTACCTGTGCTCTGAAGTGGTTCCTACACGACACCCTCTGGCTTGCCCAGTCAGGTTTGATCAGAAAAGAAAAGCCCTTCAGGTATTCCAAGTAGGCAGGGATTTAATATAGGGAAGGAAAGGCTCACTTGATAGTTGGAAGAACTGGCTGAGGGGGCGAGGGTCAGGGAAGCTGCTGTCTGAGTTCACAGATTCAGGAAGTGCCCAGTCACAGGGAGCACCAGCAGCAGTCTCAGCTGTCCATGGCACGAGTGGGTGATTCTCAGGAGGGCATCTGGGTGACTGGCAAAAGATTTCTGCCATCTGCAGATACCCATATACCTGCCTATAACTTCGACTGGAGAATACTGGCTTCTCCTCTGTCAGCTTGCAGATCTCTCAAGAATCTAACCTGGAGCCCTGCTGACAAGGGAGTCGAGAACATGCAGTTTGCAGGCTTCCAGCCCCTGCGGTAGAAGGGACAGCTTAGAGGGTGCTGAGAATCAGCCGGCACTAGCCAACACACACCCCTAATCACCAAATCTAATGAACTTTACTTTCTTTAAAAAAAAAAATCCTGTCCTTGTATTACTTGGTCTCACTGTGAAATTCTGTCATACTCGCTAGCCTTCATTCCTCAAACGTTCCTCCTGAGCTCCAGGTCCCACTCTGACCATCCCTGGCTATGTCCTGGGAGGCAGTATGGGCCGTGGCTAAGAGCACCAAGCTAGTTACCACTACTCTGCCTTTGCCCTTATTCCCTATGGTCTGCTGGCCTCTAAATCCTATAGAGCCTCCTTCCTAAATAGCTTTCAGATGCCTTCTCTTCAATTTTTATCTTCGTTGACTTGGATCACCATTTTATCATTTCATAAAATCTAGATGACGTCAGTAACCAATAATATTTTGCTGCTTAAAACTGGCCAGCCTCCTTTCTCACTCCCTCCCCTCCCACCACGAGCCCTTTCCTTGCCACACACCTTCATGCACTGAACTACTTGTAATTGCCTGAATGTGCCACGCAGCTTCCTCATTCTGGAATGTTCTTCCTCTGTTTTCTGGGCTAGCCTTTGTCTTTCAGGTCTCAACACGGATGAGAAGCTTCCTCGTATCCCTCAAGCCTGGTCTGGCTGGTCCCTCAGTGGCCTCTGGAGTATCCCTGGCTTCTCCCGGGAGAGCCTTTATCCCTGCTTGTTTGTCTTTTTCCGCCTATACTGTAATGTCCTCAAAGGCAAGAGCTGTGTTTTACAAACTTTATATTCCCAGACAAACCCAGTACCTGGAAGACAGTAGGGCGATAGATATTATTTAATTTGTCCAACAACCGTATTTCAAGCATTGACCATATATATGCTCAGTGCTGTTTTGAGCCTGAATTAGGGGGTAGGGTGGGGATAGCATTTTTGAGGAGGATTCGTTTGAGCTACAGAATGACTAATGAGGGAGGCAAACATACAAGGATGTAGGATAAGAATGTCCTCGACTGAGAGAAATAGCAGGATGACGGAGACAAGCTTGTTGTGGTCTGGATCCAGAAAGAAGTCTGAGGAGCTAAGGGCGCCGGGCTAGTCATGATTAGGAAGTCATTGGAAGGTTTCAAACAGGGGAGCGATGACATCAGAATTATTCTGAAAAGCCTCCTTTAGGCAGCCATGTGGAGCATGGACTGCAAGGCACCAGGTGGAGACCTGTTAGGAGGCTGAGAGTGTCCAGGGCAGAGGTGGCTGTGACTTTGACACGCGGTAGAACAAGGGAGATGATGACAAAAGTGGCAAACCATGGGTTGCATTTTGGAGGGAGAGCCCACAGGAGTTGCTAATAGATTGAGATGTTTGTGGAATAAATGGCATTAAAGCAAGTGGTCTCTCTGCCTTAGTCTCTTTGTTTCATATTTATCCCCTTCTGATTTTTCTCAGCTTGGCTACGAGATTAATTTAAACATTAATTAAAGTTCAGGTCTGATCATGTGGCTCTTATGCTCAAGGAGACCTCCTGCCAGGCACGGGCCACAGCACTCCTCAGCCTGGCTCATCTCCGCTGCTCACCTGAGCCCCTCGGCCTGCCTTGTTGCACCCTCCCCCTCCCCATGCCAAACCTGCACCTCTGCAGACACACTAGGCTCCTACCTTGGAGGCTTTGCTGCTCCTTCCCCATGACTTCTCTTGGGCACCTGGCTGACTTCCACTCATCCTTGAACTCAGGCCTGTGGTCAGAGCGTTCCCCACACTGGTGCTCCGCGCCCTGGCAGAGTTTTTGCATCAGCGTGACCTCTCTGCCTTTTGGTTTCCCTGTGTGTAAAGTTGGATGGTGCTGTGCTTTCCTTTATGGCGTGGTTGTGAGGATTCACTGGATTCACTGACTGTAGCACTAAGAGCAGCTTGGCACATAGGTGAGGAAGTGTGAAACTCAGTCATTGTTTCCTGTCATCATCTTGTGTGGCACCCCTATTCTAGCCCACATTATCTAATTATTTGCATCTTCTCCCACTAAACTGTGAATGTGCTGTCGTCTTCATAGCCTGAGCTCCTAGTGTACTTCTTCTCACATAATTGATCATCATCATCATCACTGTCAGCAGCGGCAGCAGCAGTACTAAGAGATGCCGTTAATGGACATTTACTGTATGCCAAGAACTTAGGCTCAGAATGTTGTCATGAGGTTGCTGGAGTCAGGATTCCAGTTCAGGTTCCCTGACCGCAGAGCCTGCTCTCTGGACCAACTCGGTATGTTCCCTCCCAAGCTGAAGTTGCCTGTAAACGTTTGGGTGGATGGGTGGAAGGAAAGAACAACAGGGGAATTGCAACAGCTTTTCCCTGCATCAGATTTACATAAAAATCCATCTTGAGGAGGTAAAGTCTGAATGGACATGGAAATTGTTTTGCCTCATTCCATTTTCAAGGAGAAAGGAAATTTTCCTTCCCTGGCCATAGTTGGGGCCTGTGGGCCAGGAGCTGCCTGCCACACTCACTGTCCTGTCCCGTGTCTCACAGGTGCCATCTGTCAAAGGAGCTTGCTTTGGCAGACAGCTTTATTTCTGTGTTTGTGCCATTCTGAGGACATCAGTCAGACATTTCCATAAAGGCCTTTGCTTCATTCCATTTTCAGCCTCACTGAGCACAGATTTTACTGCTGAAGCTGAGAAAGAGAGTGGTGGATTCTGAAAACCAGTCCTTAAGGAACAGGTGCACAGCCTTGTGTTTTCGAACACAAGGTTTGGAGTCCTTTCCTTGGCAGCAAAATTAACTTTCACATAACCTCCATGTAACTGTGAACTTGGGGAGTTGTTCCAAGTTCTCCCCATATGAGAGCCAACTGTGGGAGGCACAGACTCTGTGAAGTTTCCTTGTTTCAATCAAGCTGTTTTATGCTGAAGAATCTTGTCTGTTCCCCTGCCCTATCTTGATAATATTTTACACTTGTGTGGAATCCTTTAGGAAATGTTTTGTGTATACATTCTCATCAAATTTAGACACTAAAGTACAGACAGAAGATGATATTATTTTCATTCATCAGTTAAGAAAAGCAAGACTCAGAGAAGTTAAGATTTGCCCAGAGTCCAATAGCTAGTGAGTAGGAAGACCTGGATTGAAACCCTTGTCCTTGGTTTTCGAGACTTATTCTGACTCTACTGTAAAAACATGTACTAAAAGCTTCTTGAGGTCTAGGACCAAGTCATCTATGTCTTGGGGTCCCACTCAGTTCTTGGTGACATTCTGGTTACCTAGTAGGTTCTCAAAAAATACTTGTTAAACTAAATCGAACAGAAGTGATAGAAACATGGTGCTACAACCAGAAATGGAAACTCTCTGTGGGACAGACGTTCTACCAGCATCGGCACTTCTTATTTTGGCTGTAACTTCTCTTATCTAAGGCAGATGTTTGTCTTCCTTGGCTAGTTGGGCAAATATCTCCAGTGCTCTGCTACTGTGGGTTCCAGTCAACACCTTCTCAGGTTATAATTAAAGACTGGAACAGAGATCTGACCATCACTGGCAGAGCCCTCAGCGACAGGAGAGTTCCTTCCATTGTGGAAAACAAATGTTCATCCTTCAAATGACATGTCATAGCCCCTGTTCATCCTGGACCTTCCTCTTGGGCAGTTTAAGACAGTTATATTACCCACAAAAGAAATAGTTCAGTTGCCTCGGAACTGAAGGGTCCTCAGGGGACTTTTCAAGTTTTGTGGTTAAATAGCCTTGATTTTGACAATCAACTCTAAAACATTTTTAGGAAGGCCACGTAAGCAGAGACCATTCTTTAAAATGCTAGGTCATTTCGAAAAGTTACTTGGGCTAAAACAGACGGTTGTCTCTTCTTCCTACCTCCCCTGAGCTGCCCTGGCCCTTGGGCAGCCCTTGGAGCAAAGTTGGGCTGTTTCCTTCTTCGGGGACTTTGCAAAGGCTGCACTTTGGCAAATGTGGCCTTAACTGTAGAACGAGATGGCTTCGGTTTGGAAATTGGCCGCCCACATTGATAACGGGCATTAATTTAATCAGCCTCACACTGATAACAGGTATCTCCTGTGGAAACAAAGATAATTTGTTATTGATTGTGATCCTGTCTTCTGATGTAAACGCCAGGCTTATTTTGTCTTGTGAAAGGCAGGTGCGGCCTTAGACAATCTGAAGGAGATGGGAAAGGGGAGGAGAGAAGGAAAGGAAGAAAGATGTGTTCGCTCTATTGTTCTGTTACCTGCTTTCTCTAGAAACTTTATAGATTAGCTTTTATAATCCACTTTGAAATGTTTGCCATGTTTAAAGCAGAAGCAATTTCTGCAGCTTTCAGGCAGAAGGTCATTTTATACAAAATGTTCATTCGTGTGCAACAAAGCTTATTTCTTCTACGGGAACAAAGAAATAATGAAGGCTCCTTAAAAGCTGTTTTTCTCTAAAGAAACGATCATCTTGATAGTAGGTGATTTATATGTGCCTTTTGTATTGGAATGGAAAAGTAAAAACATTTGTATCAATAAAGATTACTGCATGTTATTAAGCTCTCAGATACGAGTCTAACTGCAGTGGCAGCATCCCAGGGTGGGGGGGGAAGATGTCCGGGCTTTCTTCTTGTCTAATTGTGTCCATCTCCCCAGGTTGTTCATTCTGTCCTGGTTGATTGCCTGATAATCACCCATGACTGACATGGCCTCTGTGTAGGTCTCTGGGCCCTAGCTGTTTCCAGAACATTTCTTCTAATTGTTTACAGAACTTTTTTTTTTTAACCTCCAAAACTTGTTGCAAAATGTTCCCATTGGCTGGAACATTCTTTTAGCACCTTTCTTTCTCCTGGATACTTCCTGTTCTCCTTCAGAGCTCAGCTTAAATGTCACTTCTTCTGCGGAGCTTCCTTGGCCTGCTGGCAGTATGCTCTGCCACTTATCCCTTCGTACTGAAATAGCTGTTTTCCTTGTGTGTGTCCCTCACCCTTCTGCAAACCAGCTCATGTTGTTTCATGGATCGCTGCTGGTACCAAGTCTCACACTTTGGGAAACAGTCATCTAATTATTCTAGCTACAAACGCAGCGAAGGCTAATCTGCACTGTTACAGAGTGATAAAAACTCTATCCTGAGAACAGAAGGGAAGGAATTTCATCACCAGAAGGGATGAAAATGTAAATTTGAACATTTTACTTAATTTCTCCAATGTAATGGTTCTTGAATGGATGGTTTCTGACCTTTGGTACAAGAGAGGAGTGTTTGCAATTAGTCCTGGGAACAAATCAGTCTCATTTTGCTTCTGTTCTGGAGATATCTTTTGATGTGCTAAGTGCTCTTAATGAGGGTGGAGATTTTTCATTTCATTTCTGGGATTAAGTTTGAAATCTATGACTTGGAGAGGACTTATGTCTCCTCCATTCTCACTTCTGTAGACTGTAAGCATGTCAAGTTCAAGTTGAAGACCTGCCATGGAACACGTTGCTAGGACAGCATTAGCCCCAGTATACGCTGATGGACAAGAGATAAGAAAAAGTTGAACCGTGCCACACTGGGTATGGTTGTGCCGGTGATTCCCACTCCTCCTTGATTACTCTGCTTGGTGCTTTTCTACACTTTGAGCTCTTGTTCATTTGAAGAAAGAGTCATGAGATCTTTAACTCTGGCATTAACGACAATTCAATAACCAGCTCATCAATGCAGCCCAAGTTCATGCTAATGATCATAGATTATTTTTAGAGTCGCCCCCAGTTGAACTTAAACCTTATTTGAGAAAGAATTATGTATACATTCCAGAAAAAAAATGTCAATAAAAACCCTGGTATGAATATTAAATGTGTTGTTGCAAAACATTAAATGAAAACCACTAAATATATTAAGTGCTTTGAAATCTTTGTTAAATTCCAACATCCCTTTATAACAGCATTTACAAGCCAAAACTTTTTAGCTTTAACATGAGAAATAAAAATAACTTTTTACTTTGGTATTCCACATGGTTTATATATTTCTGTTTTGCTTTAAGGATTTTCATCCATAATAATCCCTCTCTCCTCCCTTTTTAGGGAATTTTATTAAAAATATTTTTTACTTTGTAAAGATCGTTCATTCTGATAGAATCAGTAGCAAGTTACTTTGGTTGTGTGATCACATTTCCATCACCTTTCCCACGTCTCGTCACACATTTCTTTCTATCTTTTTCCCCCTTGTTAAGCCACAATGACTAGGAACCAAAAAAAAAAAAAAAAAGTAGAACAAAAAAATCATTTTCTTCTTCTGATCCAATTTTTACTTTGATGTGGTGTCTGATTTTCCCCGTCTGGACCATGATGGAGAGTTTGACCTCTACCGTGTCTTTAACCTTCGTCTTGATTTAAGTGTTGTGGGGAGGAAATGGGACACTGTGCATTCTGTCGTGCTGTACAGATATACGTGGGGTCATTGTAACAAGAAATAAGATGTGATTTTAAATGAAATGCTTTAATATCCCTGCTGTTCCCCTCGGCAGCTTTGCCTTTACCACAGCTATAAATACTAGCCATGGTCCATGGCTTCTAGCATTTCCTATTTATAAAGATAGCTTTTGTTTGTATTTATTTCACTAAAAAGGAAGAGTTATATAGAAATATAAAAAGTCAATGGAATGTGCATCAACTCATGACTTACAACCTTTTAGCTTATAGGTGCTTTGTTGGAAGGACAGCATGTATATTCCAGTATATTGTTATGGTTTGTTAGCATTTTTATTGAGTAAGGAAATGCTTTGGTATTAAAGAAGGGGAAAAAAAGATCTGTGGACAAAACTGCTGTTTTCCCTTACCTCAAAGCTCAGTTCTGAAGACTGGAGTCTTCAAAGCCTTTTTTTTTTGAGACAGAGTCTTTGTCTGTCACCCTGGGTAGAGTGCAGTGGCCTTATCATAGCTCACTGTAGCCTCAAACTCCTGGGCTCAAGGGATCCTCCTGCCTCAGCCTCCTGAGTAGCTGGGGACTACAAGCATGCACCACCACGCTGGCTAATTTTTCTATTTTTAGTAGAGACGGGGTCTTGCTCTTGCTCAGGCTGGTCTCAAACTCCTCAGCTCAAGCAATCCTCCTGCCCTGGCCTCCCAGAGTGCTGGGATTACAGGCGTGAGCCACCGTGCCTGGCCCTTCAAAGCCATTTTTATTTCCAGTGTTCAGTTTTAATTAAAAACCACATTCACAATTCTGTAATCCTACCTGTGGATTCAGAAACAAAATTCATATAAGAGAAAATGAATTTATTATTATTAAAAGTACACTGCCTTTCTAATAGATAGAGTAACAGTTTCCCCAGGCTCTGTGGTGGTTCCTTATATAATAACTAAAATATTAGCAAACTTAATGGATTTTTCTTACCTGCAAACTTACTTTTCAAACATACTTCATTTGACTTAGATGATGATATTTGCTCAGGAAAAAGATATTATAGGCTGTTCTTTTCTACTGGTGAACATCAGAATTTGGAGTTAAATGTTCTTGACTTTGTTAGATGATGATTCAATTTATTTTAATTTGATTAACAGTAGGAACTTTTGTCCCCAGGACTCTGTTTTAGGTAAATTTATGGCTGTTGGTTTTCTTCTTAAATAACATTTCTTTTAAATTGTTTGCCTTTATGAGAGTACTTTTGAAGGAAAGGTCAACTATCCTTTTGTTCTTCCAACAAGGACATAGTTCTTGATGTACTGTTTGTCACAACCGTTGTGCACAGTGGCTGAGCCTGTTCTGGGGGTTGGAGGGGTGTCTCCTGAACTCCCCCAGAAAATGTAGGCCTGTCTCCCACGGACATCAGAGGGACAGATGACCCAGGGAGTGACCGCGGGAAGAGTGTGCGCTTTCAAAGAGCCCTGTTTGGAGAACTTACCTGCTTCACCTGAGACAGCTGGCCTGTGTTGGTTGCTGGGTGACCATCTTCTCTTGAGTCATATTTCCTAAAGCTTCGTAGTGAGAGTGATGGGAAAATATCTTCGTGGGAACAAGAAATATGTGAAATAAATAAGTTTAAACAAAGGCATGCAAGTGCTTGCTTCAGCAGAACATATACTGAAATTGGAACAATACAGAGAAGATTAGTGAGGATGACATGCAAATTCGTGAAGAGTTCCATGTTTTAAAAAAAGGCATGCAGCAAATTTAACTTGAAAATGAACATAAAGACTGGCCGGCAGGGTCCTACTCTTCATGTACTCACTTCGCTCAGTGCAAAATGCAGTGCTCTGGCTGATCTTGGTAGGTCACACAATATTATCGAATTGCTTCCAGTGTGTTAACTTCTTGCACCCTATATCTCCCCTTATATCTCGTATGGCAGTGTTTGTGGTTGAAATACACTTTATGTTACATTATATAGGATATGTTGTATGGTATGTATGATTGTGTGGTATACGTATACATACATACACACATGTAAACAAGATATGTTTTATATAAAATGCATTTCATGCTACCCTTTTTCATGGTACTTTCAAATTGCCTATTATTTCCATCTTGTTCTCTTATTTGTCGATCCTAAACTGTTTTTTTCCTTCCTAATTCTTTGCTTTTATCAATATTATCTATCTTAGTCACTGTGAAGTTTTATTTTGTTCTTTTGATGATTTGAACATTTTATCGATATTTTTTCCCTGGATTCTCAATGCTTAGACACCATTAAAAAACTTTTTTATGTTTAGGTAAATATTTAATAAATGCTCAAAATGCATGACTTGTTTTGATAATGTAAGTATTCAGACATTTATACACATTCTATAAAACTCAATATGTAACTGACTTCACGATACGTGCATAGAAATTCTAAATCTATTACGAAGATTAAGAGAATAAGCTCTCAGAAACACATAGTTTTTTTTTTTTTTTTTATATCACTGCCTGTCACTCAACTGTCAGGATCCACATCAATACATTTGCAGATCGTACCATGTGATCCCAAGAGGCTGACAAGCTTCATTGACTAGGATGATTCTGAGAATACCGTGACCCAGTGAAAGCTTGGACCAACCTACAGAATCTCTGTAGATAGTGTCTCTTCTTATTTTTCTTCTTTTCTGTTTCTCATCCGCTTCATCTTATGTCTGTCTTCTGTAAGGAATTTGATGCCTTAAAGTGAAAGTACATAGGTACACAGATGAGAAACCTTAGTGGGTTGGTGGAGCGTATCAATCAGGCATTAGGGTTGGGGTAGGAAATGGGATGAGTGCTGTTTTTAGCCAGTAGTTCTCACATGTTAGTGGCATCAGAGTCACTTGGAGGGCATGTTGAAGCAGCTCCCCACCCCCAGTTTCTGATTCTGTAGGACTGGGATGGGCAGGGAGTTTGCATTCCCACAAGTTCCTGGGTGAAACCGAAGCTTCTGATGAGAGGGCAGACTGCACATTGAGAACCATTGCTCTAGGGTCACTTCTTCATGTGTTTGGGGTGAGGAAACTGAGGCCCAGGGAGGGGAAGGAACGTGCCCAAGAGCTCACAACTGCAATGAGTTAGCATCTGAGCTAGAATTAGGACCAGGTCTTCTGGCTCCAGTCTCTATCATTCTCTGGCAGTCTGTTCTTTAATTGACCAGAGAAGGAGAAGCTCTTCCTGACCTCCCGCCCTGCTGAAGGTGTGGAAAACCAGGTTTCCACCCCTCCCGGATTCCTGTCTGTGGGCAGCACTGTCTCCGGCTGACCTTTCTCTTTCTTTGTAAGTGGGCTTTACTGCTCTATACTGCTGCTCAAGGTTTTCCAAATATGGTTCAGTCTCTTCATTTCCACATCCAATTTAACGATTATTCATGAGACATTTGTCTGTCGATTTGTGACCATTTGCAGATTAACACTAATGTCATTTTTTTAAACATAGCCTATTAAACTCAGGCCTGTGTTATGTCAAGAAAAAACAAGTTAAAGACATCATAGCCTACAAGAGTAACCATGGCAAAAATAGAAATTGTTGAAATTTTTCTCAGATCTAAAGGTTTTGCTTTTAGTTTGATGTAATTTCAGTGAACTATTATTACACCAAATGAGAGTTTTCTGCAATATCCTCTGGCCTATATTTTTATGGTGGGAAATATTGTTAGCAAATTTAAATTAAAGTAAAAATTATTTTGATAGTTGACTAATTTCTAAATGAAGATGTCATACAATTGTTTTCATAAGAATATGAATTTGTTTAATTCTTCTTAGTTGGCTAAGAAAAATAACAAGAATTGTGTTCTTGTGGGTCCTGCACATTGATTTAATTTCAGTGATTGCTTTATTGGGACATAGATTGTCAAAATGGTATTGAGGGACCATAAAATTCAAATAACTATCACCTGATAATTACATATTAGAACTGAGTGCCCAAATGATTGACCTTGAATGATGGAGGAAATTAAAATAAATACTCTTTTCCAAACCACTGGGGAAGAAAGTTAGCCCACTTAGAGTTGGACTAAATTCAATTCAATAACTCTTGACTAAGGGCCCTGTATACTTAAGGAATGCTCCATTCTAGGTAGGTTTTGGATTTGCAATGGGCCTCAAGGGCCAGTGTCTGAACTATTATGAAGATAGATGCATTTGTGCATTTATAGATACATAATAATAAATGTTTATGGGAAGAAATATGATGGAATGATGAAGGCAGAAACTAGATTTTAACACTGATGTGATAATGTTCAGTTTCATGCAGCAGGTCACGATGCATATACCACGATATAATCTGTCATTTTTGTCCGATGGAGAATCTCCAGTCTTTTCACCTTATAGAAATGGGGTCCAGGCCACAATTTTGATCCTTAATGTTGTCTTCTGTCTTTTCAGCGTCTTGTGGAGGCTGCAGAAGAGGCACACCTGAAACATGAATTTGATGCAGACTTACAGGTAACTGATGATAGTTTGAGTTAAATTGTTTTGTGTGTTTGCTGCCAAAGGAGCAATACCAGGTATACAGGGAATACCAATTTCCAGTGATTGAGAGAGAAAGGCTTTTGAGAGAATGGTACAGAGTTGGAACAAATGTGCCTATTTCTTGACAGGTCAGGGTAGCAATCCTCAACCACTTTCCACCAATGACAGCTATAATGGGTGATGCCAAACACATGTGTGTGACCAGATCTTAATGGACTTTTCTACAGTATGGGGGGAGTTAAATCAGCCAACTGACAATAATCCCCAGAGCTCTCAATGGTAAATTGATAAGATGGCAGAATATATTCAAATCCCACTTTACTGGCTGCATTTTGAAATGTAAGTGACTGAAAGCAACGTTGTGATGGACCTAACCTTGAATCTATTGTCAGTATATTTAAAAATCATATCATTCACAGATTTTGGATTTGAACATCTATCTAATAAATTTCTTGTAGATCTTGTATCCAATCATGGCACACCTATGTGTGGTTGAGAAGGATTTTGATGTTGATGTGTATAGAAAACACAATAAAAGGCAATAAGTGAGTTGAATAATACTTGGAGGTTCCTTTGGGTCTCTCCTGAAATTTTTAAAAATTTATTTAAATTGTCATTTTGAGTTCTGTGGCTTTTCCTCACTGCACTTTGCTAGAATATATCTCTTTTAGTGGCGTGTGGTCACACTTAAAGAAATAGTGTTTACTTTCCTATGTTTTCGTTTATATGGAAAAGATAAAGGCAGACGTAGATCTTTAAGCACAGAAAAGATGGCAACACCAAAGACAGCCTTTGGCTGTGCGCTCTTATCATTGCTCCCATCTGAATTTTTTTGCTTTGTTGGTAAAAGAATGCGCATTCAAATGGGCTAATTAAGGAAAGTTTAATAAAGGAAATATTTACAAATGTGTGGTCAGGGTTAAGAGAAACCAACAAGCAATGGTGGTATACCCCATTTCTTCTGATCTGAAAAGGCAAGGGAAAGAAGTGGTTTCCAGAGCCTAGAAAAAAATAAATATATGGAAAGGGTGTGTGATGGAAGAATGTAGCCACCCATGGTGAGCTGGCAAGGATGGAATTTGAGGGGACAGTATCCCAATAACACTCTCTTGCTTTCTTATTTCTTGCTGGTACCCACCACTGGTTGTTCCAACTGTAGGTGCAGTTGATGTAGTTCAGCCTCCTGAGTCATTGAGCTGGGTGGAGAAGGTTGAAGAATGGATATGGAGGGGCAAATAGTAAATATCAAGCTCACCATGTTGGGGTTGTTTTCAGGCATGATACCCCACGTATGAGACAAGCAGAGCCAGGAGCGTAGCCAAGCATAGGGGTTCCAGGGGGAAGTGGAGAAGTTCTGGAAACAGTTGGTTACATTGGGAGAGGAATGGAAGCTGGTCCAGCTCTTTGAGCAAAGCTGTAAGAGAAGGGACAGAGGCTAGCAAGAAGAACCTTGAATATAGTGAGAAGAACCTCACCTTCCTATGGCCATACCCATACGACAACTCCACGAACACAGGGCCCATTTACTGGCCACATTTGTCTTCACTGAGCCTTATCTTCAAAGAGTTTAGGCTTCCTAGAATGGGCCAGAAGGAATTTAATGGAAGCATCAGGAAGCACCTTTGTAAGTGTAAATATTATAAGGACATCTTGAGTGCATTGCCAAAGGAAACTGTCTCACTTTTCTCAGGAGTTCCTGACGCCTTTCCAGGAATATTCTGGTTTTAAATGACAGAAACTCAAATTAGATTATAACAATGAATAAAATAAGAATCCATGAGTCCACTCTGATAATAAATGAACAGATAGATAAATAGATAAATATATAACTAAATGAGGAAGGAAAGCTCTTATACTAGAATGCCAATTAATACATATAGAAGAAATGATGGAGCTAGATAATTATGGTGATAATTGATTCAGGCAGGAATCTTTAATGGATGCTAAAACCAGTAGGTAAAAGTTTGATGAAGAACAAGGCATTAATAGTCTCAAAGTATCTGCCCACAAATTAGTTATTAATTACAAAGGGGAAAACAGCAACTTGGAGAAACCTGGCAGATACCACCTTAAACAGGTAATCAAAGTTAATGTCACCAATAATGAGATAAAGTGACATCAAGTGCCTCCAGATGAGATGGTCTGAAAAAATACAATGCCGCTTATGTAGAATTCTTGCCCAAAATGTATAACCTGAATCTAATCATGATAGAACATCAGACAAATCTAGATTGGGGAACTTTCTACAAAGTAACTGGCTAGACTATTCTTCAAAAATGTCAAAATCAGGAAAGAGAAAGAGACATTGAGGATTTGTTCCAAATTAAAAGAGATTAAGGACACATGGCAACTAAATGCAATCTGTGGTCCTGAATTGGATACTAAACCAGAGAAAAAGGTTTGAATGTGGACCGTGCATTAGATAATAATATTGTATTAATGCTGCATTGCCGGATTTTGATCCCTTTAAGGTGATTATGTTAAAGAACGTCCTTATTTGGTTTTTATGGTCTAAACATTTGGATTCATTGGTCAAATAGGAGGGAATGAGTTTGCATGAGAGTGGGAAACATTTTTGAAAATCAAGATTATTTTGTAAAATATGGTATTTATGGCTCACATAGTTAGTTTTCTCAGTTCTTTACTAAGCATAAGTGGGGTGGGGCATGGCAGAGGATGACTTTAGGGGATAATTTATCCTTGAACAGAGGAAAAGTTTAGTTCAGTTAATGTAGAGATGCTCTTTTTTGTCCATCAGAGCTATCTTCCAAGAGTTATCGGAATTATTTTCCAAGAGTGTTCTGATTTTCTATTATTGAAACTTTATAATAAAATTCTGGTGTTGGACAAGTGATTCTCCTTGTCAAAGGTGGTGTTCACATTTAAAGCACATAAATGTTTCAATGATGCAAAGTCTCCAATCTAAAGTGAGATGAGGGGCAGATCTATCATCTCTTTTCTGTTTTGGGGACAAGGAAGCTAAAACCCATATAACTTGAAACTACACAGTTTAGAAAATTTTCCAAAAAAAAAAATATATATATATCTATATATATATATAGATATATATATATTTGGTAGGAAAACAGACTTCCAGCTCCCTTTGCTCTTCTTGAACTAATAGGCCAGGGTTCTCCTCAGCGTTATTTCCCAGTGAGCAAATGGTAGTGAGTAAATGTGAAAGCAGCATTGGCATCTCTCTTGAGAAAAGTAGACACTGAAACAATGAGTTTTTGTCCTCTTAGGAACAAGGAAAGGGAGTCCAGGTTCTCCTCTCTAGTCATGTGTTCTGTATGTGTACAAGAAAAATATCAGAGGGTATCACTGTGGTCTGAACACAAGAGTAGATATTGAAATAATCTGCCATTATTACAATATTCACTATCCAGACCTCCAACCTTAGTGAACTCTTCTCTGAGTCAGAGTAGAACACATGTGCTTTGGTGGAAACCTGTAAAAGAGAGGCCTTTGATAAAATGCATGTGCATTGAAGAATTCATCTTGGCTTAGATGAAGGTTTTGAAGCTGCTGAAGCTTCAGTGCTATTAAATGCAAGTCTGTTAAGCTCGGGTGTCAGCCCCGTTGCATTACTGAGGTAGCAGGTCTGTGTACTGGCTTTGAGTTTATTGCTAAAATGGTCCATTAGAGCTGATCAATTGTTAATCTGGGTTCTGCTGACCTCTCAGCAACCCCTGCCAGAGAATTGTTTTTATCAAAAAAAATTTCAGACTACCATCTGCTCACTGGGAAATAACGCTGAGGAGGACCCTGGCCTATTAGTTCAGGAAGAGCAAAGGGAGCTGGAAGTCTGTTTTTTTTTTTTTTTTTGGAAAATTTTCTAAACTGTGTAGTTTCAAGTTATATGGATTTTAGCTTCCTTGTCCCCAAAACAGAAAAGAGATGATAGATCTGCCCCTCATCTCACTTTAGATTGGAGACTTTGCATCATTGAAACATTTATGTGCTTTAAATGTGAAGAATTTGTTTTTGATTGGTAGAATCATCAAAAGTTATAAAAAGAAAGTTATGCCTCCTTTTTTAGCAAGATTTTATTTTCCATTTAAATTTCTGCCACAGTCTCTCTAGAGGTTTAACTTGTTCCCCATAGTCTTAAGACCTTGATATCTGCAGTTCCCTCTATAAGGTCCCTAAATATGGCAATAGGTTGTTAATTCTTAACAAACACTATACTGGGGCAAGAGGCAAAATGCAGACTCTGAAGGGCGTGAAGCATGTGTGAACAAACCCAAATGCAGAGTCCTCTGCAGAAACCAGATCTGCCTGGTCTTCACTGGTCAGGTAACTTTCTTATGGACATTGGTGTCAGTTTAGCCCTCTGGTTTGTCCCCCTTGGTGGTGGCCTGTCAGTTCGAGATTGGCCTTCCCTTGGTTTAGTTCTTTATTTCCTGATATCTCCATTGGGACAGTTTTTAGTCATCATTGATGACAGAGGCCTTGTTAAATGGCATCTCCCACTTTTTTATTTTATGCTGTGCATTAAAGTAAGCTTTTATTAAAAGATTGATAGTTATAACGAAAACAGAGTTTTTTTTAAAAAACCCTATGTTTTAATTACAAAATATGATTATTTTAGTGTTTCACCCTTATTATCTTGGTGGCAAAACCCAACTTTTGGGGTGGGGGAGCAGAAGACCCTAGCCTAGACTACCTAGTCATTGACGCATTCCCAGAAAACTAGGTCTACATGTCTCCTAGCATAACTCAGACATGATGCCTTCCCCCTCTCACTTACTCTTTCTTTTTGGGTTTTTCCACTGGCAGTGAAGGAGAATAAAAAAAGTCCTTTTGACAGTTTACTAAAAACCTGCTTATCTCTGAACCGCAAACATATTTTCTTTGAAAGCTGTCTCAAATAAGTGCCAATTGCACAGAGCGGGTACACAGTGAAAAAAAAAAATTGTGGTTTTGAATTGTGTATCCTGCAGAAGCTTTTTCCATTACAAAGTTTTTTACAATATTTTTTCTTTGTTGTTTTGTAAGTAATAGGGGGAAAAAAAGCTTAGTGACATTGAGAGGGATAACAAGTATGAAAGTGGAAAGGGACTTGGAGTGGGTACAATATAGTGTACCCTCCTAGGAATCACCAAGCTGCAAGAGCTGATTTCACAGTTGGTATGGAGGGTTTGGAGTGGAAGGGATACAAAGACCGTTTGTGGGAAATCTCTGAGATAGGATGACTTCTGATGGTTCCTAGAGCAGCTTACTTGCCCTCCTTGCCCATTGCAGTGGGCCCTGTGTTGAAGGAGACCCAGGGAAGGAGAGAGGCGGTGTCTGAGGAGCCCCAGCATTCACTTTAGAACTTCTAACACCATCCACTGGGAAAAGGAAGCCTTTCTAGGAAAGGATTAAAAAGGACAATGGGACAGTCATGTCAGCAAGATGGGTGACTAGAAGCTCCCCAAAGACAGCCAAAACAATGAATAAACAACCACATTTTGATGCAAATAACTAAAGGAGAGTGCCAGAGCACATCAAAGGAGTAGCAGAAACCTTGTAGAGCACAAACAGCCAGGATGGCCACATGGAGAATGGAAGGAGACACCTCGCCTCTGCCCATTCCCTGGTTGGGATCAGTTCAGAACCAGGAGGGACTTCTCCCTGTGGGGGAAAAGGTAAGCAAGAAGACCCCAGCAGCCCCCGTCACCACTGGGGACACCTGCAGCCCTCACCACTGGGGACTTCTGCAGACCTCACAGGCACTATGCTCAGTAGAGGGAACTGTGTGGAGTACACATGGCTGCACTCCCCCTGGAGAAGGAGCTGGCACTGTGCCCCAGCCCCTGTGGCCCACACAGCTTGGAATTAGAACCCCTTGCTGGAGTGTGCCCTGCTCTGGGGGCGAGTAGCCATGGCACACCTTCATAGCCCTAGGACTGTATCACTACTGAACCACCCCCTCCTGGTGGCCCAATATCCTGGGGCTGAGCTGCTGCTACACCCTACCCTGTGGGGCCAAACTGCTGGAGAGCTGCTCCATCTACCCCCCATACAATCGCTGCAGTGCCCTGCCCCTCAGGGTCTGAGCTAAAGCAGTGCCCTACCTCCTGGGGAAGCAGTGCCTTGGCTGCCCAGAGCAGTCATGCCCCCTACGGTGCTTGAGCTGAAGTGGTGCATCAACTCCTAGGGAAATAGAGCCTCGGCCCAGCCAAGCAGCCACACATCCTAGGGCTGATCCGACATGGTACCCCATGTCCCAGGGAAACAGAACATCGGTAGAGTTGAATCTAATTGCTTCTTCCCTGGAATTGGACTAGCCCCTTATAATCTGAGACACCTCCTCCCTGGGGAGTGGAGTCATTGCATTGCTGCTCCCTTCCCTCTAGGACTCAAGTGACAGCTGTGCTTCATCATTCTGGGGTCCTTGCTGCTGCTGCACCTGGCCACACAGAGTCCAGGATGCTGCCATGTCCCACCATCCCAGGGGCCAGAGGCACCACTATGTGGTGTCTTATCCCCCAGGGCCTGAGTTGCCACTGTGCACTATTGGTTTTGATTCCCATGTTGCAGCTGTACCCTGCTACCCAGGCCCAAATCTTCATTCAGAGCATTCCTTCTTCCCTAGAGCTGGGCCAGTGCTGCATCCTATCTCCCAGGGTCAAAGTCACAGCTACAACCCCGCCTCCCATGCCCAAGCTGCTGGGGATGCCACAGACTCTGGTGTGTGGGAAATCTGCATCCAACCCAGACTTGGAGAGTGAACCTGTACTCTAAAACCTAGGTGCCACAGTAGGTTTATGAGACTCTGAGCCTAGGAGTACTGCTTCATGGCTGCTATGAGCACCTGTACCCTGGAAGTCAGCACTGTTGCAGCTGCTTGTGGGCTGTGTCAGACTCAACATTAAGAGGGATCCCCTGAGCTAAGGCTCCCCATTTTGTGGAAAATGAGAACAGGAGGACACCAAAAGCTCTTACCACCTCGATCCTAACAACCTATGCTACTGCTGCTGCTGCCACAAACTCCTACAGCCTAGGCCAGCGAGGCACCCACTGTCATCACTGACATTGATCATAGCTGAATAAGCTGCACAGAGGCTATACCACTGCATCTCCTAGGAATCAGAGGCACCACACCCTTCCCAACCAGCACAGTAAGACCCATCTGCAAGTGAAAGTCTTTCCCTATAAAAGCCTCGCTGTAAAGTTTGGAAGAGGTGGTTGTTTCACTAGATGTGCAGACATCAACGCAAGAAAAACATAAGAAACATGAAAAACCAAGGAAACATGACACCACCAAAGGAACTTGAGAATTCTCTCTGGCAACTGACCCCCCCAAAAAGGAAGTTTATGAATTTCCTGAGAAGGAATTTAAAAAAATGATCTTAAGGAAATTCAGTGAGATATAAGAGAATACAGGTAGACAATTTAACAAAATTGGATAAACAATTCATAATATGAATGAGAAATTCAACAGAGATAGATATCATAAAAAAGAACAAAACAGAAATTTGAGGGTTGGGGAATTCAGTGAATGAAATAAAAAATACAATAGGAAGGTTCAACAGCAGAATAGATCAAGCAGAAGAATCTCTGAACTTGAAGATAGTTCTTTTGAAATTAGTCAGAGGAAAAAAATAAAAAATTTGAAATAAAAAATAAAAAGAGTGAAGAACTTATGGGACAACATTAAGTGAACATTCACACTATGGGAGATGCAGAAGGGTAAAAGACAAAGATAGGAACAGAAAGCTTATTTAATGTAATAATTGCTGAAAACTTCCCAATTCTTGGAAGAGATATGGACATCGAGATCCATGAAGCTAAGGTCCCCAAACAGGTTCAACCCAAAGTGGTCCTCTCTGAGGCATGTCATAATTAAACTGTCAAAGGGCAAAGAGAGAATTTTAAAAGCACAAGAGAAAAGCATTAAATCACATATAAGAGAAATCCCAATTAAGCTGTCAGTAGATTTCTCAGCAGAAATCTTGCAAGCCTGGGGAGAATGGGATGAAATATTCGAAGTGCTGAAGAAAAAAAAACCTGGTGGACAAGAATACTATACCCAGTGAAGCTGTTCTTAGAAATTAAGGGGAAATAAGGTCTTTCCCAGGCAAGGAAAAGTTTAGGAAATTCATCTCCACTAGACCTGCCTTATAAGAAATGCTTAAGGGAGTTCTTCAAGCGGAAATGAAAGGATGCTAAGTACTAACACAACAGCATATGCAAGTATAAAATGCACCGGTAAAGATGTATGTGTGTGTGTGTGTGTGTGTGTGTGTGTATATATATATATATTTTCAAATCCAGAATATTCCAACACTGTTATGATGCTCTGAAAATCACATGTATCTTTAGTATGAAGGTTAAAAGTCAAAACAGTCAAAAATAATGAGAGCTACAAAAAGTTGTTAAGAAATACTTAATACAAAAAGATGTAAATTGTGACATCAACAATATATATTGTGGGGGAGAGGGTAAGAGTCTAGAATTTTTGTATGCAACTGAAGTTGTTATCAGTGTAAAATAGTCTATTATAACTATAAGATATTTTGTGACTGCCTCACGGTAACCACAAAGCAAAAAAACTATTGAGATACACCGATGATAAGGAGAAAGGAATCAAAACCTAGCACTACAGTAAATCACCAAGTCACAAAGATAAACAAGAGAGGAAGAAAAGAATAAAGGACATAAAATGATCAGAAAACAATTAACAAAATGTCAATTAAGTCTTTACTTATCAATAATTACTTTGAATGTAAATGGATTAAATTATCCTATCAAGAGACACAGAGCAGCTGAATGGATTAAAAAATAAGATACTACTGTATGTTGCCTACAAAAGACCCAGTTTAGCCTCAGGCACACACATAGGCTGAAAGTGAAGTGATGAAAGAAGATATTCCATGCAAATGGTAACCAAAAAAGAGCAGGAGTGGCTGTACTTATATCAGGTGAAATAGACTTCAAGTCAAAAACTATCACAAGAGACAAAGAAGGTCATTATGTAATGATAAAGGGCTCAATTCACCAAGAGGACATAACAGTTATATATATGCACCCAACATTGGAGCACTTAAATAAATAAAGCAAATATTAGTGGACATGGAGGGAGAAATAGAGAGCAATGCAATAATAGTAGGGGGCTTTAATGCCCCTCTTTCAACAATGGACAGATCCATCAGACAGAAAATTGATAAGAAAATACTGGAATTGAATTGTACTTTAGGGAAAAAATGGACCTAACAGATGTATACAGAACTTCCCACCCAACAGCAGTAGAATTCACATTCTTCTCTAGTGCAAATGGAGCATTCTCCAGGGTAGACCATATGGTAGGCCACAAAACAAGTCTTAACAAACTTAAGAAGACTGAAATCCTATCAAGTATTGTTTTTGACCACAATGATATGAAGCTAGAAATCAGTAACAGGAGGGATTTTGGAAAGTTTACAAATATGTGGAAATTAAACCACATGCTTCTGAACCACCAGTGGATGGATGGTTCCCAACAAAGAAGTCAAAAGGGAAATTAAAAAATATCTTGAGACAAATGACAATGAAAATACAATGTACCAAAACATATGGGATGCAGCGACAGCAGTTCTAAGAGGGAAGTTTGTAGCAATAAATGGCTACAGGAAGCCCGACCGCGATGACTGGGAGGGCGGGGCTACAGGCCATGGAGTGCACCTTCTGCCTGGAGAATAGCGTCAACCAGAGCCTTCTGGAGCTGCACCAGCTGGCCACCGCCAAGGGCAACGCGCAGCTCTGCGACTTCCTGGAGAGCCACTACCTGCAGGAGCAGGCCAAGACCATCAAGGAGCTGGGTGGCTACCTCACCAACCTGTGCAACCTGGGGGCCTGGACGCCGGCCTGGGGGAGTGCCTCTTTGACAAGCTCACCCTGGGTGGCAGCTGCGATGACAAGGAGAACTGAGCTGGGACTGTCCCCACAGCCACGGGTGCCTTCCCCGGGGTCAGGCCACAAGGCCGGGTGTGCATACTACCCTTTCAGAAGTTCACTTAAGTTTTTTCCTTTCAGTTTTACCATTGTTTCCAATGAAGTTATCTGGTTCATCAAGCAAAGAAAAAAAAAAGAAAGATCCCCAATAAATAGCCAAACATTATGCCTCAAGGAACTAGAAAATGAACAAAGCAAACCCAATGTTAGCAGAAGGAAGGAAACATAAAAATTATAACAGAAATAAATCAAATAGGGAATAGAAAGGACGTGGAAAAGAATCAATAAAAATGAGTTGGCTTTTGGAAAACATAAACAAAATCAAACCCTTAGCTAGACTGAGAAAAAAGAGAAGATTCAAATATATAAAATGAGAAATGAAAGTGTAGACATTGTAACAGATGCCTCAGAAAGAAAGGATCCTAAGAGGGTGTTATGAACAACTAACTATACGCCAACAACTTTGATAACCTAGAAGAAATGGATAAATTCTTAGTAAAATACAACCTATCAAGGTTGAATCAGGAAGAAATAGAAAGCCCTAAATAGATTAGCAACAAACAAAGAGATTGTAGTAGTAATTAAAAATCTCTCTCAAAAAAAAAAAAAAAAAAAAAAAAAAAAAAGCCCAGGACCAGATGGCTTTACAGCTGAATTCTACCAAACTTTCAAAGAAGAATTACTACCAATACTTCTTAAACTCATGCAAAAAATAGTGCTGGAGGGAATACTTCCTCACACATTTTATGAGGCAGGCATTACTTTCATATCTAAGCCAGGCAAAAGCACCACAAGAGAAGAAAATACGGGCCAGTATCTCTGATGAATATTGATGTAAAAATCCTCAATAAAATACTAGCAAATCAAATTTGACAGCATATCAAAAAGATTATAAATCATGATCAAGTGGGATTTATCTCTGGCATGCAGGGTTGATTTCACATATGCAAATCAATCAATGTGATACCTCACATTAACAGACTGAAAGGCAAAATCCATGTTATCATGTCAATTGACAGAAAAAGCATTGGACAAAGGTCAACATCTTTTTTGATGAAAACTCTTAACAGTTTAGGTATAGAAAGAAAGTTTCTCAACATAATAAAATCCATTTATGAAAAACCCACCGCTGATATCATAATCAATGGGAAAAACTAAAAGCTTTTCTTCTAATATGTGGTACAAGGCAAAGATGCCCTCTCTTGCCACTTCTATTCAACATAATACTAGAAATGCTATTAAGAGCAATTAATCAAGAAAAAAAATAAAACGTGTTCAAATTGGAAGGGAAGAAATAAAATTATCTCTATTTGCAGATGACATGACCCCATATGTAGAAAACCCCAAAAACTCCACCAAAAAACTGTTAGATTTATTAAGCGAACATAATAAGGTTGCAGGATGTGAAATCCATTGCATTTGTATTCACAAATGATGACATAGCTGGAAAAAAAATCAAGAACACAATCCCATTTACAATAGCATCAAAAATAAAATAAAACAGGAATAAATTTAACCAAGGAGGTGAAAAACCTGTACACTGAAAACTATAAAACACTGATGAAAGAAATTGAAGAGAGCACAAATAGGTATTTCATGCTCATGGATCGGAAGAATGAATATTGTTAAGATGTCCCTACTACCCATACCAATATATGGATTCAGTGCAGTCCTTATCAGAATCCCAGTGGCATTCTTCACAGAAATGGAAAAAACAGAAACAGGAAAAACAATCTTAAAATTCATATGGAACCGCAAAAGACCCCAAATAGCCAAAGCACTTCTGAGGAATGCTTCAGAACAAAGTTGGAGGCATCACACTTCCTGATTTAAAATTATAAGTTATAATAATCAAAACACTATGGAAGTGGCATAAAAACAGACACATAGACCAGTGGAACAGAATAGAGATCCCAGAAATAAATACAAACATATGATGTCAATTAATTTTTGACAAAGGCACCAGAAAGACACAAAGGGGAAAGGATAGTCTCTTCAACAAATGGTGCTGAGATAACTGGATTTCCACATACCAAAGAATGAAATTGGACCCTTCTCTGACACCATACACAAAATCAACTCAAAATGAATAAAATACCTAAACATAAAAGCTGAAACCATAAAACTCCTAGAAGAAAACCTAAAGGGAAAGCCCCTTGACATTGGCCTTGGCAATGATTTCTTGTATATCATATCAAAAGCTCAGGCTACAAAAGCAAAAATAAGTAAATGGGATTAAATCAAACTAAAAAAGCTTCCGCATGGCAAAGGAAACAATCAACAAAATGAAAAGGCAACCAACAGATTGGGAAAAATATTTGCAAACCATATATTATATGAGGGATTAATATTCTAAAATTTATAAAGAACTTATACAACACAGTAGCAAGAAAACATGCAACCCAAGTAAAAATGTGCAACAGACTTTAATAAACATTTCTCCAAAAATAACAAAAAATGACCAAACAGGTATGATTGGGCCACTGCACTCCAGCCTGGGTGATAGAGTGAGACCCTGTCTCTCTTGAAAAAAACAACAACAACAAAAAACGACCAAAAGGAAATGAAATCACCACCTCATCAAGATATCTGCACTCCCATGTTCATTGCAGCATTATTCACAATGGCCAAAATATGGAAACATCCTAGGTGTCCCTCCTAGGTGAACTAATGGATACACACACACACAAGAATATTATTCAGCCTTAAAAAAGGAGGAGATCCTGCCATTTGCCCCAACATGGATGGACCTGGAGAACATTATGCAAAGTGAAATAAGCCAAACACAGAAAGAAAAATATTGCATGAATGCACTTATGTGTGGAACCTAAAAGAAAAAGGTGAAATATAATAGAGAATAAAATAGTGATTAACAGGGTCAGGATGGGAGGTAGGAAATGGGGAGATGTAGGTCAAAGGATATAACACAGCAATTATGTAGGATGAACAAGTTAAAAGATCTAATGTGCAACAGGAGGACTATAGTTAATAATAGTGAATGGTACTCAAGATTTTTGGTAAATGAGTTGATCATAGCTGCTCTTGCCATTGGGTTGGGAGGGGATAGGTAACTATGCGAGATGATGGATATATTAATTTGTTCCACTACAGTAACCATTTTACTGTACATGTATCTCATAACATCATGTGATATACCTTAAATAAAAATAATAACATTTATTTTTTAAAAATAAGAGAAAATGGAGCAGCAAACAGCAGAGCAGAGCTGTCTCTTACCTTGAAGGCAGTTTTCTGCTAGAAAGTGGGTCTTTTGCCCCAGGGAAAAGCTGTATGTCATAAGCAAGAGCAATGGAAGGTTTTGTACAAGTACTTCCAGAGTGGAGAAAATGACTATTTTTGCTGGGATTTTTGTGTTTTCTTGCCAAGCCCCAATCCATCCATCTCCACTTTGACCCAGCAAGGTGTTGAGCTCCTAGCTGTGGGGGGTTGGGGAGAAGCAAGGAACATCCGAGCCCCAGAATTAGAAATGTTTTTCATAGCAACAGCTAATTGGATTTTGTGCAGTAAACAAGAAAGACACAGGAGAAATAAATGAAAAGGGAAGAAAATTTCACACTCTTTATATTAAAATAAATCCCACTTCCCCCCTGATGTAATTGCCTATTGTTTTTGTTTTTTTCTTTTTATCAGCTTGGCAGGGGGTCACAGGCTTCAACATCTTAAGATCTTACATTAGACGTTTCTCTAGGACTCATCACATGTCATTTATTCATAAGACTGATGTATAATTTAATTAATTCCCATTTATTTATTTCTATTGTTGCTGTATTTGCCTTTGGGGTCTTAGTCATAAATTCTTTGCCTAAGGCCTATGTCTAGAAAAGTGTTTCCTACATTTTCTTCTAGATTTTTATGGTTTCATGACTTACATTTAAGTCTTTTCCATCTTGAATTAATTTTTGTATATGGCAAGAGATGGGGGTCCTGTTTCATTCTTCTGCATGTGGCTATTCAATTTTCCCAACACCATTTATTGTATAGGGCTCCCTTTTCGCAGTGTATGTTGCCTGCTTTGTCGAAGATCAGTTGGTTGTTGGTAGATGGTTTTATTTCTGGGTTTTCTATTCTGTTCCATTGGTCTCTCTCTACTTTTATACCAGTACCATGCTGTTTTGGTTACTATAGCCTTATAATATAATCTGAAGTCAGGTAATGTGATGCCTCCAGATTTGTTCCTTTTGTTTACAATTGCTTTGGCTATTTGGGGTCTTTTTTGGTTCCAAATAAGCTTAGGATTATTTTTTCTAGGTCTATGAAATATGAAGTTGGTATTTTGATAGGGATTGCATAGAATCTGTAAATCACTTTGGGCAGTATGGACATTTTAACAATGTTGATTCTGCCAATCCATGAACAAGGGATGTTTTTCCATTTGTTTGTGTCATCTGTGATTACTTTCATCAGTATTTTGTAGTTCTCCTTGTAGAGATATTTCACTTTCTTGGTTAAGTATATTCCTAGGTTTTTTATTTTCTTTGTAGCAAAAAGCTTCTGCACAGCAAAGGAAATAATCAACAGAGTGAATAGACAACCTACAGAATGGGAGAAAATATTTGCAAACTATATATCTGAAAAAGGACTAATAACCAGAATCTACAAAGAAACCAAACAAATCAGCAAGAAAAAAAACAAACAGCCCATCAAAAAGTAAGCAAAAGACATGAACAGAAGTTTTTCAAAAGAAGACAGAGAAATGGCCTACAAACATATGAAAAAATGCTCAATATCACTAATCAGGGAAATGAAAACTAAAACTACAATGAGATATCACCTCACCCCTATCAGAACGGCCATTATTAAAAAGTAAAAAAAACAAAAAATAGATGCTGGCGTGGATGCAGAGAGAAAGGAATGCTTATACACTGTTGGTGGGACTGCAAATTACTCCAACCTCTATGGAAAACAATATGGAGACGCCTCAAAGAACTAAAAGTAGACTACCATTCAAACCAGGAATTCCATTGCTGGGTATCTACCTAAAGGAAAAGAAGTCATTTTATTAAAAAGACACCTGCACGTGAATGTTTATCACAGCACAATTCACAATTGCAAAGATGTGCAACCAACCTAAGTGCCCATCAGTGGATAAAGAAAATGTGATTTATATACATACCATGGAGTACTACTCATCCATCAAAAGGAATGAAATAATGTCATTTGCAGCACCTTGGATGGAACTGGAGACCATTATTCTAAGTGAAGTATCTCAGGAATGGAAAACCAAACACCATATGTTCTCACTAAGGAGTGGGAGCTAAACCATGGGTACACATGGGCACAAAGAGATGTAAAGGACATTGGAAACCAAGAAGAGGGGAGGGTGGGAGAGTAGGTGGGGGATTAAAAACTTACCTATTGGGTACATTAACACTATTCTGTTGACAGGCACACCAAAAGCGTAACTTCCATGTAACAAAAACATTTGCACCCCCTTAATATTTTGGAAAAAAAGACTGCTGTGTAAATAATTTCAAAGGAATCTTTAAGTGTGAGCATTTTAAAATCAAATTCATTTCTTAATTGTTATACATATCCCATATGCAAAAACACACTGTCATTTTTGTTCATTTGACTAGACATTATAACCTGTAATAAGGACAATGTCATGACTTTGAGCTTTATATTAATCAGTTACTTGGTGATCACATGTTATGCTCATGACCCTGACTGCTGGTCATGTGAGAGTGGAAGAAGAGTCAGTGGATGGAACCTCAGCTAGATCCAATAGAGAGAACTTTGGCCTGGAGGTCTGGAAATTTTAGTTTCTAGTAATTTCAGTCCCTTATGGACCATTTACATGCTTGAGGATCTGCTGCTGTGGCTTCTTATGCTCATCCATAAAAAGGAGGCAGGTATCTTAGATGATTTCTAAGATCTCATCCATCTCTCAGATGCCATGTTCATTCAGCCAATAGTTATCAATGGCTTCCTGTGTATCAGGCACTGTACTGTGGATATGGCCATGAGCTAGACAGACAGACGCTGTCTTTGTTCTCATGGAACTCGCCATCTAATGAGAGAGAGTTGTTGAAGACATGACAACATAAATAATTATTAAATTTCAATTGTGATAAGTGACATGAAAGAGAAGTATAGGATATTATCATATTCCACAACAAGGAGACATCTCCTAGTCTGGGGTTCAGGGGCCTTGGAGCAAATCTCTGAAGAGTGAGTCTGGATTGAGTGGAGCTTCTGGGTTCACCTCTACCTTAGCTAGAAGAAATCTCCCCAAACACAGAAACCCTGTAATATCTTTATTTGCCATAAGTACAAAATTGCCCAACTGACCAGACCAAACCAAAATGGAGTCACTCATGCCAAATGCCACATAATCAAACTGAAACTTTAAGGAAGCTGATCGATCCCAAAACAGACCAATTATTTTCCTGAAGACAGAAGATTCCAGTCTACCTGAGTCAGCATGATTAGGAAGTTCCCTCTGCTTTGACCCTTACAAGAAAAGTAACCTGACATTAAATAATCAGCTTTTTTCCTATTGTTTTATTTCCTTGTTCCGATCTTACAAAACCCACTGTTCTGCCATTGCCCGGTGGAAGCTCTTATTTTATTTTGTAGAATGAAGGCTGGCCTGATTCATGAATCATGAATAAAAACCAATTAGATCTATAACTAAATTTGTTGTAATTGTGTCTTTTGACAACTCTAATGACATTTTGTTTTTGTCTCTTTAATGATGCTTATCCCTTCCCATCTTGTTAATTTTATTCACATAAATGTCCATTTTTTGCTTGATTTGACATTTATTCATAACTTTGTACATGCTAAGCCCAATTTTAGGTTATGGGACTCCCACAAACTGAGAGGTGACTAACCCTCCAGGAAAGTTCTATCTAATATATAGGCACATAAACAAATGGTGACAATGTAGTATGAAGAGGAAGTAACCAGTTAAAGTATAGTGTGAGCTCAGAGAAGTAGGACTGATTGCTTTTAAACATTCATTCCTTTATTCTTCCATCAAATACAGGCAACCCCCAGTTTATTGCACTTTGCTCTATTGTGCTTTGCAGATATTGTATTTTTTTTTTTTAACAAATTAAAGGTTTATAGGAAGCTTGTGTCAAACAAGTCTGTTGGTGCCATTTTTCTAACAGCATGCGATCCTTTAGTGTTTCTGTGTCACATTTTGGTAATTCTTGCAGTACTTCAAACTTTTTCATTATTATTGTATCTATTATGGTGATTAAAGGATTACTGATATTTGATGTTACTATTGTAATTTTTTGGGTGCCACAGACTGTGCCCGTGGAAGATGGCAAACGTAACTGATAAATGTTGCGTGTGTCTGACTGCTCCCTGACTAGTTGTTCCCCTCTCTTTCTTACTCTCCTTAGGCTTCCCTGTTCCCTGAGACAGGACAATATTGAAATTAAGCCAATTAATAACCCTACAGTGGCATCTCAGTGTTCACGTGAAAGGAAGAGTCATGTGCCTCTCACCTTAAATCAAAAGCTAGAAATGATTAAAATTATTGAGGAAGGCATGGCAAACCTGAGACAGGCCAAAAGCTAGCCCTCTTGTGCCAAACAGCCGAGTTGTGTATGCAAAGAAAAAGTTCTTGAAGGAAATTGAAAGTGCTATTCTAGTGAACACACAAATGATAAGAAAGCGAAACAGCCTTATTGCTGATGTGGAGAAAGTTTTAGTGGATAGATCAAATCAGCCACAACATTTCTTTAAACCAAAGCCTGATCCAGAGCAACTCTTTTCAATTCTACGAAGGCTGGGAGAGGTGAGGAAGCTGCAGAACAAAAGTCTGAAGCTAGCAGAGGTTGATTCATGAGGTTTAGGGAAAGAAGTCATCTCCATAACATAAAAGTACAAGGTGAAGCAGCAAATTCTAATGCAGAAGCTGCAGCACTTTGCCCAGAAGATCTAGCTTTTAATAAGATCATTAATGAAGGTGGCTACACTAAACAAAAGATTTTCCGTGCAGATGAAACAGCCTTATATTGGAAGAAGATGCCATCTAGGATTTTCCTAGCTAGAGAGGAGAAGTCAATGCCTGACTCTCTTTAGAGCCTAATGCAGCTGATGACTTTAAGTTGCAACCAATGCGATTGACCATTCCAAAAATCCCAGGGCCCTTAAGAATCATGTTAAATCTTCTCTGCCTATGCTCTATAAATAGAACAACAAAGTTTGGATGATAGTATTAATATTAATACATCTGTTTACAGCATGGTTTACTGAATATTTTAAGCCCATTGTTGAGACCTACCACTTAGGAAAAAGGATTCCTTTCAAAAGATTACTGCTCATTGACAGTGCACCTGGTCATCCAAGAGCTCTAATGGAGATGTACAAGGTGATTAATGTTGTTTTCATGCCTGTTAACACAATATCTATTCTGCAGCCCATGGATCAAGGAATAATTTCAACTTTCAAATCTTATTATTTAAGAAATATATTTTGTAAGGATATAGACACCATAGATAGGCCGAGCGTAGTGGCTCACGCCTGTAATCCTAGCACTCTGGGAGGCCAAGGCGGGTGGATCACTCGAGGTCAGGCGACCAGCCTGAGCAAAAGGAGACCCCGTCTCTACTAAAATTGCAAAGAAATTATCTGGCCAACTAAAATATATATGTATACAAAAAATTAGCCAGGCATGGTGGTGCATGCCTGTAGTCCCAGCTACTTGGGAGGCTGAGGCAGGAGGATCGCTTAAGCCCAGGAGTTTGAGGTTGCTGTGAGCTAGGCTGACGCCACGGCACTCACTCTAGCCTGGGCAACAAAGCGAGACTCTGTCTCAAAAAAAAAAAAAAAAAAAAAATTAGACACCATAGATAGTGATTCCTCTGATGGATCTGGGCAAAGTAAATTGAAAACCTTCTGGAAAGGATTTACCATTCCAGATGCCATTAAGAACATATTGTGAACTTTATAAAAAGTACAATAATATAGTACACACTCTTTTGAGTCTGGTTTCTTTCATTGGCCATAATATCTGAGATTCATCCACAGTGTTGCATGATTCCTTCTTTTCTAATATAAACACTAGATACTATATATTTCCCTTTAAATAGTACTTTCAGTGCATTCCCCCCTCTCTAATTTTAATATATACTGTTTTCATTATTTTTCAGTTCAAAACACTTTGTAATTTCCCTTATGAATACTCCTTTAACCTGTGGTATTAAAGTCTTCAAATATGATTGTGGATTTCTTTCTTTCTTTAGTTCTGATGGATTTTTGTTCACGTATTTTGAAACTCTCTTATTAGATTTTGTGCATTTAGGATTGTTTCATCTTCCTGGTTAGTTTTACCATTTCATCATTAAGATTTTATCTTTTATCATCACAAAATATTCTTATTACTATTAATATTCCTGGTTACTCGGCCCACTAGCTTTTTACATGGTATATCTTGTTTTCTTTGTTTCCTGTACTTTACTTTTAACCTATCTGCAACTCTGGTGCATATAGTTGAGACTTTCTCTTTTTTTTTGGTGATACAGAGTCTTGCTCTCTTGTCCAGGCTAGAATACAGGGGTGCCATCATAGCTCACTGCAACCTTGAACCTCCTGGGCTCAAGCGATCCTTTTGCCCCAGCCTCCCGAGTGGCTGGGACTACAGGTTCACACCACTACGTTCAGCTAATTTTTTTACTTTTTTGTAGAGACAGGATCTCACTATGTTGCCTAGGCTGGTTTCAAACTCCTGGTCTCAAGCAACTCTCCTGCCTCGACCTCCCAAAGAGCCTCCCAGTGACTCATGCTGGGTATACAGGCATGAGCCACTGAGCCCTTGCTCTTCCTCTCAGTCTGACCTCTGCTT
Organism: Varecia variegata; assembly: GCA_028533085.1. Classification (NCBI taxonomy): domain Eukaryota; kingdom Metazoa; phylum Chordata; class Mammalia; order Primates; family Lemuridae; genus Varecia; species Varecia variegata. The sequence goes on along the minus strand of CM052436.1, from coordinate 161,226,894 downwards.
TTTAATTAGATATATTAGTTTAGTTCATTTATACTTTAATTATTGATATTATTGGATTTGTCTTATTTGCTTTTTCTCTGTTTTTTGTTTTTTTGTACCTTCTTTTGGGTTATTAGAATATGCTTTAGTGTATCATTTAATTTCTTTACAGACTTTTAATCTACATTCAAAATTTTTTTTCTGTTGTTGCTTCAGGAATTACAATAAGCATTCTTAAGTGTGCAGTGTATCTAAAGTTAACTTAATATGTGAAGTACTATTTCACCTAAAATGATGTAATTCTACCACCTGCCTTCATCCTTTGTGGTATTATCATAGATTTTACTTCTATATGTGTTATAAACCCCATAATAAAATGTTATTTTTGTTTTGTTTTTCTTTAAGACAACTATATTCTAAAGAAATTAATATAAAAAAGATAGCATTCTTCTTTTCTTTCTATAGATTTCAGTTTCCATTTGTTATCCTTTCTCTTCAGCCTAAAGAACCTCTTTTAGTTTATTTGGTTATTTATTTATGCCTTGCAGGTCTGGTAGCAACATTTTCTCTCAGCTTTTGTTTATCTAAAAATATTTTTATTTTACCTTCATTTTTGAAGGATAATTTTGCTGGCTATGGGATTTTTAGTTACCAGCTTATTTTTTTCCCTTAGCACTTTAAAGATCTAATTTCATTGTCTTCTGGTCTTTAATGTTTCTGATGAAATGTCAGCCAGCATTTGTGTCTTGTTCCTGTGTATAACTGAGTCATTTTTCTCTGCTGCCCTCAAGGTTTTTCTCATTATGTTTGATTTTCGGTATACTATACAGTGTGATAAGTTAAGGATGTTCCTAGATGCATTTTTTTATACTTATTCTGCTTGGCATTTGGAGAGATTTTTGAATATTCTGACTATATTTGGAAAATTTTTAACAATTATTTCTTCAAAATTTTACCTGCCCTATTCTCTTTACATTTCCTTCTGGAACTTAAATGACATCTAGGTTAGATTGCTTACGATTGTCACTGTGGCTCTTTTTCTGTTTGTTTGTTTCTAATCTATAATTTGTCTACAAGTTCATTAACTTTTTCTTCTCTAGTTTCCAATCTGCCGTTAACCTTATCCAGTGTCTATTTTATTTCATATATTGCATTTTTACTTCCAGGATTTTCATTAAGTCTTTTTTTTTATACTTTCCATTTCTCTGCTGAAATTCTTCATTTATGCACTGATTATGTCCATGTTTTCTTTTAAGTCTTTGAACATATCTATAATAGCTGTTTTAAATCCCTTGTCTGCTAATTCCACTATCTGGTTCATTACTGTTTCTTTTAACTGATTTTTTTCCTTTTTAAGTCTCATTTTTCTGCCTCTTCACATGTCTAGTAATTTTTTAGTGTATGCTGGACATTGTGATTACATATTTGTCCTATTTTTATAAATTTCCTTATTATAACTTACTATAGTTCTACTCAAGTAGTAGGTATTATAAAAATACAAAATGATTTGAATCAATTAAATTTGTATTAGGAAATAATTATTAAAGAAATGAAAAGGAGATAATGATATACTACATAGGGCAACCTCCAGTGATTGGATCTTCTGCATTCTAACATATAAGCAATGACTGCAACATTGATTTCTTTGTTTCAAAAGAACTACACAAGGCCATCTTCCAGCCAAAAGAAAGAGAAAAATGCATTTTTGTTATAGAATCTTGAAATGTAAACATTGTTTCTTAGAAGGTTTTAATCTCTACAGCTTAATTATGTTAGTACCATTCCCTGTCCTAAATCTATATTACATTGCTGATATTAATAAGTTTAAAGATAAAAAAGTGTAACTTTGCAGCAATGATAATTGATGTGGTTTTGTTGGAACATTTTATTTTATAATCCAGAGGAAAATGACATTATTTGCTCCTTCCAAAGTTATCTTTTATTTGCCTGTGCAGTATTTCCCCATTGGTGATGCTCTTTTTTCTTTGATACTTATATGTTTAGAAAACTCTGGGCCTTTTAATCTCAAATTGCATCAATAATGAAAAACCTGGTAAAACTCCTAGGTGTTTTCCCCATTGTCCTAATCTTTCTTGTTTTAGTATTCATTTTTCTGTCATGGCCAGGCATATCTTAATGTGGGGGTAATAGTGGCTATAGAAGTCTGAACTGTTGCTTTAGGAAGTGCATTTCTTCCTACCAAAGTCCTTGTATCTTTTGTGATTCCTTGGGTTTTCTTAATTGGGATTTCTCAAAGCCTGGAGATATTTATTTTACATGAATGTTTATTTAAAACACATTTGTTTTAAATAATATATTTAAAATACAATACATCACCAATTTAAAATTTATTAAGCATTCCAACTAACAAATGCTTTTCAAGGTCAGTTTTATTGTTTATATATACACAGTTTGATTGTGGTGTGTCAGACGTCAGCCACTTTGTAAAGAGGGCATTTCGGAACACCAGAACCTTTTTGGCATATCTAGAATTATGTTATGTAAACATTTCATGGCTCTATTAATTATAATATTCAGAGTCCCACAGTACATTTCGATAAGCCTAGTGTCTTTCATTAAGATGGCTGACTGCAGAGGTCACTGGCAGACCTCAAAAGTTACCTCAACATCTTTCTCCAGCAAATTCTTTGGCAATAAGGGGAATGGGTTGTTGATTTTTCACCAAGGATCTTGTGGTCTCGGGATTTGCCAACTACTATTGAATTTTTAAAGTAAAACTTGAATCTTGTGGCAACCCAGAAAGTAGGCAACTCAGAAGAAAATTTTCAATCTCACGTAAGTCTGTTAAGAAAGTACCTGGTATGTACACAGATGAATTAATTCTCATCTTTCCTACGTTCAAGTTAGTTTGTGATGTAGGTTTTCATAATATACTTAGCTCCAAGCACATGCCTTTAGTATTGTAATCATAATTTCTTCCAGTTAAACATTCTGTCATGACTAACAACTTTAGGATAGTTCCTTTTGTTGGTTAATAATACTGTCAGGATAGAGTAACAATGATAAGAGTAATAGACACCATTATGGAAAATGTGTTAAGTACAGGCAGTGGCATAAGTGCTTCACAGACAGTATTTCCTTTATTCTTGTCCCTGCAATCCTTTAAGATAGACACTGTTATCTCAGTTTTACATATGGAGAAACTGGAGATTGTGGGGCCAGTGGTGGGCCCAGGAATATACAACAGTGGGTGGAGGAGCTGGAATTCACATCTAAGTTGGTCTGGCTCCAAAGAACAGTAAACTGTGTTGCCTCTCAGGACTGCAGGTTGTAACATTGACCTTAATTTGCACTGAACAAAATCTTAGAAAGAAAGAAATTTAAGATGAAATTTATCATTGATTATTTGAAAGGCCTATCAATTCAAAAAGAAATTTTCTAGAATGGTAAATTCTGACCCAGAAATGTATGAAATAATAACATGTCTTAATAAGATATAATGATTTAGTAAAAATGATTAAATATTGTTTTATTGATATTATTATAAGCATATTAAGGGAGACAGTCTCTCGTTTGGCAATTGGATCTATTCTCTACACAGCAACCAGTGTGACCTTTTAAAACACAAATTTGGTCAAGTTACTTAGTTGTTTACATTTATGCTTTGCTCACACTTAGAATGAAATATAAACTCCCATGTGCCTTGCAAAGCTCTGCACAACCTGCCCAAGATTATGAAGCAGATCGGCAAACACTTCCTACCTTTTCCCTTGGTATCTGCTATACTCCTATCTCGTTCCCTTCTGTTCTTGGAGCCATCCAATAGAATTTTTTTTGTTCATTTTCTGTCTCTTCTAGCAAAATATAAGCTCCATGCGTGCATACACCTGACATCTAGTAGGATGTCCATAATATTTGTTAGAATCAGTTGCCACCTATACCGGTGATACAATTACTAAAAACCACAGCTAATTGGTTGTCATCAGAGTTGTGAACTGTTAGTAATTTGTGAAGTTGTCATCTGTTTATTTCAATTAGAAAAAGCTGATTATTTCTTAAAATAAATACTTATGGCTTGACGAGAGCTGATTCAATTATTGCTGTAAAATTCAAACACATTTTCATATACTAATAGCAACCTAGTAGTGAAACTATTGGCTTTTGTTGTTACTTATAATAAATTCATGAATTAGCTAATTTTCTTCATCTGATATTTTTCTGCCACTTAATATGCAATTATAAATATGACTGTACTAATTAATTATGAGCAAGATAATTGAATAATTATATTTAATGATATTATATTAAATTAATATTTATCAGGTTATTTTATTAAACAGATAGATACATGCTTACAAAGAAACTATCTTTAACATTGGAAAGGAAAAAAAGTTGAAAGGGAAACATGCTCTTACAAATCAGGTTTCCACTGTTGGGCAGGTTCCCACCTGCCTTCCCAGCCCGTGTACTCAGAGCTACAGACACAGTAAGTCTGTGGCAGGGACAGTCTCTGAAAATACAGGTAGGAATTTGGAGGCGTAATCAGCTTCTAAGAACAAGTGCTTCCATTAAAAAAGTGTATATTTTGAGGTCTTGTCTGAATCTGTGAGTCTACCAGAAAGTATACTTCTAACATTATCATCTCCTTGGAATACCTTTTCAAGCCATAAGAGTCAGCCTTTCATGGAAAATGATCTGACATTCCACTTACCCATAGCAAAATAAAACAACAACAGCAAAAACAAACAACTGGAAAAAAACAAAACAAAACAGATTTTCTCATGCTAGTAGTCATTAATAGAGGAAAAATAATAATTTTCCCTTTTGGAGTGTTGGCATTAGTAGCCAGGGGCCCTAAAGTTTGTGTGACACTGGGCAAGACATGTGTCTTTCAGATTTCATGTTATCCCAGGTAAATGAGGAGTTGGGACTGGTTTGATTTTTCTTTCCTGATCTAGAATTATCTGAACCTGTAAGGTTGTGATCTTTTACAGGGAAAGGATAGCAACTATTTTTCTATAGGTTCTGTGCTTGTCCTTTTAGGAAATCCAGCAATTTCTACAGACATAGCATTGTCCTAAGGGAAACAATATCTGAGAATAAATTCTCTCTCTTCTCCCCCTCCCCCCATAGATATAAACTTCCTACATTAAAACTGAAACAGGGATATTTCAAGGAAAGATTGATTGGATCATTTATAACCCCTGTAAATAATTTTATCATTTTAGGTTATAAGGGTTCTTATGAGTAATATAAAAGGACTTTTTTTTTTCTTTTGTAATTTTAAGAACTTAACTCGAGAACTGATATGACTTGTTTTACTCCTGACCTTAGGTTGCTGTATAATTAAAGACATTTAGAACCAAATTAAACCTTTGCTTCGACTTATTTGGAAGTGATTATGTCCTGGATATGAATATTCATAATTTATCCTTGTTCCTCAAAGGTTTTAAGTAGCTGAGAACATACAGTCACCATGAAACATTTCTTTTCTATATTTTAAAGCCATTTTATCTTGTTCTGCATGAGATTGGCTGCAATGTAGAGGTCATTCTGATTAAGAGGAGGAAGACTGGGGTGGAGACGAAGGAGGAATTACAGTTTCATAGCAATATTTTCTGAAACCCAGGTCAGGAAGAACGAGCCACAACACAGTTCATTCTGGCTTTTGTCTGGTCAGCATGCCTCTTCGATTACAAGGAAACAAAAGAGGCTTCATTATGTCTGCTTGTGTTCGCTGATTAACGTTCTGGATGAGGTAGGTATTAGTTGTGGGGAGAATGTCTTCTGAAGACAGAAAGATACAGATTTGAATCCTGGCTTTTTTTCCCTTACTAGTGGTGAGACTGGGGCATATCTCTTAGCCTCTTGGAGTCTTAGCTTCTTCATCTGTGTAATTAGGAAGAGGCGACTCCCTACAGCCTGTCAAGCTTCCACAGGCTGATTGACCTACATGAAGTACTTAGAACACTTCAGGTACACGAGGTGATCCTAGATCAGGGTAACCGTTATTAATATTGTGATCATTATTATGACCCATGCCCCTGAAATACAAAGAAGTGGATCACATTTATGATTGCATGCTTAGTCTCTGCCTCCTTTGTGGACTGTGACCTCTGTAAGGCAGGGACCACATCTGTTTTCAGCACTGTCAGCAGAGCTTAAGCACACAGCTTGCCTCTCAACAAATATGTGAAGAAGGACTGAATGACTAAAGGAAAAAAATGAAGGATCATCTCAAGAGTTAGATACCCACTGGGATGAGGGTTAAAGCATCATTTGCCGAAGGGAAAAAGCGAATGCTGCTAGCAGAATTGGTAGTAACTTCCGCGGTAGGAGGGCTGCCCAACCTTGGAACCTGAGCCATTTCAAGCCTCTCTGGACCCTGGTGGGCCACAGGAGTGGGTGTTCTGTGTCCACAGAGGGGCTGTGCTCAACCCCCCTTTGGTCACTCTGGTACACTCCTGGGTATGGGTGGCGGATAGTGAGATGCCCCTATCTAAGTAGGCATAGAGAAAACTTCCTTCCACAACCAGCCAGTTTTGGAGCACTAAGCTGGCTGCTCTGGTTTATGTCCTTCTTGTTTTAAACAGATAGCTTTACATATCAGAAGAGAAACAGAAACAAGAGACTGCTGCTAGGACACATTTTATATTCCTCTTCTAATTTCGTTAATGGCTTCGAAGGAAATCTCTCTTGTAATTGACTTAAGTGTTCTGTCTTCATTATTGAATACCAGCCATTTATTATATCCTACGCTTCTTTTTGGCTCTGTGTGCCAAATTTTTCTGGGACTTTCTGAATTAAAAGTGACATTTAACTGTAGGGCAGGTGGTCTGGGAACATGCTCTTCCATTTAAATTTCCAGGAGTATCTCCATGCTCTTAGAAATATCTTTAGCAGTTACAGATGTCTAGAGTCTGGGGCTTTATGCATTCAGCTCTGAAAGACAGCATTAACGATCAGGTTAAAATCAGCAAAATTCTCTTTGGTTCAGTGTCATCTACATGAGACTTTATAGCTCTCATATGCCCCAACATCCACTGTCAGTCATGTCCCTGCCACACCCACATCCAGTCTGGGGTCACTGTTTGAAAGGAGTTACAGAACCTTGGCTCAGAATCGCAAGGTGTGCCTTAAACTGTAGACTCATAGGTGAGGTGGCATTTTGGGGCTAAGACTAACGAATTTAATCTTCAAGTTAATTGGGGTTGGGAATGTGGCGGTGTGTGTTAGGTCCTGTTGTTGCCCCTACTTCATGAATGACAAAACTGACACTCAGAGAAGTTAAATAAATTACCCAAAGCCACAGGGGAGAAACTGGCAGACCTAGGATCAGAAATTAGCCAAATTTTATTCCATGAGCATTGCTCACACATTAGGCTTTCCAGAAAGCAGCCTTTGCTTATGAATATTTATTTACCAAGTTTTTCTTTGATCTGGTATGGATGGGTGATTGGACATTGTAATGAATTTGGAAAACAGACTATCAAAGGTACAGGTTGAATTCAGTTGAGTCAGGAAGGTGGTGTTTCTCTTTTTTTGCTCTGTTGGGTTACAGCATTGTGTCCTGCAGAATTCTGTGCTATTGTTCCTCTGTTCCTAAAATCACCCTTTACAATATGCATGATGCTCTTTCCTGGGGGCTTTGCTCTTAGATGAAGCAAGAAGCACCTGTGGTCAGATGATGGTGCAGTGAATGGGTTTATAGTGTGTGGGGACATACCTATAATGGGCAGCATTTTTATACCAAGGGCCCTGGGTACTTCATATTATAGAAGACAAATTTTTCCTCAGGTGAATGTCTTTGTTTGCTCGTTTGTTGTTTTCCTGGACCTACCTGCAAAGAAAAGATTCTAGAATATTTTCCCTGAGACTTGTGACAGTGGGCAGGGAGCCAGCAACAGTGGTGGTGTCTGATACAGTGAGTCAGACACACGGTGCTCTCTTTTGTTTCCTTCCTCTGCCATTGTTTCTGTTACCTCTGAAGTTTAATGGACTAAAGAGAGGGGGAAAGCAGAGCAGATGACACCCACTCCTGAACTGGGAGGGCCTTGGGGTCCCTTGCCAGCGTCTGTGGATCAGATTCAAGTTGTCGATGTGCTGTGTATCCTTCCAGCGTGGCAGCAGCCAGCTCCAGATTTGAACAGTTCCCCTGATCTGCAGGGTGGGGTGGGGGTGTGTTGTGGGCATATTTGCTTTTCTGGGAGAGGTAACTGTTTGCTGCTGCACGGTTATCATGTTGAGGGTTGGGAACCAGGGCACGTTGGCGATAAGAATTTAATGAATACATATGAGAAGAGGAGATTCAAGCCACTGAGCAGTGTATTGCCCTAGGCCACTTCACATTTCAGGATGGTGAGATATTTAAGGGTTTCAGATGATCATGGAAAAAAAGATGTGTGAGGGGCGTTGGGTGAGAGCTAGGTCTTTACCTGTGTTTCCAAACAGCAGGCGGACAGTCCGCCATGCTGAGATCTTTATGAATCACCTATCAGTTTTGTCCATGATCTTTGTTTTTATAATTCACTTATGGCTTTAAAAAATATGATTTGGCCTGCCCTTGTGCTCATTATTCCATGTGGCAGAGAGGACGTACTTTTAATTTATTCTTTGCTTCTAATTGTAGTGTCTGCATGTCAGGGTTCACTGGTTAGAGCGAGAATGAGCCCTGCTTTTGTAAAGCAATTAATTGAACCTGGTAATGATTATTGCCTGCAATCCCCTGGGGCTGTGCGGTCCCCATGCTCCATCCCTCATGGTGGTTTCCAGCAGCCAGTGTGCTGTGACACTGAAGATTTTCCAAAAGGTAACAGCAATAGCAAGTTGGAGTTCACGTACTGCAGACCTCAATTGCAGTAATGTTAGTAACCTTTTCTGAGTTTGTATCAGAAAAAGTGCTAGGGAGTGCTGGGGACTTCAGGAGAGAATATTTCCAATTTCCAATTGAAATATTCCAAAAGACTATTTCCAATTTCCAATTGAAATATTCCAAAAGACTATTTCCAATTTTGAAATGTTTAAGAATATTTTTGCAATACAGACAACAAAGGGCTAGTATCTAGGATATAGAAAGAACCCCCCCATGTTAATAACAGAAATAATAAAATAAAAACTCCTCAGTATCAATCTACTGCAAAGAAGCAGTAGAAAAATGGGCAAAAGATATGAAGAGTCGGTTGACAAGAGTGGCATTACATGAGCACAGAAAAGATGCTCAATCTTACTAGCAATCAGGGAAAAGTAAATTAAAGCAGCACCATTTTTACCAATGAGTTGGCAAAGTAATAATATTAATGATGATGACAATATCAAATGTCGGTGCGGGCCTGGGGAAATGGGGCTCTTGCCGGTATGTTCACACTGCAGGTCAGTTTTGCGGAAGCTTTGAAAACTGAAAATGCATAGACCATATGGACCAGCAACTCTACACCTTGCAATCTGCTCACAGAAACACTGGCACATGTGCACCAGAGTGCAACATTGTTTGATCTAGCAAAAATCTACAAACTGCCTGGAAGTCTGACTGTATGGGAAAGGCTGCGGCATGTTCCTGGAATGGGACTCCAGGCAGTAGCTAAAAGGAATGAAGCAGATCTTCAGGTAATGGCCAGGACAACACCCAGAGCATACTGTTAACTTCAAAAGGCACAGGCAGGATTCAGAATGATTTGTACAATATGATAGAATACAAGGTAAAAAGGAAAATGATCTTATATATTCTGTGTGAATATCTATATCTCTCTGTTATTACAGAAGAAAATGTCAGTTGGCAACGCGTGGGGAGGGCCTGAGCTTAGCAGTGTGTCAAAGGGGACATGAGCCTTATCTGAGATGCTCAGGTTTTTATAAGGACATTCCTTAGGGTAATCAAAATTGAATTAAAAAATTTTAAGAGGAAAAAAAAAAGGAATGAATTAGAGGGCAAATATTCATCAGTGTCTGCAACTTGCTTACAGTAGCCTCAGAGGGAAGCCAGAGATCAGAGCCACTGACAGCGTAGTGCTTGCAACTGCTCATTTTCATTCTCTTGCTAGGCCTCAGGATCCTGCCTCCCTGGGGGGCTCTGGTGAAGATCAAGTGAGAGCGTGTGTGTCTTTCTCTCCCTGGCGTCCTCAGCCCCTAGTACAGTGCCTGGCCTAGATGGCACTGATTAAGTGAGCTCTGGGTGGGTCCTGAGCTTGGAGAGCAGTGGGCGCACGCAGTGCTGTGCTGACTCAGGCCGCAGGCAGGTGCTAGTGATGGGTTAGTGCTCGCTGCCGTAGAGGCACAGGTGCCCCCTGGCTTCTGATTCCAGACAGTGGACTCTGTACACAGGTCCTGGTTTTAAATAAGCCTCCCTTGCTTTCCCGAGCAGAAAGTCCCTTAGCCTGTGTCAGAGTGGGGCTTCTAGCCCTCCCAGCCTGGGGCTTTTCTCTGACCTGCCTGAGACATCAGGAGCCCAGGCCCCACTCTCGGAAGGGCTCCATGCTTGGCTTAATGTTCTCCTGTTGCCATCTTGAAATTCTCAAAAATTTTTGAACAAAGCGCCCTGTATTTTCATTTTGCACTGGGCCCTGGGGATTATGTCACTGGTCTTGGTCAGAGTGATGCTTAGGGCCTCCCCGGGTCCAGGCTGTGCGGAGAGTCCGGAGCCCCTGGGCCCTGGCACCATCGAAAGCAGAGCGCTCTGATGTCGAGGTAACAAAAGGAGCCCTTTATGACTGCATGGACTTTCATGTTTTTCAAAGGAGGCTGTGGAATCTGTGTTTTTGCCCTGAAGGCAACAACTACTTCCTGCTTTTGTGCCTGGACGTACTTTAGCTGATCACGGTTCCTGCGGGGCCCAGCCTCTCTGAAGGAGGGCTTTGCTGCCCGACTCCTGGAGATGATGAGGCTTTGCTCTTGCTGTGGATGACACGGTTGTGCATTTCAGTTAGATTCTGGGTACAGAGGGGGCCAGGACCTGGGCTGGGCTCTGCACTCAGGGGACAGAGCGAGTGGCCAGAGGGCAGCTCCTGGTCCATCGTGGTGCTCAGCACTTGGACTTCGCCACACGGCCTCTGCTTACCCTTTTCATCCTCTCCCGCATCTCTGCATCCTCCACATCCCCATCCCTGCATCCCAGGCTGCCTTGTGCGCAGAGCTGGCCCTGGGGGCACAGGAAAAGGAGAGAGCGAGTACCCACAGCTGTTTCTCGCCTCCTTGGAGCAGCCTCAGCTATGAAGGGACACTGGCGTAGAAGTGAGAGAGATCTCATTTCACAGGCCAGGTGGCCATTTAATAGCTGGACAAGTTCTCAGGCAAGTGTTCACTCCTCTGATCCACGGGTTAAGAATTAAATGGGAGAGGAATCTAAAGCACCAGGCTTAGAGTTGTTTAAGCTTCTTCCACTCTGCTATTCTTCTCCTTTTCTGGAATTTTCCACAGTATCCCTGTCACTCCTTTCCTAACCTCAGCTCTACCCCACCTGAACAGCTCTGAGCATACCAGGGACGGCCAAGGCAGAGTAGGTTTGAGTTTTCCTCTGAGATGTAGATAAATCAGTGTACTCACCTCTCCCTCATTATCCCTTCTGGGGGAGCCCCAGGACTTCTGAGTGACCCTGCACTGAGCTCCAAACACCTCTGAGGCACCAGGCCCTAGGTCAGGCCCTCAGGCTGGAGAAGGGACTAGTCCCCTGCCCGTGAGCAGCCACAGCTCTGCCTTGTAAACCAGCAGAGAGTGAGGCCTTTGGGAGGCCTGGTCAGTGACTGATCTTCTGCCCTTCCACAGGCCTAGACGGGGTGTGGGCGGATGGGCTCTTGGCTAGCCCAGCTTTGATCAGCGCGGTTAGGATATCCCTAGCCTCCGAGACCTCAGCACCTGCACGGTGCGTTGGAAGTTGATTGGTTTCAATGAGAGTTGAGCTGTTTCTCCCAGTCATGCTGTTCAATTTAATGACTATAACCCAGGTGTGTGTCCTGGATAACTTTTCAGACAGATGTCAATCTCTGGCTTATAGTGGTCAAGAGAAGAGGTGAGGGGCTTCTCTGTTCATAGATTTGCTGGTTGGAGAGAGCTGGTAGACACGTTTTTATTTGCATTCTAAAGATACAAGATGTTTTCCAAGTTTACTTCAGGCACCAAACTCTAATTTGAAATATTTATTTTTTAAGAGTGCCATAACATACCAGTAGTTTTTATAGCTCCAAATGATTTTGTTGTTCTTCAGCCTTCCATCTTAGTTATAAATTGCACTTTCTGGATCTGTCATAATATTTGCCTTTCTACTCCTTTACATGAGGTGGAATATTTTGGAATCAATTACACGATGCTTTTGTTTCTCATATTAAATATACCACCAATTCTTTCCTTAAATATTTTGAATATTGAAAATAATTTCTTAGGTGACATTAATTATGATGCACTTCCCTGCAGAGCTATTCTTTCCTGGCAATATTAATGATAGTGTTTTAGCATTCCTGACTGGCTCTGTCATTAATCCATCACAAATACCAGCCCCAATTAATGTGCAGAAGTGAAATCAGTTGAGGAGTGAAATCTAATGCTCCACGAGTAGAGGATAGATGCTGTGCCTGTCCCCAAGGAACAACCGAATTTGTCAGCTGTCACATCTGAATTCTTAATAGTTCTCTTTGTGTAAAAACGCATTCTTTGATTTTTTTTTCTCCATTTTACAAAATAATTTGTATCACAGTTGGCAGTGATGTCAGTTTACAAATTTAACCTTTGATTTCTTTCCATTCTGTTAAATCAGAAAATCCTTTCTGGATTCACAGATACGGTGCTGTGTAGCTCCGTATTAATGTATCTGCTTGTGCTGTCTCCCTTTACTCGTTTTCCTTTCTCTTCTCACTCTCCCTTCCTTCCTTCCTCTCCTTCTCCTTCCCACCTCCCCTCCCCTCCTTTCTTTATGTACTGTGTCCCCTTTCTGTGTTTTGTAATGTTTTATCAGAAGTCAGCCTGAGACTGCTTACTTGGGTTTATCCCTTACTCAGCCCAGAAGGAACTGGAAAAATGCTCCCCGCAGGGTTGTTTGGCACTGCGGAGTGCCAGAAAGCCCTGCACGTGTAGATTAGCTGTACATATCTGTTGACTAATAACATTTTTCATGAAATAGAATTTTCAAAATATGTTAGCAGAGAGCAGATTTTAAATGAACAAACATCTTGGACATACGTGCTTCTTGGTTCTTCCATCCAGAAAATAGCCATTCATTTGGTTAAGATGTGAATTGTGGGGCCTCTTACATGTTAACATTGTGCTTGGTGTGGGCTCCGAGTTAGGGATCTGGGATTATTCATCTTCAAATCAAGATAATTTTGAAAATGAAAGAGGAGCCATTAATAATTACTCTTGGACAACAGTTGTTAGTCAGGACTACCCTAGGCAAATGGTAGGATCGCCAGATAAAATATAAGACACCTAGTTAAATTTGAAATTTAAATTTAAATGTGTGCCCTGTGTTTTTATTTCTGGAATCTGGCAACCCTCTTTGTTTGTAGTTACAAACACATGGGACATGCTCCTTGCCAGTGCAGAGCTTATGTGAAAAGTTTAGTAACTGTAACTCCAGGTTACTGACCTCAGGCACTGATTATTTAATATGTTGCAACCCTGGGAGGTCGGTGGTGCTTTTGCACTTCACAGTGGAGGATTAACAGTTTAATAACATCCCCAAGGTCAGACAGCCAGGCCCTGGGTGGGGGAAGGAGGAGTCAGCAGGGGAACCTCCAGTCCAGCCACCTGCAACGCCCTGGTTCTTGCCCACGGTGCACTCCTGCTGCCAGGCCAGCACTGTGGCAGCAATGAGCTGCTTTTTCAGGTTTTCAAGAGATCCTGCGGGAAAGTTAAGAGCCCTTAACATTACTTCTCCACTGCTGGATTTTCCAGGCAGCAGGAGGCAACCAGCTGTTTTCACTGTATCAAACCCAAAACATGTCACGCAGAAAAAATGTCAAGTCATTTTGAAAAATGTCTGAAGCATAATGTGCTTGACAGGGGTGAAATAGCATTGGCCATAGTCACGTAATTACTACCTCAGTGTTTGTTTACCGTGCAGCTCTTTCTTCTTCCACTTGAATTAAATCAATCTGCGCAACAATGCGGCTTTATAAAACCCAGGTCTCAGCGTGCGTACAACAGTTAGACTTTCTCAGGTTCTTTGCAAGCGTGATCCTTGCCAGGTTGACTAAGCAACTTAACGGTTTCTTCTATATTCATATCTTCAGACTAAACTCAGACAGACTTATTGAATTAAAGTAAATGAAGGTCACCTATTTTTTCTGCAAACAATAAATGTTAAGACAGGGTGAGGCGCCGAGGTCGGGGATCTGATTTGAGTTTAAGCTGCAGTCAGACACCGTAACATTGCCATCCACTAGATGTCGCTGACGATTCACACCAGGGCAGCTGTGAGCCCATTTACGGATGTTTAAAAAAGTACTGAAAAATGTCAGGCCAGAATTAAAAATCTGGAACTTCCACGTATTCCTCTTTTTCGCTTTTACTTTTTAATATCTACTTTATGTTCGTCCAAATGTGCCTTATTTCTCCTCTCAATGGTCTCTTTCTACCTTTCTAAATTTAGCAAATAACAAGTTAAGGAGGGTAACAAAGTCTATCTTATTTAAACCATCTTGCTCTTTGTGTATGTTGCTTTTTTTCCCCTTGATTTTTTTGTAAAACTCCTCAGACTTCATTTCCTTGATGAGTTTGGTTAGTCTGTATTAATGTAACTTATCTAGTTACTTTAGATTTCCTACATCCAGTAAAGTTGATTTTCCTTTTACTGATTTATGTTTGATTTGCTTTGAGAAAGGAAAAAAACTGTCTTTACCATTGAGGGTTTGCCCCTGACAGGATGGATCCCATACCTGTTGTAGTCCAAGCAGGCGGAATCTTTCAACAGCCATCCTGGCTTAAAGACTCAAGCTGGTGAAATGCTCATGGAGGAAGATGGGATGGTTTGGTGTGGAAGTTATGAAGCCAGTCCTCTCTGGTATACAGAATAAATTCTTGGTTGGGCAAAAAACAACAAAAGCAGAAAGACTGGCAGCTGCTATAGATTTCCACTCCTAATGAGCTACATTTTTTTCCCCCAGAGCATGGCTAATATGGGATGGGATCCTCAAATTTAAAAAAGGAATGTTAAAAGGGAGTAAGGTTAGGTTTAATCAACTTAAAAAAAAATCATAAAACTAATTTTCAGAAAAGCTTGAGATCCATGGAAAGTTCTCTTGTAAATATTATAATGACAAGCAGTTTTTCCTTTCCTTTCCTTGGGTATCTTTTTGCTTTGTTTTGTTTTTCGGGTTTGGTGTTTTTTTTTCCCCCCGCTGTTTTAAAGAGAAGTCTCCTAGTTTTCAAATAGCAAACCTCCTGAGGGATTGGGGCATCGGGTAGGTAAGAGGCACTGTGTTAGATTTTGACTTGGGTATAGAATCTAGATCCTGTCTTCACAGGAGAGCCTTGGTATCGTAGCACCCTCTGTGAGAGTCATCTTATACTTCTCAGCTGTGGCTGAGATTTCAGTAAGAGTTGAAAGAGACTGGTATATATCCTGGAGTTACACCATGGTGGTGCTTTGTGGACAACTGCATAGTGAATGGCACTTTGCCAAACTCTACTCAACTCCCATGCCTACCCTTGGTACCCAGCACTATGAAGCCCCCTATAATGTGAAGTAATCTTTTGCCATGGACTTTTCTTGGATGTTGGAATAGCATTCACTTGAGGTAATTTTTAAATAGTCTTCTAAGGATTTCATTATACTGTAGAAAATTTAAGATCCATGAAATAAGAATAATGTAATCATAAGAGGGTTAGATTTCCCAGTCATTGGGGAAAAAAAGGCCCAAATTCTCTGATTATAATCTTACATTCTGTTTAGAATATTAGGGAATGGATGCTGTATAAATGTCTACATGACTGTACTGTGGATGGAGATCGGAGAAAAAGTAGCCACAATGCAGTATCAAAATATAAAACACTTCCTGAGTTTCCCCACAGTATGAATTAATCATATTTAATACTAATTATGTTCTTGCTACACAACAACTTCCTACATAAATTGTGGGAAAATGTGAAAACATTTCCAAGCCCCAAGCACATTTTGCAGTGAGCTTATATATGTGAATTTGTTATTTGCTAGGTGTCTCTTTCTCTACAAATTATTCTCTGCATGCCAAAATGTTGCATTGCTATTTTTTACTTCAGAAAAATTGCTGATACTTTCCCCTCTCCTTCAATTAAAGTGTTAAAAGTATTGGGGTTAGGTCAATAGTACAGCTTTGATTGAGTCGCTGGGCTCATTCAGAATTCTTTGTGCAAATATTATTGAGATTCCCAGTGGATTATTTGGCTGTTTTGATTTATAACTCTTTGTGTCCAGAGCCAACATTTGGAATTTACACCATCAAGTAACCATGTTTTATATCTTTGATTAACGCTTCCAACTCAACATACGCAGATGTTGGCTTAGTTCTAGACATGGTTTGGTTTTTCGATGGGTGCTTTGTATTCTGGACCCTTTGGATATGTCCAGGGTCTACCCTAAGTAAGCTCCAAAACCTGTTGTGTCCCTGAGTTTCCTTCAGAACTGTGATGACTTTGGCAAGACCAACACTTTCAGACAAGAGTGACTGAATGCCTTATATCTATGCAGACCCTGCCAGTGGAGGGTTTCCTCTACATTTATTTGATTATTACTGCAGAAATTTGCTTGGCAACTAATTGTTTAGTGAAATAACTAATACAGTTGACCCTTGAACAATGCCGGGATTAGGAGCGCTGACCGCCATGTAGTTGAAAATCTGAGTATAACTTTTAACTCCCCTAAAACTTAACTAACTGTTAGTCTACTGTTGACCAGAAGCCTTATTGATAACATCAACAGTAGATTAGCACGTATTTTGTGTATTGTATGTGTTATATACTGTATTCTTACAATAAAGGTAGAGAAAAGAAAATGTTGTTAAGAAAATCATAAGGAAGAGAAAATATATTTACCATTCATTAAGAGGAAGGGGATCATCATAGATCTTTGTCTTCGTTATATGTGTTGAGTGGGCTGAGGAGGAGGAGGAAGAAGAAGGGCTGGTCTTGCTCTCTCAGGTGTGGCAAAGGCAGAAGAAGGTCTGCCTGTAAGTGGACCTGTGCAATTCAGACCTGTGTTACTCAAAGGTCAACTATATATTTTTTAAAAAATTTATGGTTCTGAAAATATAGCTTTGTTTGTATAGCTATATTAAAATGTGAACTTGTAGCTTTGTCAAAATATGAACTTATAAAGTACCTTCATAAAGTCTGTTGCTTAAACCTAATATCCATTCATAGGGGTTTCTTAGATAAATTACAACCATAAAAATTATAAAGATCTATCTATGTTTGTTAATGTGGAAAAATAGCCACACTGTATTTTCAGGAAAAACAAAAGAAAGTAAAAAATGTAAACTGCTTTGTACAGTTGTGGTCCCATTTTTATGTGTGTGTTCATATAATAGATATGCATCTAAAAGACTATAATTCACCAGATAGTAGAATTATAGGCATTTAATAATTTTGAAATGATATTATTTTCATTATCAGAAAATAAATAAGGAAACTCTTTTTTGAGATAAACAAAGGTCTTTTTTTAAATCTCTCAACTCACTGTGTTTTCAGATGCTTTTATGAAAATATAACTAGAGCAAAAAATGCAGATGCATTTCTGTAATGAAGCAAATTTTAGAATACAATGTTATTCTCTAAAATACCGTAATTCATTTTAAAGAAAAAGGAAGCTAAAAACAGCTCTTTCTCTAATTATCTGTGATTTTCCCTTGAAAACAAAATCACTGACATCACTTTCTAAGTGTTCAGTGCCAGCAGACCCATTTGATGTGTTTCTCCCCACCCAGGCTTGGTTAGGATTCTGTTAAGGTTTTATCAAAACACAACAAATGTATTAGGAATGTGAGGCTTTTAGTATATGCATATTGCTGTTGCTGTTTATATATATATATATATTTTTTTTTTCTTTTCTAAATCACTTCCAGTATTAATTTAAAGAAAGGCTGCCTGGATTCAATTTATTTTAATTAACATATAAAATGAGAATGGAGTAAAGGTTGACACTTTGGGAAATTTCTCTAACATGCTGTCTGAATTGCACCTTCTGAGTTGCAGTCTCCACGTGTTTAAATGAAGACCAAGGATTACTGGGTTTTGCTTGATGTTGTAGCAGTTTGCTTGGGTCAAAATAATTAAGTGGTAGAATTTTTTTTTTTAAATCAAAAATTTTAAATCTGGGTAGGCTAACACATTTTAATCAGAGTATTATGGAGCTGATGTTTTGATTCAAAGTAAACAATGAACATGAATCCACTTGCAAAACGAATAACAAAATGACCCTTACTGAAGGTTGAGTGGGAGGAACAAATGTAGCTCATTGGGACCATAGCTGTTGCTTATTTCAGTTGTGACTAGCTGGGTATTTATGTACTTGTCCCATGTCTAGCTCTCTTTCTATTTGTAAACTCTATGAGGATGGAGACTGCATCTGTTGTCTTCTTTGTTGTTGTAACTCCAGGGACTGGCCAGTGCCTACAACTAAGTAGATGCTCAATAAATAAATATTGAATAAATGATGAATATACTCTGGAAATGGTAGAGTTGTTATTTTCTGTCAGGAGTTAGTTTTCCTTTGACCAAATATTCTTTTGGCTTTTGTGAAATAAAAATTTGAATTGTACAAAGTAATACCTGAATTTACCCTCCTTGAAAACCATTAGAACTTTATTGATATTTCCAACTCCAGCAAAGGTGGAATAGCCCCATTACTCTCAGGTCCTCCCTCTTATAACTAAAAATCTCTAGGCATCATATAACAAATGAGGATAGGAAGTCTTCGAAAGATGGAAAGAAGACAGATGGCCTGTAGACTTCTGGACATGAGAAACAACATGGCTGGTGGTCCCGTGGACTTCCTCATTACTGCTCATACATCATGGACAGAGGGCTCCACAAGCCTCTCACCTGGGCCTCCAACAAGCGCAGACTTTAAGAAAAGCCTGTTCCCCCTAGACAAAGACCTGGGAAAAGGGTGGCCTAACAGCAGGAAACCTTCTTGACAATATTCACCCTATACCAGCCAAGTACCAGTAGAAAACCAACCCCTGAGGTTTTAGCAGGGCCACATAGAAAGCTGCTCTTCCTCCCCATGCTCCCAACCAGCTGAAGCCAGCAGCAGTGCTTTGATTCCCCACCTGGTGGTGACAGCAGAATTGAGCAAGGAGCTAATCGTCCACTCCCTGCCTGACTGAAGCAGGTGCACTTGGATTCTCCCACTGGGTTGCATGGTTGAGCAGGGACCTGATCTTCCATCTCCTGTGTGGTGGAAGCAGGCAGTGCTTCTATCCCCCTGCCACAGTACTGTCAGTGGGGGCCAGAAGTGAGGTGAGCCTCTGCACCTGCCCGGCATCAACAAGACTGAACAAGACAGTGCAAATTGAGGATAGTCAGAATTCTTTTCTCCCTACTCCAGTGGTGAACTGAGCTTTCTGTCCTACTCAGCATCCACAAGACTGAATAAGGCAGTGAAAGTTGGGGTTAACAACATTCTACTTGCTCCCACCTCAGTGAGGAGTTGGATTGACACGCCCACCCGGCAGCCATGAGATGAAATGAGATATTGTAAAGCAAAGCTATTTGGCACTCTGGTTCTGGCCCACCAGTGTCAGTGGGGTCGCATCTGGCATCAGTGAGACACTTCAATGTTGTGTTCAAGGCTCTTGGGTGGTCCTAGTCAACCAGCTTTCTCAGGAGGGACTGTTCCCCTTGCACCTGATTTGCACCAAAGATAAGTCTTAGGCACTGCCTAATGTTCAGGGAGTTTATTCAGGCAGCATTCATACAACATAGACAGCAGGAGCAGGAGGCCTGGGCCAGACACAGTCAGGGGTCAGATGACAGCCTGACCAGGAGGGTCTCCAACCAGAGGTCATTCTCAGAATTTGAAGGATTCTACCCTATTTCTTACACTGTATTCAGTCCACATCAGTTACAGGTGTTTCTTTCATAAAGGGAGTTTAAGCTACTCTTGTAAGGGTAAGCTTTGTTTTAAGGGTCAGGAAAGTTGCATTTGTGCTGAGGTGGCCTTGTCTCTAGGAAAACCAGAGTTTTTAGGTCTCATTGTCATTGAGATCTGATAATCCCCAGGTGCATCATACTGCTAAGTGGCACATAGTGTAGATCCTATGAGATGTTTGAATGGGCCTTATGGCTGTCATTAATCTAATGGCCATGGTATGTCTCTCAGAGTGTACTCAAAGGTGGTGGGATGTGGGGCTAGTCAGTCTTCCAGCCCCAGTGTGAGTAGGGGCCAGTGGGGAGCTGAGCCTTCACCTCTGCCCGGCATCAATGAAATGGGAAAAGGTGGTGGGAAGCAGGCAAGTTAGCACTTCACTCCCCTCTCCCTTGGGTAAATAGTACTTAGAAAAATTCTACTTCTGCATGAACAGAAGGAGCCTTAGTATCCATTCTGCAGAAACAAAACAATGTGCATCTCTCCAGTCCTGCACTACTCTGGTGGCGGTAGAGTCCAGTGGGGAGCTGAGCTTATACTCTACTCAGAGGCAGCAAGGTGATGTGAGTTGTAGCTCCATTTTCACTGGGAAGATGGGGGCAGGGATGAGGGAAGAGATGAACATCTAGCCTATCTGAATGCAATAAGGCTCAGTGCTCCACTTTTGCTGAGATAGTATTGACAAGGCCCAGGGGGAAGCTAACATACACTCCCACCTGGCCCTCCTGCTATACCTTGCAGGGGGAATGTCTGCTAAATGGAAATTATTAAATAGGACTCAGAGTCTCATAATATCCAAAATGTCCAGGATATGATAAAAAATCACTAACCCTACTAAGAGCCCAGAAAAATCATAATTTCAATGAGAAAAGACAATCAACATGAATGAATAATGAATCAGATGTTGGAATTATCTAACAAGGATTTTGAAGAAGCTATTATAAAAACATTTCAACAAGAAATTATAAATTTACTGCAAACAAAATTAGAAAATCTTAGGCAACACATAGAAGTTATAAAAAAAGAAGTAGAAATTATAGAAATGAAAAATATATTCACAAAAAAAAAAAACCCCCACACTGGATGGACTTAACAGTAGAATGGAGATGACAAAGGATAGAATCAGTGAGCTTGAGGACAGATCAATAGAAATTATCTTAGAATTTACCCAGTCTGAAAAACAGACATAGAGGATCTGTGGAATAGTAACAAAAGACCTGGGTTCATGTCATCAGAGATCCAGAAGGATAGGAGAGAGTGAGACTGAAAAAGTACGCAAAGAAATAATGACTGAAAACTGCCTAAATTTGGTGAAAGACATAAACCCACAGATTCAAAAAGCTGAGAAAGTTTATCCCAAATAGGATAAACCCAAAGGAATTCATGTGGAGGCACATCAAAATTAAACTTCTGAAAACTAAAGGTACAGAAAAAGAAAATCTTGAAAATGGCCAGAGAGAAATGACTCATTACTTACAGGGGAACTATTTGGATGACTGCAGATTTGTCAATCTGAAACCATGGAGGCCAGAGGAAGTGGGACGGCATTTTTTAAGTACTGAAAAAAAGAACTGTCAATTGCAGTGAGAATATCCTTCAGGAATGAAGGGAAAATAAAGACATTCTTAGAATAAGGAATGCTAAAAGGATTTGTTGCTGTCTGAACTACCTTTTAAAAATGGCTAAGGGAAGTTCTCTGAACAGAAAGGAAATGATAGCAGAAGGCTTGGAACTTCAGAAAGGAAAGAATATCAGAATGAGTAAAAATAGGTATGGTTGTAAGAGGTTCTTCTTCTTCTCATGAATTTCTTAAGTCATGTTTTATGGTGTGGCAAAAATTATAAAACCTACTAATGTGGTGCTCAATGTATGTAGAAGAAACAAAAAATTATACTTAGAAAGTGAAGAGGGCCAAGGAACCTAAATGCAAGTAAGGCTTCTACACTTCACTAGAAGTGGTAGACGTCTATACCAGTAGACTGTGGTAAATTATGCACACATATTGTAATACCTACAGCAACCATTATTTAAAAATTGGTAATTCTGCTTCCTGGCATTTTTTAAAGCATGGTGATATACCTGTATACCTTACAAAATGCATAGCGTTGACTTGTGAGGATTTTACATAAATAGTTGCATACTCTACATGACTTCTACAATTTGCTTTTTTTATTCAGAGTGTTTTTATAATGAGTCTTTATAACTGCTATGTTAGTTATGAGTGTACCACTTTATTTTTATGTTCCTTTATTGAGAGATGTTTTTCAAGACATTTTCCCAGACCTTAAGCCATTACAAGCAATGTACAATGGGCATGCCTGTTAAAGGCTCCTTGAGTCCATGTGCATGTGTGTATGTCTGTGTTTTGAATTTTCCTAATTAAAATAAACCCCCTTGGGGTATTTTCTCCTTCATTGTTTCCTTGGCTAATTCTGGCCCATCTGTTAAGTCACGTTCTTTTAGATCCCATTGAGTAGGTGATAGCTTTCCTAGAAATGTGAGCTCTAAGAGAATAAGATATATTCCTGCATCATGGTAGGCCTTCAGCCAAGGGGCTTAGATATTGCCAGTCACTTCTCCCAGACCATAAGGATGTTCGAAAAATTCTTTCATTATGTCCAAACCAAGGATCCCTGATTACCTGTTGATCCATTCCCATGAGAATGCCCAGGACCACTAGCAACTTAACCATCCTCCTTTCTTTGCTTTTGTAATTCTCTGCAGCATGAATGGACTTGAACCCTTGCACCCCTCTGTCAACCAAGATGGCTCAGCATAGTAGTCAGGGAACCCAGTGAACGGTGGCCAGAGGTGCCAACACTGCAGTCAGGTAGCAAGGAAGACAGATGCTCGTTGGCTGAGAGTGTTTGCAGGTTGGTACATCATCCCTTGGGTGGGAGTGGACAGACAGTATGGATGTTCAACAGTTCATTGGTGAGGTGGAGGGGAGGATACATAGATATAGATATGTGCACACAGTATATATATGAGTTCTGTAGAGGTTTTAAGGGAAATATTAGAAACAACTGGAGCTATACAAAATTAGTGATGATCAAATAGTTATCTAGCATTTCCCTGAAGATGAGAATGCCCTTGTTAACTCCAGTGGAAGGGCTACAGAAGTGGGGAAGAGTCATCCCTTTATTACTACAATGCTCTTTGCATGAGGAAAATTTGCTAGTTTCTAAGTGAATCTTCTTTATCACTTCCTTGTGGGTTACATACTAAATATAAGATAATTCATTTATAATTACATAGCAAAATAATTTGGAAGCTGTTGTGTAAGAGTTTTTAGTTTCTAATTTATGTTTCACGATATGCCTTAGGATGAGTGACTTACCTTTTTCAGCCCCCAAATAAGGGCCGTGAAGACTTTTACAAATAATTGTCAGTTCTGAAAACCTTCCTGAAAAAGCATTGCTCTGGGAAATCAGGATGACCTCTCATCGCAGATTTTCAGAGCAACTCCCTGGGAGATGAAAAAGCTGTTCGAGAAATCAAAGTATAATTAATGTACACTTCTTTGTTTAAAGGGAAGATTGAATTGAATTATTATAATATTAAAAGCATTTAAGGTGACCTGTCTTTTGTAGCAAGGGCATTTAGATGGCAAAATTATGATAAAGGGAGTATTGTATTTGTCAGCTATTATCATTCTGAATTTGCATAAAAGTAATCATAATAGTGAGAGACATTAAGTGCATTAATTATCCATTAAAGGGGTAATTTAACAATCATTAAGGGAAGCACTAATAGATTGGTGATCATCTTTACAAATGATGTACTTGATCTAAGCTTTATATAACACCAAAAAGAGTAATCTGTCATTTTTACTTAGGTAGAATATACATTTTGTTTTAGTTTTTGGGTAGCTCCTGTTAAGAATGGAACATTAGAATGGATGAGCAAGTATATATTTTGTGCCTGTCCTATAATATAATATACAAGACATGGGAATACCAGTGCCCAATCAGTTGGCCTGGTGTAGATTGGCCACCTTGGCTGGCTGGATCCACATTTCCACCAGCCACAGTGAGAAACCTTGACATTGTCTCAAGATCAACAGCTGTAAAGGCAGCCTCGCTGCTCCCCCCAGTGTTCTCATTACATTTACTACGGCAATCAGGGTCCCCAACTGCCATCTTCAGGACATCACAGCTAGCAACCTAGAGTCACCTGTGTCCAGCCCAGCTCATGTCTTATTTTAAAATGTCTGTGTCTCCTTCGAGGTTACTGTGTAAATGAAAGAAACCTACCCAAGCTAGCCTGCATAAAGGAGAGAGAGAGAGAGAGAGAGAGAGTGTGTGTGTGTGTGTGTGTGTGTATCAGGATAGGGAATTATCTGGTGAATCCCAAGGGCAGCAGAATTATCAGGCCTCCTGAGGGCCTGGGGCAGGGAAGAGCAGAGTTGTTAGCAACCAAGGCAGTCTTTCTTTCACCCACTAGCATCTGCTGCTTTCTTTTCAGCCTCTTTGCAGACCTGATTTCTGTGCTTTGCCAGCAAGGTGGGCCAGCCCTGAATTTATGTGCCTTTCTGAGGCCAGTGCTGGCCGTTGATGGGGCTGGAGGGTTTAAGTCCCAATCCCAGATTCCTAGAAGGAAGGAACAGTAGCTGTACTTTCACCATGCTCCCACCCCTGATTCAATAAGCCAGGGGACGGGTTTGTGTTATAAAACATGCCTCTGGAGAGGCAGTCACAGAGGAGGGGGGTGGCTGGCCAACTCCCTATGGTAAGTCCATCCGTATGGTAAGAACAACCCAGAACCCAACAGGGCTGGCTTGTGCCCTTGCCCGTTTCTTACCTGCACCCTGGACCTGTGCTCCTGTCTTCTCCTCGCCTGGGGTGCCTCTGGTCCTTCTTTCTCCTCTCTAGGAGTGGAGATTCAGCCCAGCCCAGGTGGACCTGGGTTTAGTCCTCTGACATGGGTAGGGTTACACTTGCCTTGAGGGATTAATATAAAAACCAGTCAGCTCTGACCTTTCTTCTGGGGCTCGCAGTGGTGTTAGGAGGGATGTCAGTGGCAGTAGTTGCTTTTCTTTAAGGTTCAGATGAAACCTGCCCTTCCCAGAAACCATATTCTCCTTTCCTATCTCCAGTCTTCAATTTGTCATATGACTGCAGTTTAGCAAGTAAGTATTCTGTAAC
Organism: Varecia variegata; assembly: GCA_028533085.1. Taxonomy (NCBI): domain Eukaryota; kingdom Metazoa; phylum Chordata; class Mammalia; order Primates; family Lemuridae; genus Varecia; species Varecia variegata. Next base: position 161,201,760 of record CM052436.1, on the reverse strand, counting down.
ATGCACTGGTTTTCCTGAGCACTCACTCCTGTTAGATTGCAAACTCCTTAAGGGTAGGAATGGCATCTTCTATTTCTTATGAATCCATTGCACTCAGCACTCAGGAAAAGCTTTTCTTCTTCATTATTAGATAAATGAGATACAGTTCAGATAAACAAACATTTCTAACATTTCTAAGTGCCTTTTATGTGCCAGATTTCATTCATTGAAAAGATTACATTTGACCCAACAAAGACCCACAGGGTGGCCAAATGGTGAAGAATGATATATTTGATTGGTATGATAACAGCATAGAAACTTTTACTTTCAAGTCTCTAGTTATGAATGGTTTGATACTGGCTCTTGAACAAGGAAAACCACAAAGAACTATTCCCTTTGCTCAAATATGCTTAAATTGTTGATATGGACATAAGTAATGGCCCCATGATGGTAGACTCTGTGGGATGATTTGCAGTGCCCATTCCAACCCCTTCTCCCTTGCCTTCTTCCCCGTGATCACTCAGCCTCCCTGCATCTCTGAATGCCCATGTGACCTTGTTCTGGCTAATGAAACATTGGCAAAAGCTCCTAGAGAAGACTTCTCCCATCACTTAAAAACATAAATATTTATAAAGGGAGAGCTTTACTCCTCCCTTCTTCTTGCCTGAAACACAGATGTGATGCCTGGAGATACAGCAGCCATTCTGCTACCATGAAGATGAAAACCACAGACTAAGGATGGTGGACTAGGAAGATGGGAGAAGCTGGTACCTCAATGAGGTTCTTCAACAGCTTCACCTGCCCTTCGTTGCCCACACCTGGACATCATTATTCATGAGAAAAACAAAGCTCTTACTTGTTTAAGTCATTGCTGGGTGTTCTTTACACCTGATTGCACTGTCTTTACATCTGATTGCGCTGTCAGTGAACTGAGTCACATTGTAGCATGAAATCTTTAGCTGCAGGGTGATAAGAATTCATGCTGTTTGATTCATATAGCTCAATTCACTTGCTCCCTAAGTGAGTATTTACTCATCCACTAATCCATTCTTCATTAATCCAACCAGCCACCTATGTGTCTATTCATTATGTATGAACAGGGCCAGAGCCTACTGTATGTACAGCACTGGGCCAGGTCTTCTGCAAAACGGGGCGGGGACGTGGTCCTGTCTTACTCTTGACCAACCACTTCACCAGTTGATACTGAGGTGAGCATCAGAGGCCAAACGGGGGAAAGAACTCAAACTTTTGGTGGATTGGGAAACCCACCCCACTGTTTGGTAGCCTCTTGGGAACTTAACCGTGATCTGCATCTCTCTGAGCCTGCCTTGTCTGTAGACATGGCTGTGAACACTTACCGATGGGAAAGGGCTGAATGGGGCATTTAAAGATACAATTCATGTGAAACTTCTGGCACACAGTAGGTGTTGAATAAAAGTTCATAGGGAATGTAGCAAAGGGAAACTGCTGCTGAAGAACATCTTGAATAAACTTCTCCGATTTTATTGGTGAAAGAGACTATATACAGTCAGGGGAAAGAGGGGCAGCTTTATATGCCAGAAGCAGCCTCTGGGGAATTCAGGCTAGACCAAGAATTCTTCCATACAACCAGACATCTGCCTCTTCCCGTGGTGTTTAGTTTTGTCATACAAAGTATATGCATGTCTGTGTGGTGGGGTGGTGGGCGGGCGGGCACGGTAATGAGGAACAATTCACTTTAGGCAATGTTTTAGATTGTGGTTTGTTGCAAAACTCATGACTGGCAGGCTCCAGTTTCTGTATATCTGGATCCCCAAATAAGGCGATTTCTGTCTATGGCTGTTAGTTCTTTAAGGCTCCTTCCCTAGGAAGAATTAGGAAGCAGGGGGACAGGACCCCCTGCGTTGGGGATGCTTTCTTCCTCTCACCTGACATGTCCACCAGTGTTTCCAGGGAGGAGCAGAGACAGATCCTTGGCAGACCAGCCTGGCATTGTGCTCTACTCTCCGTCTGCAGACATGCCAGCCGGGATTTGGCATTCTTGCCTCATCGGGTTGACTGCATTGTGTTCGGCCTTCATGTTTGTCTCTTGCCACATCTTGTCTTTAATACAGGCAAATAGAAACAATTGGGAAGGAAAATGACTTTCACGGTTTCTTCCTTTGATCCCAGTCCCGGGTCATAGATCAAAGTGACCGCAAAGTCATTTTGCTTTATTGAGTTCTATTGCAAAACATGCTGCTGTTTTGTTTGGTTGGGAAGAGCAGGATGGAGATTTGGTTTTTATTTACTCATTCTCTTTGCTTCTGGACTTCCCTACCATGTTGTTCAACATTTGCAGTGGACTTGAAACATCCGGTGATGTCCAATTTGTCCCAGCAAGGCAAGAAAAGAGTGGAGACCCAGGCCACATTCAGTGTATCAAAGGCAGTGAATATGACACTCTGTTTCCCCCTTGGCTGAAAATATTAACCAAGGTGCCCGGCTTTCTCCTGGCCATAGCGGGGGCCTCTCATCAAACCTGGCCTGTCAGACTCTCCTGAGACTTTAATTTGAGTAGAATCTCCCAGGCACTTTTTCTCTGGCATTTTCCTGACCATGATAGTGAATAATTCCTGCCACTTGGAAGTCTGTGGTGGCCCTAATTCCTACTTTCTCAAGTCTTCTTCTCCAGTCTTGTTGATTCTGTATACTTTCAAAAAATTCCGTCTTACTTTAAGTCACCACAAATCCGTGTCTTTTGCTTGCACGGATGCTGGCTGATGCAGTAGGCCTTTTCATAAACTGGCCTATTCCTTTCCTTGCACTTTTCTGCCTCATTTTGTTCATGAACTACTTCCTGATCTGGTAAACAAATCAAAGAGACCAAGTAACATGAGTTAGGCCCTATTGTGCTGAACCTCTGCTCTCCAAGACACACTCAGAGCTGCCAACAGCATGGAGCACTCACTTTTATCGGTTTGAGTTAATGGTTGGCCTGAATCTTGAGGCCCTCAAAGCTATCTATTTGTGAATAGCTTGGCCACAGGAGCCAACAAGTCATTACTCAGTACTTGGCACATCCCTCAGTACTACTTTTAGGATTTCCTTATTAAAGATAATCAAATTCCTTTTACTATTGCTTTAGAGATAAACATTCTCTTTCTTGGAGAAGAGTCTGCCTCTCCAAGTACAGCTCAAATTCTGTGTACTCCATGAAACCATCTTCTCCTCATTCCTACCCTCTCCCACCTCCTTAAACAGAGTGAGCCCCTGACTACCGTGAATGAGTCTGAGTCTGAAATAAATGTACCAGAAGATGCAAACTCCAGAACTCACCTGTCCCAGGCAGGTAGTCGAGCATGTCCTAGGCATGCTAGTCGAGTCAACCAGGTGTCAGATGATAAATGGTAGTGGTTTTGAGCCTTAGGTCAGGGGTACAGTAGCAGGGGATGAGGCTGAGACAGATGTAACACACACCACCCTCCAAGGTGGGCCACCATGGCTCTGCTCTAGTCCTTGCTGGCATGTGGAAAGGTAGGTCCACTGTTGTCAGAGCTTGAAATTCAGATTTTAAAGTAAACCATCTCATTTTTTAAAAAAATAGTTGGCAATAAATTGAAATTTAAAACATTGTGTATGCAGACCTCACTGCTTAGGCCAAACAAAACATGTCTACATACTGAATTCAGCCTGGAGTCTCAAGAATTCTTGACCTCTAATACTCTTAGGAAATCAGGTCTGAGAAATATTAATTTATAGAAAAAAGCAACATGCATAAGAGCATACATAGAATAAATATATGTATGTATATATGTGTGTATGTGTTAATACATTTATTCTGAGTATGCTCTTTATTTCCATGTATATGTATCTATACAGACACACTCATATATGATACGAATGGGGATAGAAGAGAAAATCCACATCATTGTTGCCAGTGATTATATCTAGGAGGGGAGAGGCTGGAGAGTGTTGGGGGACTTTCAGTTTTGTGTATCATTTCTATAATGTGTAAGTTTTTAGTTATAAACGTGCATTATTTTAGTAGTCAGGAAAAACAAAAAGGATGCACCTAAAATGGGAGGAGAGCAAGTGAGGCCGAGCAGTGCCATGCTTGGGGGGTCACCTCCATCCACTCCCTTGTCCTGTGGGAGTAGGTGTTTACAAGGCCTCTCACCTGCTTGTCTCAGAGCTCCCTGTAAGCAGGAACCACCTGTTTCTGTGGTCTCTCCAGTGCCTATCCTAGAAGCTGCCACAGCGTACAGGTGACTGTCAGGTGTGGATTGAGTGGCCTGAACAAATGGATGAAGTGAGTGGATGGAAGTGGCTTTGGCAATGAGGAACCCAGGAGCAGGATTGGACTGCCTGTGGGTTTGTCCACCTTTCTGCATAGAAGAGGAGACACTTTAATGTCATGCTGCAAAGTGTCTTTCCTAATCTGCAGTTTCACAAGGGGCTTCAAGTTCAATGCCCTTCATGTCTCCTGATCTGCTGTCTTCCTTTGACATGCACACATTATCAGAATCAATGCCTTGACCTCTTCTGGTTCTCAGTTCCCAAACTTTGGCCAATTTGGTCAAGAACATTCATGGGGGAAAAGTCCATAGAGCATGATGAAGAAAGACCTTTCTCAGCACAGATGGGAACACTGAGGCCCGAGAGGGACTTGCTCAGACAAGGCCTCATGGGCGGTGAGGGGCAGAGAGAAGGCAAGAAGACAGGTTTCTGGGCCCGCAGATCAGCCTCCTTCCCATACTATGCTGTTGCCTTTAAAAACTTTCAGAAAAAGACAATGAATAATATAACAGACATCAAGGTTGCTACCCAGAATTGACAGATACTCACCTTTGTCATTTTTTCTTTTTTTTTTTTTTATCCTTTTGTTTCCTTTCCTTAAGGAGCACTGCCTCTTTTTGATTAAATCATATCTGTGGTGTAGTCTGAAGGACAGGATTTCTAAATGATGTGTCATGACTGTGGTGTCTAAGCCCTCTTAGAATCTAGCCCGAGGATGGCGTTGCGCCCCTCTGTGGTGCAGGGGGCGCGTGCAGTGTGTGGGACCTGGCATATCTCCTCCGGGCCTCCCACCCACCCGAGTTCTCTGCGCCTTTGGCTTTTCTGGACAAGGCAGTTGTCATATGGGGCACCATGGGAGGGTCTCTGAACTTGCCAACTCACAAAAGAGGCCTCTTCCATATTCCAGATCCTTCAAGGTGGGATCCTGGGGGAGGATACCCCAGGAGGAACATTTTTTAAGCCAAGCATTGACTTCTCAATTAATTATATTTTTTTCAGCTAACAAGACTGTCCTTGTTTTCAAACTTTGTGAACCAGGCATTCTGAGCTCAGTTGCCTTTGATCCGTGTTACACAACTTTTCTGAGTTGCTAATCTATTCCAGGTCAAAATAGATGAGAACCGCTACATGAATGGCAGCTGCAGGTTTTTGCTTTTCTTGAAATCCAAGAAATTGTATGGTGATGGGCAAAAGTATTAATGATAAATTCTTTGCCAGGAAGATTAAAAGTGGGAAGTATGAAAAGGAAAAAAGAAAAATCCTGGAAGAGCAAGTTATCTGAGGAGAACATCAGTAGTTGCAAGGCTATTTCAGGACTGGTTCAAGTCTAAGAACCTCAAATGGCTGTGAGAGGAAGTTTCCAGAAAGTGAACTATTTCCAGTGTTTTGTTTTTGTGTCAGTCAAATGTAGTGTACACACAGGGCTTGCAGGCCAGGCCACAGAAGTGGTCTTATGTGGTGTGGTGGGGCCTCTGTGGCCTGGGAGCCATGCAGAGCTTTTGTTTATTTAGATTCTTCTTGGCCTTGGATGAGGACAGGAGGACACCCATCTGCTGCTCCGGCTGTCACTCACGCAGAGCACTGTTTTGTTCTTATTGAGCCACAGCTATGTGTCAGGGCAGATATAGGCCAGAGAGTCCAACTTCCTTGTTCTTTGGAAAATGATGCTTTGGCAACAAGGAAAGAAAGTTTGGAGGATTATTCTTTCTTATAGTGACCTGTATTACTGTGAACCAGCCATTAGGCTCTTTTAGAAAACATTTCTAGTCATTCCAGGATGGCCTTGGAGCCTTGGGAATGGATTAAAGTTATAGTTATTCAATAATACCTCTGGAGAGAGTTCCAGAAAGAACTAGCTCACACTAATTTTAACAATAGCAAAGCCTGTTTGATGATCATATAAGTTTTGGTTGTTAAGTGGCAGAAAACTCACCTCAAAGTAGCATAACTGCAAGGAATTGACAAAAATGTTCAAGGGGCGATCTGGCTTCAGTTAAGGATGAATCCAGAGGCCTGGAGAACACCAAGGTCCTACTTCCCTGTCTCCACAGTTCAGTCCCATCTTCCTGGGATAGTCCATCCTCAAGCAAGCAGAGGTGCCACTGTGCCATACCCATATCCCCCCAGGCCCAAGCCCACCAGGAAAGGAGAATGTATGTCCATGGCAGCACAACACAAGGGTCTCAGAACTGAGGCTTGTTGACTCTGGATGGCCTGACAAATTTAGCTTAAGTCACATGTCCAGCTCTGAGCTAATGAGCGTAAGTAGGTGAGTGCTGGTTGCTGGGGCCTGGATTAGGGGCAGAAGGAGGAGCCACGTCCTCTAGCCCCATGTTCTAGACCTTGTTTGATCTAGGAATTCGAACAATGCCATCGGGACCTGAGTACTCTTCACTCTCTCAATTTCTTCCTCCTCCGTGTCTCAGATAAGTTATGTTCCCACCATGTCCCCAGATGAAAGTAGAAGAGGTGTGATTCCACCAAAAACACTGCAGGATGAAACAAGAGGCAGGGTGAGGAGTGCTGAAAGGCCCAGACCTACAATGTCCCTTACAGAAAAGTGCCGGTGATCTCACAGGTGGAAAAATGAGTAAGCAGCGCCCATGTTCTCACCAGTGTCATCTCTCTGCACCTCTGTGGGTGCCAACACACCATGTATCAAATCGCAGTGTGTTTATGGGCCCGGTGGGCCCAGCTGTTTCTGTTGTCCAGAACTCGGGTCTTTGTGACAGGTGCTTCACTTCCATATTGTATCATTGTTACGGTGTCTGATTTTCCCAACTGCAAGGTGAGTAGCAGAACACCTGACAGGAGAGCCATAAATCGCTCCTGCAGACAGGTTCATCTGTGGTTATATTGTGTCTCTTCACATCACGGTTTGGCTCCAGATGAATTCAGTAATGGTACTCTGGAACCCTGTGAGACTTTATCTTGAATTTATTTATCTTAGAATGATCAATGTCATTCAGTCAACACCTCAGTGAAAAACAAGAACTAGCAAACTACTTTTCAGTGTCATAGCTGTGATTCTGCAGTTCCTCGTGCTAGGATGGAATAACATGGAGCAAAGCAGCTGGAGCCAAGAGTCCACCCGTGTTCTGCTATTGATCACACTCACTGAATACTTCCGATGGAGCGAACGTGCAAAACGCAAGAGAGAGTGCTGGCTTCTTTTGATAAAAATAGTATAAAAGGAAAAGAATTGCTCTTGTTGGCTAATACTAAAGAATTGGCTAAATACAGAATTTATCTCTATGTGTAGCTGAATATTTACAGCAAGGCAAATTCACTCCATTTAAAGAACATAGTGTGGGCCGGGCGTGGTGGCTCACGCCTGTAATCGTAGCACTCTGAGAGGCCGAGGCGGGTGGATCGCTTGAGGTCAGGAGTTCGAGACCAGCCTGAGCAAGAATGAGATCCCGTCTTTACTAAAAATAGAAAGAAATGATTTGGACAGCTAAAGTATTTATGTAGAAAAAATTAGCCAGGCATGGTGGCGCATGCCTGTAGTCCCAGCTACTTGGGAGGCTGAGGCAGAAGGATTGCTTAAGCCCAGGAGTTTGAGGTTGCTGTGAGCTTGACGCCACGGCACTCACTCTAGCCTGGGCAACAAAGCGAGACTCTGTCTCCAAAAAAAAAAGAACATAGTGTGTTCATGTTTTCAATGGAAAAGGTTTGCTACAAAGGGTTTCTCACCCTTTGTAAGCTAAGTCAGCCTACACATCACGTTCACAGTTCACAGTTTGCCACTGATCGGCTCTGGGGAGCTGGGTGAGTCTCTCCCTGTGTTAGCTTCCCAGGGCTTTCGTAACAAAGTACCACAAACTCAGTGGCTTCAAACAACAGGAATTTATTATCTCATGGTTCCAGAGGATAGAAGTCACATCCACAGGTACCTAGGGTTAGGACTTCGACATATCTTTTGGAGGGGACAGCATTGAGCCCACAACTCATTGCCCTCTGGCCCCAAAATTCATATCCTTCCTATGTGTAAAATACATTCAATTCCAACATCCCTCCAGATCTTAACCCATTCCAGCATCAAGTCTAAGTCCAAAATCTCTGCTATAGTTTGGATGTTTGTCCCCTCCAAATCTCCTGTTGAATTTGATCCCAATGTTGGAAGGGGGGCCTGATGGGAGGTGTTTGGGTCATAGGGTTGGATCCCTCATGAATAGAGTAATTAATGCTCTCCATGGGGGGGGGGTGTGAGTTCTCACTATTTATTCCCATGGGAGCTGGTTGTTAAAAACAGCCTTGTACCTGTCTTCCTCTCTCTTGCTTCCTCTTTGCCATGTGACCTCTGCCTGCAAGGCTCCCCTTCTGCCTTCTGCACTGATTGGAAGCTTCCAGAGGCTTTCTCCAGATGCTCAGTCTTCCAGCCAGCAGGATTGTGAGCCGAATAAACCTGCTTTTCTTTATAAATTACCCAGCCTCAAGTATTCTTTTATAGGAACAGTAAATGGACTAAGAAAATCTCCTATAAATGTAATTCACTCAAAGGTTCCCAAATTTCATCTTCTAAATCATTTTAATTAGGTATGGGTGAAATTCAAGTTATATGGTGCATCCTGGGACGAAATTCCTCTCCATTTGTGGACCTGAGAAACAAGTTATCTGCTTCCAAAATACAACAGTGGGACAGGCGTAAGATAGACATTCCCATTCCAAATGGGAGAAATTGGAAGGAATAAAAAAATCATGGGTACCAAGCAAGTGTGCCGCCCAGCACAGCAAATTCCATTAAGTTTCAAGGCCTGAGAATAATTCTCTGTAGCTCAAGGCTCCACTTTCTGGGTAGCTGGTGGCAACCTCACGCTCTCTATCTTGCTTTCTCTGGCTTCTGAATCTGTATCTCTGCCTGCAGTCATTCTTCCTTCATTTCATCCTGTCTCTGTCCCTGGCAGTCCCGGATGACAGCGTTTCTGCTGATACAATATTTAAAGCCTTGTTGGTCTTCCATGAATGTCTAGGGGTCCATGATGTTAACAGAAAGGTTCTTCATGGAGTCTTCAGGATAATTCCATCTCTATTCCTGGGTTCTAGTTAGATGATGGAGTGGGTTCCACAGTCACACTCCTGGTGTTCTCTGCAGAACACACTTTCTCATTTTTTGTTAACTGGATAGGCTAAAAGTTTTCCAAATCACCAAGTTCTGGTTTCTTTATGTTTAACAATTCCATCCTCAATTTTTCTCTTTCCTCTCACAATTCGCTATAAGCAGCGAGGAAGAGCTAGGCCACACCTTCTGCACTTTGTTTTGAAATCTCCTCCAAGTTCATCACTACCCAGCAGTAGAACATAACTCAGCCAAGTTTTCTGCCATTTGAAAACAAGGCAAATACTATAACAAGTGGCCAATATTATGCCACTCTGCAACCAAGTACATATATGCCAACAAACTCTGCTATTTCCTGCAGCGTCCTTTCCTTCTGTGTACTCCCGTGTCTAACAGCCTTTCCTCCAGTGTCTAATGACATGTTTATAATTCCCATTTAAGGCCTCACCACAAGCGTTTTTAACATCCTATTTCTAGCAACATTCTGTTCATGACGATATATGTATTCTGTAAGATGACAGAACCTTTTTCTCCAGTTTTCTCTTCTTTCTAAGCCCTCACTGGAATTGCCTTTAATGTCTGTATTTCTACCAACGGTCTCTTCAAGGCAACCTAGGATTTTTCTATCATGTGTCTCAAAATTCTTCCAGTTTCTACCCACAATCCAATTCTAAAGTCACAGCCACATTTTTAGATCTTTGTTACAGCAGCATTCCACTTCCTTGTACCAAAATCTATATTAATTTCCTAGGGCTGCCGTAACAAAATACCACAATCTCGTGGCTTAAAACAACAGGAATTTACTATCTCATGGCTGTGGAGGGTAGAAGTCTGCAACTGAGATGGTGGTCGGGCCACACTCCCTCTGAAGCCTCTAGGGAAGCATGCTTCCTTCCCTCTCCTGCCTTCTGGTGGTTGCTGGCGGACCTTGGCATGCCTTGGCTTACTTCTACCTCACTCTAACTTCTGCCTCCCTCTTCACATGCTCATCTTGCCTCTGTGTTTGTCTGTCTCTGCGTCTTCTCCTTTTCTTATAAGGACAGTAGTCATGTTGGATTTATGGCCCCCCATAATCCAGTATGACCTTATGATAATTTGACTTTTTACATCTACAAAGACTCATTTCCAAATAAGGTCACAATCACGGGCACCTAGGGTTAGGACTTCAATGTATCTTTGGGGGGAACATTATTCAACCTAAAACACTTCCTCTCGGAGCTTTCAGTTTCCACATTTATATAAACAAGATCTTTTTGGTTGCAAATGAAACATAATTCAAACTAGCTTGGGCAAAACCAGCCTGTTTGGCTGTTATAACCGATATATGCACAGGCAGTGTGGACTGCAGGCATGGCACAACTCAGGGATTCAAACGATGCCTTGCTCTTGCCCTTTCTCCCTTTTACTCTCTCTCTATTCCTTCTTCCTCTAAGTTGTCTTCACCCTTAGGTAACTTGTGCCCACATGGTTGTCCCCACAAGTTCCTCCACTGCTTATATCCCAGAGAAAAGGACATCTGTTGTAATGATACTTGCACAAAAGTCCTGGGCCCTACTTTTATTAGCTCCAACTGTACAAAGTACCTGTCCTCATATGTTGGGGAGATGGGTTTTGTTATGTGGTTTATACAGAAGTTACATGTTCTCTCCTGGACCCAGAGGTGCAGTCAGTGCTACCTAAACCATATGAGCTTAAACCATGGACATTAGGCTACCATTACCAAACGAAGGAGGAGAGCCTGCTGGGAAGACTAGCACAGACACATGTCCTTTGCAGTCGGTGAGTAGAGAGGTTGAACTACCAGGGCTCTAATGTCAATTCTAATAGTGCTATGAATCTGTACACAGCCTCCATAGATTCTTGGTCAAATGTATGTGGTGGCTTTAATTTCTTCATCAGTAAAATACTACTTCATTAGGTATTTCTTTTTAAATTTATTTCTTGAGGCCTCCACTTTAATGAAATCTAATTTAAATAAAATCTGCCAGTTTTAAATGTACAATTTGATGAGTCTTAACAGAAAACATTCATTTATGTGATCACCACCACAATTATTACATAGAACATTTCCTTCACTCCTGACAGTTCTACTGTAAACCTTTGTAGTCATTCTTCTCACCCGAGTCCCTCACTTCTGAGAACCACTGATCAGCTTTCTATTATGATAGCTTTGCAAAGGGTATTTTTAAAATTACTATTATTTTTAATTGACACATCATAATTATACATATTTATGGGGTACAGTGTGATATTTCAAGACATGTATACAGTGTATAGTGATCACATCAGGGTAATTAGCACATCCATCACCTCAAACATTTACATATTTTTTGTGTTGGAAGCATTTAAAATCCTCTCTTCTAGCTATTTAAAAATATACAATAAATTGTTGTTAATTATAGTCACCCTATAGTGCTGCAGAGCACTTGTACTTATTCCTTCTGTCTAGCTGTACTTGTATATCCGTTAACCAACTTTTGGCAAGTCTCCCTCTCTCCTTGCCTCTAATAACCACTGTTCTACTCTCTACTCCTATGAGAGCAACCTTTTTAGCTTCCACATGCGGTATTTATCTTTCTATGCCTGGCTTATTTCATTTAATGTAATGTCCTCCAGACTTATCCACGTTGCCGAGAATAACAGGATTTCATTCTTTTTTAAGGCTGAATGGCATTCCATTGTGTATATATACCACATTTTCCTTATCCAGTCATTTGTTGGTGAACATTAAGGTTGATTCCATATCATGGCCATTGTGAATAGTGCTGCAGTAAATATGGGGGTGCAGATATCTCTTCAATATCCTGATTTCCTTTCCTTTGTATATATACCCAGTAATGGGATTGCTGGACCATATGGTAGTTCTATTTTCAATTTTTTGAGGAACCTCCATACTGTTTTCCTTAATATGGCTATACTAATTTACATTCTTACCAATAGTGTATAAAACTTCCCCTTTCTCCTCACCTTCACCAACATGTGTTTTTTTATCATTTTGATAAGAGCTTATGCACTGGATAATCTTTTTTTAAATTTTTTTTTTATTATTTCAGAATATTGTGGGGGTACAAAAGTTTAGGTTACATATATTGCCCTTGCCCCTGCCCCCCTGAGTCAGAGCTTCAAACGTGTCCATCCCCTAGACAGTGCGCATTGCACTCATTATGTATGTATACACCCATCCCCTCCCCCCCCACATCTGCCTGACACCCGATTAATGTTATTCCTGAATGTGCTCTTAGGTGATGATCAGTGAAACCAATTTGATGGTGAGTACATGTGTGCACTGGATAATCTTGATTGCCAACCTAGCAATCTTATTTATGGTTTTACTTTCTGAAGTTTCAGTTACCCATAGTCAACCACAGTCTGAAAATATTAGATGGAAATTTCTAGAAATAAACAATTCATAAGTTTTAAATTGCACTTTATTCTGAATAGCATGATGAAATATCAAGCCATCTGCTTCATCCCACTTGGAACATGAATTATCCTTTTGTCCAGTGTTAGTTACTTAGTGGCTGTCTCAGTTATCAGATTGAATGTCATGGCATCAAAGTTCTTGTGTTCAAGTGACTCCTATTTTACTTAATAATGGCCCCAAAGTGCAAGAGTGGTGATGCTGGGAATTTGGATATGAGAAAGAGAAGCTGTAAAGTGCTTCCTTTAGGTGAGAAGGTGAAAGTACAATAAGATACTTTGAGAGAGAAGGGGAGAGGGAGAGGGAGAGGGAGGGGGCAGGAGGAAGGAGAAGGAGGTGGGGAAAGAGAGAGAGGAGGGGAGGGGGAGATGAAGGGAGGGGAAGAGGAAGAGAGTGGGGAGTGGGGAGTGGTGGAGAGAGAGTGTGGGAGAGGCCACATTCACATAACTTTATTACAGTATAGTGTTATAATTGTTCTATTTTTATAAGTAATTGTTGTTAATCTGTTATTGTGCCTAATTTATGAATTAAACATTATCATAGGTATGTATGTGTAGGACCAAACATTGGTATGTGTAGGGTTCAGTACTGTCATGGTATTGGGCATCCATTGGGAGCCTTGGTACATACCCCATAGATAAGGGTGGACTACTGTACTCTTAGTGTATGTTCTGGGAGACAAACTGTGCCCAGTTCTGACCATAGCCAAGTGTATATGCTTCACTTTGGAACCTTCTAGTACAGAGATGTGCACATACTAGATGTATTACTTTGTTTTATTATTGCATAACTAAGTTAGTAGTTTAAAACAGCACCAATTTATTATTTTACGGTTCTGTAGATCAGAAGTCTGGGTGGGCTTGGCTGGTTTTTCTGCTCTGGGTGTCACAAGTCTGGCTGGGTTGGGCTAGGTTCTTATCCAGAGGCTGTGTGGAAAAATCTGCTTCCCAGCTCCTTCAGGTTGTTGGTAGAATTGGGTTCCATGTAGGTGCAGGACTGAGGTCCCCTCTGCCTTGCTGGCTATCTTTGGCCCTTACATGTGTCCCTTTCACCTTCAGAGCCATCAGTGGCATGCTGAGTTCTTCTTGTGCCTTACATCTCTCTGACTTTCCCTCCTGTCACCAGCCAGAGAAAACTGTCTGTTTTTAAAGAGGTCACCTAATTGAGTCAGGCCCAAATCTCCACATTTTAAGGTCAACTGACATGAGACTTTAATTCCATGTGCAGAATACCCCTAGATTAGTGTTTGATTGAATAATCAGAGGACAGGAATCTTGGATGGGGCCATCTTTAGAATTCTGACTACCACAGTGGGTGTTGTATAAACTTTTAAAAAATTGAATCAAGGAGAGAATTGAAAAAAAATTATTAAAAAGAAGTCTCAAATTAATTTAGCTTTACACTGCTAATTTCAGGATTCTTTCTAAATGATATCACTGTTACGCTGGTTATATCACCCATTGTTATAAAGAAACCCACAAGCTAAAGAGAAAAGAAAAACAAAACAGTAATTATGCTGATGTTGTTGCCTTTTTTATTTTTGGAAGGAAGGAAAATTTGCTGATCTGAGCCAAGTTTTTCCCCTCAATGGCTGGCACTGCTCAGTGACATCGCAAGTGTTATTCGTATGTAGTGTTTATTTCTTTCGGGGACCCGGGCAACAAAGTTACTTTTTATTTTTAAAGAAAAAATGGATTTAAACATATAGAAAAGTATAAAAGAAGAAGGTTAGCAGGAGTGATATAAAATAGTTGTAAAAAGTGACCCACCTCATTATAATGTTGTGATTTCTGAGCCGTGTTGAGTTTTGTTAGTTGCCCAACACTGTATAATTATAAGCATAGCCAGAAAAGTGGGTGTCCTTCAAAAGTTCGGGACAGTTGGTTGGGATTTTGTAGGCGATCCAGTGTTGAAAGGTTTGCTTCATCATTTTGTGGTGTTATCTTTGGGTTGAGCAACAAGGATCATTTAAAAAGAAAAGTTCAGAAAGTCCTGGTGGGTTCTGCTGTGCTGTGGCTTATAGCCCATTTGCTGGAAGTACCATAAAGTTCTCAATACTAAAAATCAACTTCAATTAACATTTAAATTTCAAAGTAAATATTTTTTGTGTGTCATCTTGAAGTGGGAGGACCAGGGCAGAATTTTCTTTATGCCAAATAAACAACAATAGGGGGCCTGGCTGGCAAAAGGATATAGATGGTTGCCTCAGTTGATCCGTCTCCAGGAAAATAAGTTCAAAGCAAAGCACCAAATGGTGTCTGAATGCAGACCTAACCAACGGGGACTGGCAAGAGGCACTAGCTCTGTGGCTGCCCTTGACAGCCCATGTGGGCTCCCTTCTGTGCTGCGAACTGTAAAGTGTGACCAGTGAACTGGGAAGAGTTTTGAAAATACATCAATGCTGCCTGAACTCACTTGGGCGTGTGGAAGGGGAGGAGGAAGAGGTAAGGGAGAGAGAAACTCAGTGGCTGAGGAATAGATATGGAGTTAGCCATCCTGGGTTTCAAGTCTTAACTTGAACGAGACTTGAGAAAGTGCCCTATCTCTCTGAGCCTGGTGTCCCCATCTGCAAAACGGAGATCATGTCCTGTCGTTTGTGGCAATATGGACGAACCTGGAGGACGTTAAGTGAAGTGAAATAAGCCAGACACAGAAAGACAAATACTGCATGATCTCACTCACATGTGGAATCAAGAAAATTGTTCTCATAGAAGTAGAGAGCAGAAGAGTGGTTGCCAGAGAACGGGGTGAGAGATTGGGCAGTGGGTACAAAGCTACAGTTATATAGGAAGAATAAGTTCTTGTGTTCTATTGCACAGTAGGATGAATACTTCAAAATTGCTAGAAGTATTTGAATGTTCTCATCAAAAAGAAATGATAAATGTTTAAGGTGATGGATATGCTAATTACCTTGATTTGATCATTACACAATGTGTGCATTACGGAAACATCACATTGTACCCCATAAATATATACAATTATTATGTCAATCACAAATTTTAAAAATTGAAACAAAAAATGGAGATGATATTCATAGTAAAACCTCTTGTGTCTTTGGATGATTATATGAAGTGATGCATAAAAAGCATTTAGCAGAGCACCTGGCAGGCAAGTTCTTGGGAAATGTTGGCTGTAACTGAAGAAGGAGGTTCATAAAAAATGAAGAAGGAAAGATTAAGAGAGAAAAAGAGAAATAAGAGAAGAAAGGGAAGAGGGAAGATGAGACTACTGGGAGCAGACAGATGAAGAGGCTGGTCTAGATCACCAGGATTCAGTACACTTAGAAGAATAATTTAAGTTTGAATTGAATTCTTTCATTGCTCAACTGAGGTTGAGTTCCAGGATGAAACTCACTATTGCATACATCCCTTTGAGATAAAACATTTCTCTTTCCTTTGATTTAAGCTTTGAGAGACTGGCCATGGTAGCTTCCAGAATGCCTCCCATAGTCCAGTGGTGATATTAGTGAAGCCCAGGAAATCATTTTGTAGCCACCATTCTTTTTATTTGCAAATTTAGTCTACACTGAAGATGCTGGCATCAGACTTTTCACCCTGACTGAGCACAGACTCTCAGGAGAACTGAAATCTAAGTCAGATATTACCTTGCACAGCAAGGCAAGTCGGGAATGAATGAAGCAACTCAGGTATGGAAATTACCCCGGTGTAGCCTGAGAGCTGAGAGGGAAGGTTTGGAATGTGCTTCTCTCCCACCACGGAGCTTTGCTTGCGAGTTTCTACCACTGCAGCGTCCCCTTTGTGAGTTATAAAGGAAAAAACACCCAATGTGTAGTAAAAAGTCCCGATTTAATCTGGGGCAGAAAATCTCCAAGCTTTGCCAATGATCTGCTTTTTGGAGAATAAAATAATTGAATTACTTCCCTGGGCAAAATAGCAAATGGCATGGAAAATCTCAGTTGTAGCAAGCGGAAAAACAAGAAAAAAGGGCTGTTTTGCTTTGTTTTCCTTTGAGTTTTTGATACTGAATTCCATTCATTTAGAACAAATGGAGAAATTTCCTTTCAAGAAAGTTAGCCAACATGCTTAGGAGGTCCCATCAGTTTCCGTAGGCTCTTCTTAGGATCATGGGAGAGCTGCTGAGGTCCCCATCCCACCAAGATCAACTATTACTCTCTAGCTATAATTCCTTCTCCAGTTCAACCCTGCTTTAAGAGTCAAACCGAAGAAAAACAGGGCTTTTTAGTTTATAACTAAACTCTTCGAGAAGATTTTCCACCCCCAGATTTATTCAAGTATGACTGACAAATAAAATTTGTGTACATTTAAGGTGTACAGAGTGATGTTTTGATACACATTGTGACATGATTACCATAATCAAGCTAACTAACATATCCGTCATCTCACATAGTTACCATTTGTGTGTGTGTGCCGTGAGAACATTTGAGATCTACTCTGTCAGCAAATTTCCAGTGTATGATACATTATTATTAACTATAGTCTCCATGCCACACATTAGATCTCTGGAACTTAGTCATCTTATAACTGGACGTTTGTATTCTTTGACCACCACCTCCCCTTTTCCCCTACCTCCATCCCCTGGTAATAGCCATTCTACCTGCTGTTACCATGAGTTTGACTTGTTTTTAGGTTCCACTTATAAGTGAGATCATGCAGTATTTGTCTTTCTGTGTCTAGCTTATTTCAATTATTAATAGCATAATGTACTGCCAATGGATGCTTAGGTTGTTTCCATATCTTGGCTACTGTGAATAATACTGCAATGAACAGGGATATGCAGATATCTCTTTGAGATAGTGATTTTATTCCCTTTGGATATACACCACAGGTGGGATTCCTGGATCATATGATGGCTGTACTAATTTATATTCCCACCAACAATATACAAGGGTTTCCTTTTCTACATTTTTGTCATTATTTGTTATTTTTTGACTCTGATAATAAATATGCTAACTGGAATGAGGTGATATCTCCTGGTGGCTTTGATTTGCATTTCCTTGATGATGAGTGATGTTGAGTATCTTTCCATATACCTGTTGGCCATTTGTCTTCTCTGGAAAAGGAATGTCTATCCAGGTCCTTTGTCCATTTTTTAATCAGGTTATTTGTTTTCTTGCTATTGAGTTATATGAGTTTCTTGTATATTTTAGGTATTAACCCCTTATTGAATACATGGTTTGCAAATAGCTCTGCCTTTATTTGAAGGCAGTTTCACAAATTTCTTAAACTTCAATAACTTTTTCTTTCTCTTAAAGATCTAAGTGGGCTGTAATATAGGAACATGGATACTTCTCTCAGGTTTGATTGAGTTTGGTTGTAAAGAAGCCGTAGACGGCATTTTCAAGGCTGTATGCCCTGGTCAGGGGATAGAGAAAGGGACACTGGGGCCTACTGGGGAAGGTCAGCAGAAACCAGCCCAGGGCCTGACTCACATTAGTCACTGTGGGGTATTTGTTGAGCAGTAAATACTATTAAATTAGGCTGGTAGGAATGATACTAGTAGATAATACTCATGGGGTATTAGCTCATATGTAAAGTGATAAAATAGATACCTGGCATAGGTACCTATATCCTAAAAGGAAAGAACTATGCTTATTTTTTCAGATGGGGAACCTGAGGCATATAATGACTCAGTAGCTTCACCAGCGTCATTGCAGGAATACTTAGTAAGTGGCTGAGCAGGGATTTGAAGCCATGCAGCCTGCCACTAGGGCCCACATGCTTATCCACCGTGCCAGACTGCCTCCCAATACAGCCTATTTGAAACTGAACAGTCCTCCCTTCCTCCAGTGCAACCTGCTTCTCTTCTTGTGTTTCCCCTCTCTGAGAACAGCCCCATCGCTCGTGCATTTATGCAAACCAGAAGTCCGGGGGGCATCCTGCACTGGCCACATCCTTTACTCCTCTCATTCTTTAATCTCCCAGTGTCACATTCCCATTCTCTCTCTCACCTCTCCATTTCTCTCACCCCAAAGGCCACTATCTTGGTTTAAGTCATCACCATCTCTTGCCTGGATGTCTGCCTCAGTCTCCTGTCTTGTCCTCCTGCCTTCAGGTGTCTATCTTCCAATCTCATTTCCACATAGTTCCTAAGGAGGTTTCCAGACTTCGCACCTGACCCCTTCTGAGGTTAAACCTGCTCAGTGGATTCCCCATCCCTGGCTACAGCGGTTTTCCCCACAGTGTGACCTCTTGTGCATGGTCACTTAGTGGTAGAAAGGAGTTTGTGTGGGACGGTCGGTCACAGGGACAGAAATTGAACCAGCAGTGATAGAGTTACTCCCTTTGGATGAATTCTTCTGACCACCTCAGGAAGAAAGTCTCAATTCAGTATCAATGTGTCTTCAACATCTTTCTTTTTTTTATTTTTTGTTTGTTTATTCATTTTTATTTTTAACTTTTACCTTGTTCGGTCAGCAATTCAACATCTTTCTAATTCTTGTTATCTCCATTTTTAACCAAAACAGACCAAGCAGCTGTGGTTAGCTAGAATTTAATACTGCTACTTATTTTTATTATATTTTTATGATTTCTTTTTACTTTATGTCTCATGATACAAGTTTTCCCATTTATGGTAGTGAGTGATACAAAGTTATTCAAAAGGCGTATATTTAAATTTAAAAGCAACAGCATAATAAAAATTATTAATTAATGAATAGAGCAGGTGGTGTTGTACAGTAGCCACCCCCTTATTTGTGGTTTCAGTTACCTGAGGTCAACTGCAGTCCGAAAAATGTTAAATGTCGAATTCCAGAAGTAATTCATAAGTTTTAAATCCTGTGCAATCCTGAGTAGTGTGATGAAATCTTGCACCTTCCAGCGTGACTCTTCCCTTTGTCCAGCCTATCCACGCTGTCTGCACTACTCACCCATTAGTCACTTAGTAAGAGTCTCGGTTATCAGATCGACTGTCGAGGTATGGCACTGCTCGTGTTCAAATAGCCCTTATTTTGATTAATAACACTTTATTAATAATAACTGAATTATTAATTACTGTTGTTAATCTCCTGTTGTGCCTAATTTATACATTAAAATTTATCTCATATACAGGAAAAAAAACAAAGTATTTATAGGATTTGGTACTATCTGAGGTTTCAGGGATCCGCTTGAGGTCTTAGAATGTGTCTCCTGAGGATAAGGAGGGACTATTTCAAAGCAAAAATCCATTGAAGTTTGGGAAACCATAATTATAGGCCTTTCTGGAACCTGCTCCCTGCCTGTGTTGCCAGCCTTAACTCTTTCATATGTCCCTTATTTTAAATTGCTTCTTGAAAATGATGAAGTTCTGAGCAGTGCAGAGGGTCCTCTTTTCTCCCTCCCTCCTCGGAGGCATCAGAACCCAATAGGAAAGAAGGCTAAATAATCTGTGTGCCCTGCAGCCACAGAACTGTCATTGGCAGACACAATTTTACTATATAGTTCCACTGGAAGAAATTGATTGAGCAGTGCTATTAAGCATGTGGCCAAACACTTGAAATTAAATGATTGAATGATGTATTTAAAGATCTTATAGAAATGCGTGCTCAGTGGGCAGCTGTTAGTCAAGTTTTTATAGTTACTTATTCAATCAAAATAATACCCTTCTTCAGAAGCTGAGAAATGCAGCTCTGCTTAGCATGCTGTCTTATCCTTTTGGGCTTAATTCTGCAAAATTCAGGAGAATTTCTTCTCCCCTCAATCATTAGCCAGAATATGAGAATCATAGGAAACTGCTCTTCCCCAAAGTCCATGTACTTGCACAGGCTCACACAAGTCAAGTCTACGCTAGGGCTTAAACCTTCCTCCTAAACCAGTGGTGGGGAACATTTGCATGCATGAAGTTGTTCTGTTAAGTTGAAAGCTAATTCATGCTGCGGATCACTTATGGTTCTCCTTGAAAGAGGCAGTTGTTTGTACTTTGAAATGTTACTGGGTCTAAGTATCCTACAACTTTGGCAATGCATTCTTTCACAATTTCCACATCACTGAATGGCTTTCTTTTCTTCCCGAGTATATAAGCTACTTTATAAGTTGCTTCAGTGGCATTCTTTCCAGATCTCATTGCTGCCTAAAAGAATTGTCTTTGTTTTTGCTTTTCATCTTTTAATATCTGCAATATAGCCTTTTGCACCTCTCCCTTTGATTTAAAATGTTTGTGGTCCTTATGAGTGTTCAGTGCTGATGAACATTAAATTTCTTTAATGTTGGTATTGCAGTATCACAAAGCAAGCAAATCATTTTACCTTTAGCAGAAACAAGATAATACTGCAATTCCCAATCCTCATTAAAAAATCTGTTTTCTTCCTTCAGTGTTCTCTTGGTCTTTGACATGATGGGCTGTTAAGCAGACAGAATTAAAAGCTTGTCAAGCTGTACAACTATTCACAAATTCCACTTCAAACAGAAACACAATGCACTGTTGTCAAAAGCTGATAACAGACTGCTGTACTCGACCCCCTTAAACTCTCACCAACCAGCCTCGTGTGGTAGTGGCACCAGTCAGGTGGGGGACATTAGGACTAAATCATGAGTGTAGCATCTTTCAATTTAGCCTTTATGGCTTACTAATGTTCTAATTGTGCCGGTCAATCTGGGAGGATTATTTTGTTGAAACTTATTTTATTCTTTGGTATTTTAAATATTATCATTTTAAAAATAAAAATACAAAAGATGAACAAAAATGTATTACTAAAAATAGAAGGACTTGTTCTGTAAAATTTGGATTCAGTCAAAAGGTGCACCTAAGGACCGAGAAGCCCACAGGTTCCCCACCCTCTCCTAAACCCTAATGTTATATTAATAGTACAGATGCTCCTCCTGAAACAATTGCACTGAGATTGCTGCCCCTCCGAATGTATTTCTTTGATTTCTCATCATGCCTTTTCTTGGGGTTTTGAAGAGAACATGCTTTTACTGAGATCATTGCTTGGTACAGAGCCATGTGGATTTGCAGCCCCTGAGCCTGTGCCCCACCATCAAAATTTACTCTACTTCAGAGATCCCTTCATTGTGTTTTCTCATCACATTTTATTGCCTTGGCCACCAGTGTGGTTTTCAGTTCCTCAGTAAATACTGAGGAAAAAACAGTAAATACATGTTTCAGTGCTAAAATGAGGGTCTTATAATAAAAATCATAAAAGCAGCGGTCACAAACAAGTTAGAAAACACAAAATGTGCATGAAATTTTTCATCTGAAACATGAGCCTTTTAGTAATTTAGTTATTGTGGGTGGCCAACACAGGTTGTCTCCTGATTTCTAGGGATACTTCAATTCTTCTTCATTTTGGGGTACTTTGGGTGCAAAATGTGGACTTGTACTTCCATATACCAGTATGCTGGATAGTGTTAAATGCCAAAAAAGCCTGGGAACAGACTCCAGCATCCAGAAGCTGAGAGGAAACCCCGAGGGTCATCTGGTGGAAATGGCTTATTGACAGTTGGGGAAACAGAGGCTCAGAAAGTTAAAGACTTGCCCAGATGAAAAAACAATCCGTGGAAGAAAATCTAAGCCTTCTGACGCATAGGCCTGAGATCGTTTCTCTCTGTGATGACCACACGAGTCCCTGGACCCCGGAACACTCCCTGATTCTCCGTGCAGCTCTGTCTCTGTTGGGGAAGACAAACAAGGTCTGGAGGTGCCCACTTTCTGATGGCCCCCGGGAATCGAGTGCCCTGGAGATGGCTCCCACTTCTGCTGCTGCTTCTAGGAAGAGGAATGCAGAGGTGAAACATGAAAGAGTAGCCTCTGGCTAGGCTGTCTTTGGGTAATGAAACAGGAAGGACATTTGATGAGAAGCCACACATGTATTTTGTCTTCCAAAGCTTTGGGACACTCACCAGCTTCCCCTAAACATTTACTCCCCTCTGATGTTTCATTTGCCCAGCCAAAGTGGAGTTGTGTTTTCAGTGTGTTCCTGCGATGCCTGCAGGATTTCTTGGAAACCTCAGGCAGATGGATAAGTTGTGTGATCTCCATTACCACCCCCTGGAAAACCTGTGGCTAATATTCCACAATGGCCCTGGAATCTGGGGTGGCTTCTTGGTGACCTGGCTTCCTTGGCTTCTCTGGGAGAGATCAAAGACTTCAAAACAGCTGGAGCGTGTGAAATGATTGGTAACTGTGCTCAGTTCTTCCACAGCTATTTGTTCTCGCTAGCCCAGCCTTTATATCTTTTTCCAAAAATTGTAGACGGCATTCATTCTCCAGAGCGGTTGAAAAGCTAATAGACATTCTCATTTTATTCTACCCCTGACTGCAGGCAACTCTATTGCAAGATGAGTTTGTCTGAATTCCATTTGCTTGAGCCTTATGAAGTGAATAAATTTGAATTAATGTGTAGCTTTCTGAGGAGGGGGGAAGTTATGCTTTGAGAGGTTAAGCAATGTCTGTGTTAGTTTATATAAATGGATCTTTATGGGTGCAAATGTACACACACCACGTCACCATATTGGCTCTATTAGTTTATACAAAATTTTCATTAAGTTATGTGAAAATATACATATGGGGATTTCTAAAATGACTTTTTCCTTTTGAACAGCTAGATGTTTGTGTTCCTTTGGGTTTCATTGGCAGATAAATATATTTTCCCCTTTAAAGGTGACGCTTGGTAGAAATATGCATCAATAAGTATGTATATGACAACTCAAATTCCCGACAAATTGCATTTGCTGTATTTGGTAACTCTCTAATAGTGTTTCTTCCCATAATAATTAGAGCAGAATTGAGATGTCATAAATGAAACTGATACTCCAGACTTAGTTGTTCTTTCAGAGGAGGGGGAAGGGTCTGTGAGAAGCATTTGGCTTTTTTGTAAGTTGAAATTTTTATTATTGTATTTTTATCTCTAAATGATTATGAATGGAACTGTGGTGAGTAAACTCATGAATGTTAATATAGCTATAGCTTCTGCTTCCATAACACTTAGTTATTCTGTCCTTTATTACACTCTTATAGATGTTGATGGTTCAACAATTGGAGCTTTTAAACTAATGGAAGGCTTTCAACCAAGTAGAATGCCTTCATTACTAGCGAGCTGGGAGATCTGAATGTGAATTGAGGTGGTTTAAACCAATCTGAGAAAACATTTTTCTAAAAGACTAATACTCATAATTTATATGTTTATTTTCAATCTTCTTTGATTTGAATAAATTAGAGCAGAGATTTGTATTATTTATCTTCTTTTCTCATGCCTCGCCCAGTGCCCAACTGCATTAGTCGAGATAGCTCTGATAAGAAACAAACCTGAAACCTCAGGGGATGAACAGGTAGAAGTTTATTTCTTGCTCATCTAAAAGCCACTGTGGGTCTAGGATCTCTCCAGGGCAGTTCCAGTGAGTGACTCAGGGACCCAGGTGCCTTTTATTCTGTAGCCATGTCATCTGGAAAATGTAGCTTCTGGAATTACTACAAGGTGAAGAGATAATGTGAGGGACTCATAGCCCCCCTCAAGTACTTTAAGAGTGACACACGTTACTTCTGCTCACAACCCATTGGCCAAACTAGTCTCATGCCCAACATCAATTACAAGGGATGCTGGGAAATGTAGGAGAGTGCATGGGAGACTATGAGCTGTACGTTTCCATCCCCTTAACATGTCACAGGTGCCCAGAAAATGCTAATTAAGAGAATGAATGAATGAATGAATGATGAATACTTTTAAATGGCTTGGCATTCAGAGCATGCTATGGCTATTTTATTTTATTTTATTTATTTATTTTCTATGCAAATTTATGGGGTACATGAGAAATTTTGTTGCATTTATATAATGTGGAGTGATCAAGTCAGGGTATTTAGGGTGTCCATCACCCACGTACAATACATTTTTGTTAAGTATAGTTGTTCTACTCTGCTATCAAACATTGAATTTATTCCTTCTATCTCATATTACTATATGTTTATACCCTTTAACCCACTTCTCTTCATCCTCCACTCACCCTTCCCAGTCTCTGTTATCTAGTTTCCCACTCTCTACTTCCATGTATTTAAATTTTTTAGCTTCCAGAAATAAGTGAGAACAAGCTGTATTTGTCTTTTGTGCCTGGCTTATTTCACTTAAGATAATGACCTTCAGTTCCAACGATGTTGCAAATGGCATGATTTTATTCTCTTTTATGACTGAATAATATTCCAGTTTGTACATATACTACATTTTCCTTACCCATTCGTCTGGGATGGGCACTCAGGTTGGTTCCATATCTTTGCTGTTGTGAATAGTGCTGCGATAAACATGCAAGAGCAGGTATCCCTTTGATACATTGATTTCTTTTCCTTTGGGTAGATACCCAGTGCCATTGCTATTTTAAATTGATAGAGGAGGGATTGAAAATTGCTGGAGGGATATTGGCCTTAAAGGTCTTTTTGTGTGTGTATTTACACTATGAACATAGGTATAAGAGCTTGTTGCTTATTTAAGTCTAAATGCCACACAATGATTTTTTTTTTGAGGTCCTTACACATAGAGCCTGAAAAATTCCATTTTCTAATCCTGAAAGCTTCTAAAGCAAACAGCATCTTGTAGTTTATTAGGTGGAAATGTTTCTGAGCCTTCACAGAGTGTATGGTGGGAATGGACCTTGTTAAGGTTACATAGAAGGTTAACCTCCATTGACAAGACAAAATTGAAGTCATTTTCTCTTGCCACAGAGCAGTTCCCCGACCTGTATTGTCAGCACAGAAGAGTTTATCCATTTTCTCCAAGGCATTATCTCAAATGAGGTGTCAAAGCACTAAACGGATTTACCTTCTTGTATTATTTTTTATTTTGATGTTTAATTTTTTATCCCACTTATTTATGGTCATATGAAGTTAAAACAACAACCACAAAGACAGGGAAGGCTGAGAGAGAAAAATAGCACAGTCTCACAGTCTTTCACCTTATTTTTTAGAAGTTGTTGCAGGATTCATAAGGAATGTCACCATATCGTAATTTCTAGTTTTTGTTTTCTTGACTCATGACATCTCATTTCCGTAACTTATTATAATTCAGATAATAGGTCAGTTCATTCAAACATATTCAGAACACCCACTAAATATGAGACAATGTGTGATATAGGTATATTGTGATAGATGACTACTTTTCTATACTATATTATGAAATTGTGATTCTGGAAAGCAGCCTAGAGCAGCCAACATGGGATGTGTGTCTAAGTTGTTCACATCAGGTTTCAAGGATAGATTCTGTCACCTCCAAGCCGTAGGACCTTCAGACAGTTACTTAATCATGCTGAGCTGCAGTTTGTTCATGGGGTGAGATGGGTAGGAGGTTCTGAGGAAGACCTTAAGAGGTCCTGAGCAGTGACACAGTACAGTACCACCACCCTCAATGCAACTTTAAATAACATTGGCATTTTTTAAAGCGACACAGAGCTGTGTGTTGAAAATGCAACAATAATTTTTTAGATTTTTCAAAATTCTAGATGCTTAGAAAAGCTTACATGTTCTTTCCGTTCCATTCTCCTCCCTATCCTCCCTGATCCGCTTCCCCAAAAACTATTATCAAGGGTAACCTGTTGGAAATCCAGCACTGCACATTAGGCATGCCTGTGGCAACTGCACTTGTTGAGTTATTACTTTTTTTTTTAATCAGAGGCAGTTCTGTGTTTAAGATGCTAGGTAGTGATGGAAAAGACATTAGGATGATTTGTTACCTTGGTAACCGGAGATGGACATCATGACCGTTTGCGATGTGCGTGCTGTGGCCTTGGTTGTCTTTTCCCCTAATTAACATCCGGTGAGAAATGCCAGAGTAAATCACCAGAGCAACTGGACCACTGCGATATTAAGTGCTAGAACATTCTAAACTGCAATAATAGTCATGATAATGAGGCCACATATTCTGGGTCTATCATTTAATTGCTTCTTAACTCTTCTAAGTGGGAATGGCAAAGTTATTATGATGTGGAAACTAGGGAGTGATTTATTTCTTACTTAAATTGGACTTTGTGAAGAAACCTTTCTTAGTCTATTGGGAATTGTGAGAGTTCCTCTGAAGGAGGACAACTCAGGTAATTTTAAATACAGTTTGCTACTACCAACACACAGTACCGAAACCATGGACTTGCCTCTGAGTCGGGAGTTATCGTCATGCATAAAACCCAGACACCTTCATTCAGTCTTGTTCTTTCACATTTTGCCACTCAGTTATGGATTCAGATTCATAGGAGAGTTTTCTTGATATGAATCAAGGAAGTCTAGTTATTGCGTACTAAAGTAGCTCATTAGGGGATGGTTAGTCTTGTAAGCTGGTTTTCTGATTTGGATCTGGAGGACATACATTCAGATTCAACTTAGGGTTCTCGAGTGGGAGCCATTTAGCGATCAATTTATCTCACCGATGATTTCATATACAGTGTTTAAGCTCAGAAAGTCCTTATAAAAACCCTCCATAACATAGTGTAGTAGGCACCTTTTTTGAGGTCTCTGCCTGACTGACGGTGTTCACCCCGACAGCCCCTTCATTCACAAGGGTGGGCCCCGACAACTGTGTTTATGCAGCTTGACTCCACTGCTGCCTGTCCCCTCCCTGTCCCCACTCTCCTCTCCCCCATCCCTTTCCTAAGATTTGGGAATTGGATCAAGAATTTCAGTTCATCCCGGGCTAGTCTTTGAACAGAAAGCTGTGAACGTGGAGAAGCTGTGAGTGGGTATTTCTCTTGTGTGCTGTGAACCCGTGGGCCCAGAGATGGATCTGTAAGAGGAGATTCATGCAAACACACAGGGAGAAGTGGAAAGGAGAAGTGAGAACTTTGCCCGGGAGTCTGATGGCTTTCCTGATTCTGGTTCTAGGCCTCTCCTGAGGCCTGGCTGCATGTAGTCCTTTGAATTCCATCAGGCACTTCCGTATCTTAGGATAAATTCAGTTGGTTCCAGAAATGTCTTAACTAACACAAGTAGATGTTGTTGTTCTTCTCTATTATGGAAGAAAACCGAGGTTCGGGGAAGCCAACCTTATTGCAAGTGTTGACTGCAGTGTTTCTGAACTCTTGGTCAGGACTCCAGCAGCCCAAGTCAAATTAGGGTCAAAAGCAAAAAGGGAATTTATTGACTCACGTATCTGGGCATTCCAAGGTGTGACTCTGCCTTTCCTCATGTCTTGGCATGGATTTGACCAGAATCATTTGATCAAACTTCTCTCTTCCCTGGCAACTCTCGGCTCTGTTTGTTTCTGCTTGGCATTGTTCTTGGAAGAGCGATCTCCGTGTGAGGGGCGAGATGGCTGCTGGCTGTCCAGAGCAGCAGCGATGCTACACTGTGACCCCGAGTAAAGGGCCTGGGGACCTCAGGCTCCAGGCATTCATAGCATTCCCTGAAAAAGGACTCCAGCTGGCCGGGCTGGCTCATGTGCTCTTGAGTGGAGTGTGGCTGATGGGCCCCCTTGATTGAAAGCCCCTCCTGTAGCGGAGAATTGGGATTCTGTTTCTGAAACAGGGGAGAAGACATGCTGAGCAGGCCAAAGCAACCTCATTTACAACATTCCCCCTTTTTCCTACCTGAGCAGAGAGAGACAGATGATGCTTATACATGTGACATGCTCCCATATGCTGTTTTTCTCCCTATGTGTTAGTCACCTCCTTTTCTTCCTATTCAAGAAAATAAATCTTGATACAGATGACTGGGCATGAGCTTAGTATTTAGACAACCTTCAATCCACTGTGATTAGAAAAGGCAGTTCTTTGCAAATGTGAATATTCCTGTCATTAGTACTACCAAGTGTGGACATCTCACAGTTAGTTGCTTAGGGCACAAGTCCCGGAGTGGAAGCCTCTGCTCCTGATGGACGTTATGAGGATAATTGTGTCATACAATTTGACAGTGTTTGACACAGCCTACTTATTCAAGTCGCCTTTGAGTGCCTCCCAACATCCAGACCCTGGAGTTCCAGCCATGAACAAGACAGAAAAAGTCTCTGTTTCTATATGGAGCTCAAGTTTCTAATGAGGGAGATGGACAGTAAACTTAGGGGCAAATTTTACAAAGACTTTAAATATTGAGCACAATAAAGAAAATAAAACGGAGTAATGGGCCTGTTGTTGTCCAGTATGGTAGCCACAAGCCATCTGTGGCTATTTAAAGTTAAATTAAAATAAATTAAAATTAAATAAAATTTAAAAGTCAGTTGTTCAGTCATACCAGTGACATTTCGTATGCTCAATCACCACACGTGGCTGTTGCCTACTGTGTCGGACAGTACAGGTACAGAACATGCCTGTCATCGCACAAGGTTTGGTTGGATGGTATTGCGCTTGGCAGTGACTAGAAAGCTACATGAGGAGGTGTTTAGGGAAGGCCTTCCTGGGAAGCTGGCATTTATGCTAAGACCTGAAGCCACCTGTGCAAAGGTCTCAGGAGAATGGCCTTCCAGGTGAATGAACAGTAAACACAAAGACCAAGATGGAAATGAGCTTTGCCTACTGGAAGATCCGAAGATGACTGTGTGTCTGATGGAGCTGGGGAGGCAGGCAAGGGCTAGATGAAGTATGACCTTGGGTTATTCCATACCAGTGGGAAACTACTGCTTAAGCAAGACAGTGACAGCTTTAAAAGGATCATTCTTGCTGCTGGGGACAGAAGGAAGGAAGGGCAGAAGCAGCACACAGAAGGCCTTCAGAAACCCTCTGATGAATGAAAGAACTGATGGAAGACCCTGCCAGGTTGGGATGTCCACTAGTGTGATGTGTCCTTGTGAGGGCTTTGTGGGCCCTGGTGGAGCCCCCAGGGGGGTTCCTAGCTTATGATGTCCCTTACCATGGCATTAGCCTGAACAGCAGCAAGACTAGCCCTTAAGAACCCAGGTCCTTGGACTTTACACCATTCCCTCAACAGTCCTGCCTGTCTGTCTAGGTCAGACTGTGGCTCCCTGTTGATTGCCCTCAGTCCCTCTGCACTCGTGCCATGCCCTGAGGACCACTGTAGGGCACTGCCATGGTGGGACGCTCGCTCCCCTCCCCTTCGTATTCCTGCAACAACTTTTACTGAGTACCTATTCTGTACCATGTATTGTATTAGGTACTGAGAGTACAGTAGCACAGGACGAAACAGCAGTGGCCCTTGCAGACATGTATCTCACTCTGCAGAGTGAGGCTCTGTCAACCAAATAGTCGCTCAGATAAGTGCACGATGACCCCTGAGATAAGGACTACATGGGATGGGCTCCTGAGGCTTCAAGAGCACCCAGTAGGGATCCCCAGTGAGGGAGGTCAGTGGTGGCTGACTCTAGGACGTGGTAACTGAGCTGAATCCAAGGAGGAACGAGGATTGTGTAGGTGGAAGGTAGAGAGAGTGTTCTGGGCAGCGTGGGCACAGGCCATATGGACAGAGGATCAGGGAACAACAGAGGGACCAACAGAGACCAGGGAGGCTGAGTGGAGGGAACAGCGGGGAGCTGGTGCCAGATGTGGCTGGCCAGGAGGTCAGGGCCAGCGGCGGGGCCTCATCTGCCGTGGTAACGTGGTAATGATCTTGTCTTGTGTCCTAAGAGCAGTGGGAATTGAGTCCCTGAAGGGTCGCGTGCAGGGAGAGGGCCCATTGAGCTCAGTATTTCTGGAAGTTCATGCTGCCATAGAGACGAGACTGAGGGGCCTGGAATGGGTGCTGCGGGATCAAATGTGAGAGACGATGGTGTCTTCACCTTGCCTTTATTTCCCTCTGCCCTCTGCCCTCTGCCTGTCGGTCAGCTCCACCACAGAAGTGACCATCATTTGTTGGAACCCTGTTAGGTACAACAATGTGAAATGCTGATATACACCATTTTTGACTCACAGAAAGGGCAGTTTTATACAGTTCAACCTAATACTATGTGTCAGGCACTGCACTGAATACTTTTTACCTTTTATCCATTTATTCCTCAAGACACCTTCACTGTAATGTGGGTGACTGTAGACCCATTTTATGATTGCAGTAACTGAGAGGTTGTGGCAAAGCAGCAGAGCTGTGATTTGAACCCAGCACACTAGAGTTAAACACTCCAATCCAAGGTTTTTAAAATGAAATGCCGAGTAGCCAGCTAGGCCTGCAGAAAAGTGCAGTCCCAGGCCTGTGTAAGTGGCTTGTTAAGTAGGCCATTAATACTTATATTGGAGTATTCTCAGAGGCTGGAGATTCCAGATGGCTGGAAAAGGGATATTCATTATCTGTTTTTTTTTTTTTAAGTAACTATGACACTTGGGGAATTATAAATGAGTTAATGTAACGTTAATACCTAGAAATAGTCTGGAACAGATCATTAAAAAATCAATTTTCACATATGAGGAGAAAATGAGATTATTGAGTAGTAACCAGACGGCACTAGACCTTTGGAGGGGGCACAGCTGAGTGGCAATATATGTCACTTCCCCTAGGATACACACGCCCTGGGACTTGGATATTTGCTTGGCTCGTTTGGAACTAGTATTCCTACTAATTTTTATTTTTTAATCTAAGTTGTAAAAAGCTGGCCATCATCCCAGAGCAGAGAAGGGGAAAAAAATAAGGAAAAGAGGAAAGAACCAAAACACATTAAGAGGCTGCTGCAGGCACTGTGCCCGTGGCTTTCGTACATCTTATCCCACTCAGTGCTTGCAAAGACCTGAAGAGGTAGGAGGCACCCCTCCCACTTCACAGCGAAGGGGACTGAGTGAGGGAGATGTGAGGTGTCCCCAGGAGGTCAGCCCGGTTTCATCTCCGTGCACCAGGCTCCCGCATGCTTGTTCTCATGGTCACCCCCGGCTGGGTTCCTTCTCCATGGGTGGACCACAGGGTTGAATCAGCAGAGACAGGTACCGAAGGGAGTCAGACGGCCCCCCCAGATTCCTCCCCTGGCTTGGGACTAACTTGCCAAGGAGGGAGTGGGAAGGCTCTTCCTAGCTGGTGGTGAAACATGAAAATGTCCCCCTACATGGTACAAGGACAAGGACTGTCGTGTCCATTTAATCATCCAACCGCCTTTGACCAACGACCTCCAGGCATTGTGTTTGGTGCCAGAGGTGAGGTGGGGTGAGAAAGGCACCAATGTCTCTGGGAAGGACAAATGCTCTAGAAGTCCAGGGATGCATAGGTGCCTGCCTGCCCACCCAAAGAACACCCTCTGAGGATTTCCAGTATAGTGGACACACTGATTTCCTGAGTGGGGAGAGGAGTTCAGAGGAGGCAGGGCTTCTGAGAAGGAGAAAGGCTTCAGGGGGAGTGGGAGAGCCCCGAGTCTGGTATGGATCCCATCACTATGAATGCCTGGAATTGACTTCTTACCTGTGCTGAATGCTGTGATAGGAGCTTGACATACAGCTGGGAAGGAGTACACAGTTACTCCATGTGACAGATGAGGAGACTGAGGCACATAGAAGGAATATATAAATATCCTATTATCCTGCAGGTATGTCCTACTATCCTATATTTTCTCTCTCTATATATATCAGTCCTCTCTCTATCTATCATCTATCTTTCTCTTATTGGTTCTGTTTCTCTGGAGAACTCCGACTGACACAGTCACTTACTGAGTGGGCACTGCATTTGCAGCTGACTGCACGTTCTGGATCCAACCCCCTGGCTAGGTTTTATGAGTTGGACCTGTCCTCAGGTTCAGTGGCAAGTAGGTGTGGAGAGAAGCTCAGGTCTTACCTCTTAGGGAGTTCACAGTCAGTTTGCACACACGGAAATAACGAGAGAACTGTCATGGCAGAATTTAATCTCCAAGTCACAATGTGTGGAGCAGATTCTTCCCGCCCTTTGCAGGCTCTTTGCAGTGGTGCCTTGTAGCTCTGTGATGCAAGTCCCCCGCGGGAAGGGGAAGCAGAAGCCACCCATGACACCGTGTCTCAGCCTGGGCTCACTTGGGGAGACAGGAAGAATCCTGATACATGGGCTCCATCCAGGGATTCAGATGCCATTGCTCTGAGGTTTGGCCAGAGCTGAGAAACACTGCCCCTGCCTTAGGACATCTCGATTTCACTCCTTGCAAGTGCCTCTCACCTGGAGACGGCGAAGAGGGAACCAGGGCAGGGTTCAGGAAATGAGGGCCTACAGGCCGTATCCTGCCAGCTGCCTGTTTTTGTAAATAAAGTTTTATTGGAACACAGCCACACCCATTTGTTTATGGATTGCATTTGGATGCTTTCACTAAAACAGCAAAATTAAATGTTGCAACAGAGACTGCCTGTCCTGCAAAACCCAAAATATTTACTCTCTGGTTATTTACAGAAAAAGTGTACCAACCCTAAACTGGGGAGTGATGAGTTTCGGAGGACGTGGACAGTGCGGGAGAGGCTAAGCCACCGTTAAGTGAACGGCACACTCTCCTCTGGTTGAGATGTTGCCTCGGAACCTTTTCAGCACACACAGTCGCCACAGCCCACCAGGGCAGGCACACAAACTGAGCCTTTTTGCCATGTAGTGATGCTTCCTGTCAAATCTGAGACTTGACCATGCCAAGAGTCTCGCTGGGCCAGTGAGAAGGCCTGAGCTGCTCGATTCCACAGTTGTCAGAGGGGCAGAGCAATGGCTTGTTTTCCATGGTGGCTCCTCTCTCAGAACTGCAAATTGCCACTTTTGGTGACAACACATTCAAGGGGAGGAACTTCGCAGGCAAGTGGGATGCCCAGGTGGCCCTTGGGGAAGCTGCAGGATTGTCGAGGTATCACAGAGGGAGGAGACTTGCTCTTTTCATCTTACAGTGATAGCACAGACCAGCCATTCTGGCCACTTCTGGAGTCACCTTTATCCCACTCCTCTGGACCCACTCCTCTGTCCAAAATGTGACAGAGGCCGTGCAGTGATATGACCTTGGCCTTCTACAACTTTCCCCTTCCCCAGTCCGTGTGAATCACTGCTTATAGTGTTAACTTCCTAACCTGCTGAGCATCACAGGCCTGGAAGAGTTGATTGCAAGGACAGGTCTATGGAATGCAGGTCCTGTGAGAGGCCTGCTGACCAATTGGATTCTGGCACTGTGATTTATCAGTCAGTCAACTAACAACTGATTATCAGATGTCACCATGCCAGGGACTGGGAATACAACAGTGAGTAAACACAGGCACAGTTCCTAACGTTGTGGAACTGGTATCATGGGGGAGCTTTGTATTGACAAAACAATCACACAATTACAGATAGAATGAACCCCATGTTACTGAGATGGACAGCTACGTGGGCAGCTAAACTTGGGGAACGCTGCGTAAGATGCCCCTCCAGTACTCTAAGTGCACATTGTACATTCTCAGAATGAGTTAAGGGCTCTGGGAAGCCCTTCAGTGAAGAAACCTCTTTGCCTTTCCTTAAGTTCAGCTCTCCCTATATTTCCTAAACTTCGTTCATTTAAAAAAATGTTTCCTCCTGAGTATTCTGTAGAATGACTAGCTGTTCTACAGATCATCTGTGGAAATGCCACTCTGGGACTGCAGAGACGTGCTGGGGCTGCAGGGAGTGAGCCGCTGGCATGCCCAAAGAGAATTTGCCACTGTAATTCCTAATTTACTTTTAATATTATTTTTGTCGCTTGTTTTATAATGTGCACATTAGTATAAGCGTATGTAGTACACGTGAGTTATAAATCATATGTATGTAGGAGTTATTGCTCAAAAGCTTTTTAGTGAAAGAAATGCTTGATCCAAAATGTTTGGAATCACTGGCCCAGAAAATAAAGTGCAGGTGCTTTATTCTGGTATTCAGGACCCTCCCAGCTCTGGCCTCGCCTGCTTTCCTCTCCGAACTCCCCATCACCACCCCCCAATTCAGCCAATCTGAGATACTCCCTGCCTTCGCTTCTCTGTCTCTTTCCCCATCTGGGCGAATCCTAATCCTCCAGTTTTTAAGGCCCAGCCCCAGTGCACCTTTGATGAAGATCCCTTCTTCCAGCCGGAAGGTTATTTAAAAATTTCTGTCTCTTGAATATACCATAGCTTCCTACTGCAGGGGTTGGCCACCTACAACCCGAAGGCCAAATCTTTTTTTGTAATTTTGTAAATTTCTTGGAAATAAGGTTTTACTGGAAGATAACCAGGCCCATTCATTTATGTGCTGTCTGTGGCTGGGGCCATGCTGTGACAGTGTAGCTGAGTAGCTGCAATGAAGACTCTGTAGCCCACAAAGCCTAAAGCATTCACCGTCTCACTCTTGACAGAAACATTTGCTGCCCCCTGCCCTACCATTCCTCTTAGATACTTACTCCTTCAACCACCACATTCTCAGCCTGGGGCTGGGCCGGGTTTTGGTGAACAAAGCACACCCACCGCTTTGTCCTTGGTATTTTATATGCCACATTTTGTCCCCTGGATTAGTACCCTTGTGCCCCCATCACACTTAGTAGGTCATCAGATATACACACAAAAAATTAATTTGCCCTGATCCCAAGGGCAACAAGGATTCAGAAATACTGAGGTGACTTGGGCTAAACATATCTTTTCCTCAATCGATCATATGGACAAAGCCACTGAGCTTCATAATTACAGCAATGCATTCAAAGGCCTGAGCAATGAGTCTTCTTGTTTGTACTGAATCAGCCTTTTCAAAATCAATGCAGAACAGACAAATGAATTTGGGGAGGAGAAGCAGAACACACGGTCGTCCCTGGTAAATGATGAGCGCCATCGAGCAAAATCGTGCTTAGGTTTCCATCCTTCATTTGCATTCTGGGCTGTGCAGATGATTCAATGAAACGGCAGTTTCGAAGCTGCCTCCGGAGAGCTTGTGCATGAACCATTACTGCATTGTCCTTTATCAAGCAGCATGCGGAAGCTTTATTTTGGTAATGTAACTTCCAGTTATACGAAACAATGGAGGCGAAGCCTCAAGTTCTGGAAAGTGTTGGTATTCTGTGAGGCGCTTAGGTCTATGGGAGATTAAGACTTCCCTTAACATGGTGCTGTGGGAAGAAGTGCTACTGACATGTTTCCTAGAAACCAGATTCCTCAAAAGAGGGGCACCTTCCCCTTGGCATTGATTGGATGGTTCATGGGCAGGTCAAGATATTTCTGCATGGTCAAGAGCTTCCTTAGTTGGTATTTCGGCAGAAGTCTGATTTCTTTTGTTTTTAGGGTGCCATATCCCAGTAAATGGTGCTTTAAAAAATGGTTAGAGTTGGAATTATTAACTTGAGTTCTGTTTCTGTAGAGTTTTTGAATTAATAATTCAAAAAGAATTGAAAGGTCTTTTGCAACTTTAATTTTTTTATCAAGGTATACATTTCTATCTGGGAAAATGTGCTGTTCTTTAGCATACAACTCAGTGAGTACTGACAAATGAATACATGTGTGTAACCCGTGCTTCATCAAGATATGGAACATTTCCAGCACTCCAGGAAGCTCTCCTGTGGACTCCCCAGTTGACTCAAACCCTTGCCCCAAGAAGCAACCCCCAATTGCCATCATGATTGAATATTAATTTTGACTGTTAGAACTTCATATAAATGGAATCACGCATGTGTTCTCTTTTGTCTCTGGCTTCTTTCACTCTTAATATTTGTGAGATTCACTCATATTTTGAGTGTGTCAGTAATTTGTTCCTGAGTAGTAGTCCACTGTATGATTATATCACAGATTTATTTATCCTTTCTCTTGTTAATGGACATTTCGGGTATTTCTAGTTTTGGGCTGTTCTGATGGGGCTTCCATGAACATTCGTACAAATAATTTTGTGGGCATGTTTTCATTTCTCTTGGGTAAATACCTAGGAGTGGAATTGTCAGGTCATATGGTAGATATATGTTTAACTTTATAAGAACCTGAAAAGTGTTTTCCTAAAGTGTTTGTACCATTTTATGTTTCCACGAACAATATATGAGATTTCTGGTTACTCCATATCCTTGGCAACATTTAATATTGTCAGAATTTTTAATTTTAGCTATTCTAGTAGGTGGAAATTGGCATGTGATTGGGGTTTTATTTTGCACTTCCCTGATGACTAATAACGTTGACCTGCATATTGGCCATTCATATACCTTCCTTTGTAAGGTGTCTGTTCAGATGTTTTGCCCATATTGCGATTGGTGTTTTAAGTTGAGTTATAGCAGTTCATTATGTATTCTAGGTATGAGTAATTTGTCAGATGTGTATATGATGAATACTTTGTCCTCAACAGTAGCTTTCCTATTTGTTTTATTGACAGTGATTTTGATGACCAAAAGTTTCGAATTTTCATAACTTTCAAATTATCAATTTTTAAAATTACAAGTGCATTTTGTATCCTAAGAAATCAATGCCCACCTTAAGGCCATAAAAGTATTCATCACCTTTTTTCTAGAAGCATTACAGATGTAGTTTTTATACTTAAGTCTATTATCCATCTTCAATTAATATGTATATGATGTGAGTTAGGGATTGAGAATGTAGTTTTCATATCTTTCATCATTTGATCCAGCACAGTTTGTTGAAAACATAATACTTTTCCCATTGAATTATCTAGACTTCTTTATTGAAAATCAGTTGACTGTGTATGTCCAGCTTTATTTCTGGACTCTTCTGTTCCAGTGATATGTTTGTCTATTCTAATGCCAATACCATACTGTTTTGATTAACGAGATTTAGAGGAAGGCTTAAAATCAGGAAATGCAAGTCCTTGGACTTTTTTCTTCTTTTTAAAAATTGTTCTGGAAATTGAAATCCTTTTCATTTCCGTATAAAATTTAAAATCAACTTGGCAATTTCTACAAAAAAAAAAATTTCTACAATCTCTACACTTGGAGATTTTGATTGGGATTTCATTGATATAGATCAGTTTGGGAAGAATTTTCCAATTCTTGGACAAATTATCTCTTTCCCTTTATGTATGTCTTAAATGTCAAACAGCAATATTTTGTAGTTGGTAGTATTTTGTAGTTTACAGGCATTGCACATATTTTTAAAAATTTATACCTAAATATTTCATGTTTTATGCCATTGTAAGTGCTATTATTTGCAATTTTAGTTTCCAGTTGTTCTTTGATAGTATATTAAAATGCAACAGATTTTTTTAATATTCATCTTGTATTCTATGACCTTGCCAACTCTTAAAAAAATTATAACAATTTTTTAGTATATTATATATGTTGGTATATTGCATGGATTCCTTAGGATTTTCTATATAGACAATCATATTGTCTGCAAATAAAGATAATTTTTTTCCTTTATAATTTCAATATGTTTTATTTATTTATTCATCTGACTATATTTGCCAGGACCACCAATACAATACTGAATAGAATTGGTAAGATATCCTTGCCTTGTTCTTGATCTTAGGAGAAAACATTCAGTGCTTCTTTATCAATAGAATGTTAGCTGCAGGTTTTTAATAAATGTTCTTTATCAGGTTGAGAACACTTTTTCCTATTTCTAATTTTCCAAACATTTTTATGGTGAACAATAATTGAATTTTGTCAAATACTTTTTCTGCAT
The DNA here is from genome assembly GCA_028533085.1 of Varecia variegata. Classification (NCBI taxonomy): domain Eukaryota; kingdom Metazoa; phylum Chordata; class Mammalia; order Primates; family Lemuridae; genus Varecia; species Varecia variegata. Next base: position 161,163,755 of record CM052436.1, on the reverse strand, counting down.
CATATGATTTTTCTTCTCTGTTCTGCTAATGTAGTAAATTATGTTCATTGATTTTTCAAATGTTAAAACCAACCTTGAATTCCTGGGATTAATACAACTTGGTCATAATGTATTATCCTTTTAATTATAGGTAGATTTCATTTCATTTAATATTTTAAGATTTTTTTGTCCAGGTTCATGAAGAATATTGATGTGTAGTTTTTCGTTTTGTTTTGTTTTGTTTTTTGAGACAGGGTTTGCTCTGTTGCCCAGGCTAGAGGCGTCATAGTTCACTGCAACATCCAACTCCTGGGCTCAAGCAATCCTGCTGCCTTAGCCTCCAGAGTAGCTGGGACTACAGGCTTATGCTACCATGCCTGGCTAATTTTTCTATTTTTTGTGGAGATGGAGTCTCCCTCTTGCTCAGGCTGGTCTTGAACTCCTGGCCTCAAGCAATCCTCCTTCCTCAGCCTCCCAAAGTGTTAGGATTACAGGCGTGAGCCACCACACCCAGACAATATGTTGTTTTTATTATAATTAATTTCAAAAGATTTTTCAACTTCCTATGTCATTTTCTTCCTTGACATGTATATTACTAAGAAGTATGCTGTTTAATTTCTAAATCTTTAGGACATTTCCAGATAATCTTTTATTGGATATCTAGATATCAATATTTTTATACCAATATCACATATTAATTTATAAATTTAGCCTGTTATTATCAGAGAACATACTATGTGGATTTCAGTCATTTCAGATTTATTGAGATTTATTTAATGGCCCAGCCAGTGTATGCTCTAGAAAAGAAAGTGTGCTCTGCAGTTGTTAGGTGTAGAGTTCTATAAAAGTCAACTACGTTAAGCTGGCATTAAATAGAGTTGCTACATGACCAACCCCCAATATAAATTCTGAGCACTGAGTCTCTCTTGAGCCTCCCTGGCAGACAGCATTTCAAATGTGTTGTTTCAATTCATTACTGGAGGAATTAAGTGCAACAGGTGTGATTACACTGGGACAGAACTATTGGAAGCTTGTGCCTGGATTACTCTGGACTTCGTCTCATGTTCCTCTTCCCTTTGCTGATTTTGTTTTGTATCTTTTCACTATAATAAATCTTGTAAAAGTCCAAACTTTTGGTTTCATTGATTTTTTTTCTATTGACTTCCTGTTTTCAGTTTCATTGATTTTTTTGCTTTGCAAATTAAAAATATATTATTTCATTTCTTCTGCTTACTTTGGATTTAATATGCTCTTCTTTTTCTACTTTCCCAAAGTAGAAGCTTGGATGATTGATTTTAGATCTTTTTGCTCTTCTAATCCATGTGTTCAGTGCTACAAATTTCCTTTTAAGCAGCTTTTGCTGCATCCCACAAATTTTGATAAATTGTATTTTCATTTAGATTAACATTCCTCTTGAGACTTCTTCTTTGATCCATGTGTTATTTAAAAGTATGTTGTTGGATCTCTAAATATTTTGGGACTTTCAGCTATCTTTCTGTTACTGAGTTTGAGTTTAATTTCATTGTGATCTGAGAGCATACTTTATATGATTTATATTCCTTTAAATCTGTAGAGGTGTGTTTTATGGCTGAGAATGTGGTCTATCTTGGTGCGTGTTCCAAGCAAACATCTTCACATGCTTGAGAAAAATGTGTGTTCTGCTCTTGTTGGATGAAGTATCCTATAAATGTAAATTAGATTCAGTTGATGATGCCATTCAGTTCAACTATATTTTTACCAATTTTTTGCCTCCTGAGTCTGTCAATTACTGATATAGGGGTAGATACGTTGAATTCTTCAACTATAATAGTGGATTCATCTAATTCTCCTCGCAGTTTTATCCATCTTTGCTTCACATATTTTAACACTCTTTTGCTAGGTGCCTACAAATTAAGGATTGCTATGTCTTCTTAGAGAGTTGACCTCTTTATCATTAAGTAATACACATCTTATTCCCTGATAATTTTCCTTGCTTTGAAGTTTGCTTTGTCTGAAATTAAAATACCTATTCTGGCTTTCTTTTGATTAATGTTAGCCTGATATATCTTTCTCCATCCCTTTACTTTTAATATATCTGTGTCTTTATGTTTAAAGTAGGTTTCCTGTGGACAAAATATAGTTGGGTCTTTTTTTTTTTTAATATACTCTGACAGTCTCTGTCTTTTAATTGACGTATTTAGACCATTCACATTTAAGTGATTATTGATATAGTTGGATTAATATGTACTGTAATTATAATAATATTCAATTTATTGTCCTTGTTCTTTCTTTTTTTTGTCTTCTACTCTTTATCTACCTTCTGTTATTTTAAGTGAGCATGTTATGTGACTTGATTTTCACTCCTCTCTTGGCATATAAATGATACTTCCTTTTAAAATTATTTTAGTAGTTGCCCTAGAGTTTGCAGTATACATTTACAACTAATTTAAGTCCATTTTCAAATGACTATCACACTTCATGGTTAGTGTAGGTATCCTATAACAGAGTGTCTTAACTTGTGCTGCTATAACAGAATATGTGAGACTGAATAATTTATAAAGAACGGAATTTTTTTATTTTTTCACAATTCTGGAGGCTGGGAAGCCCAGGATCAAGGCACCAGCCTGTTTGGTGTCTAGTGAGGGCTGCTCTCTGCTTCCAGGCTGGCACTTTGGTGCTGCATCCTCTGGAGGGGAGGAATGCTGTTTTCTCACATGGCAGAAGCCAGAATGGCAAAAGGGATGAACTTTCTCTGTCAAGCTCTTATATAAGGACATCTAGTCCCATTCATGAAGGAGAAACCATCATGGCCTAATCACCTCTAATGACCCCACAACTTGATACCCTCATATTGGCAACACCTGAATTTTGGAGGGGACACATTCAAATCATAGCACAAAGTATTTCCCACTCCTCCCTTTGCTGTCATTCATTTCACTTATTCACAGACTATAATCACCCAATAATTAGTTACTATTATTATTTTGAACAAGCTATTATATGGTAGATCAGTTAAGAATAAGAAAAAGTAAATATTTTATTTTACCTTCATTTATTCCTACTCTAACACTCTTTTCTTTATGTGGATAAGAGTTTCTGATCTATATAATTTTCCTTCTCTCTTAAGAACTTTTAACATTTCTTGCAAGGCAGGTCTGTTGGCAACAGATTCCCTCATTTTTGTCTGTCTGAGAAGGTTTTTATTTTTATTTTTTTTCACTTGCAAAGGATAATGTCACTAGATACAGAATTCTGGGTTGATGGATTTTTTTTCTTTGAGGAATTTAAGTATTTCACTCCATTCTCTTCTTGCTTACATATTAATAGTTTCTGAGGAGAAGTCTGATGTAATCCTTTTCCTTGTTCCTCTGTAGGTAAGATCTACTCCCCTTTCCCTGGCTTCTTTCAAGATTTTCTCTTTATCTTTGATTTTTTGCCGTTGGAATATGATATATGTAGGTGTAGATTTTTGTAATATTCATTGTGCTCTGAGCTTCTTGGATCTGCACTTTGGTGCTTGTGATTAATTTTGGAAAATTCTCAGCCATTATTATTTCAAATATTTCTTCAATTTCCTTCTCTCTTTCTTCTCCATCTGGTATTCCCATTGCACATATGTTACACCTTTCGTAATTGTCCCACAGTTCTTGGATATTCTGATCCTTTTTGTTCTCTTCTCTTTGATTTTCAGTTTGGGAAGTTTCTCTTAACATATCTTCAATCTGTGTCCAGTCTACTGATGAGTCATCAAAGGCATTCTTCATTTCCGTTATGGTGTTTTTGATTTCTAGCATTTATTATTGATTCTTTTATAGACTATCCATCTCTCTGCTTATGTTACATCTGTTCCTGCATGTTATCCACTTTTCCCATTAGTCCCCTTAGCGTATCAATCATAGTTGTTTCAAGGTTCTGTTAATACCACCCACTGGCCGCCGAGCACAGTGGAGGCGAGCACAGACTCTGCAGATAGACTGCCTGTGTCTGGACTCTGGCCGTGCTGATCAGCTATGGAATCTTTGGCAGGGTGCATGAATTCTTTACACCTTGGTTTCCTCACTTGCGAAGTGAGAATATTCATAAATCTACTTCCCAACATTAAGAGATCAAATGAGATAACACATGAAAAGCACGTGGAATAATTTCTGACATGAAGTAAGCCTTCTGTATGTGTCAGCTGATGAAAAAGCCATTTGTAAAACTTGCTGGCACACGCCCATCTGAGGGCCTTTTCCCTTGCTGTCCTCTCTGTGTGGGACACTTGCCCCAAATGCCATCACCACTGGCTTCCTCCCCTCATTCAGTCTGGACGCGGGTGTCACTGTAGCAGTGAGACCTGCCTCGAGCACCATATATAAACACACAGCCCTTCTACTTCTGCTCTTCCCCTTCCTGTTGTATTATTTTTCCAAAGCAAGTATGATGTCTGACATGTTATATATTTACTTGTTATCTTTTGTGGATTTTTGGCCTCCTTTAACTTAAATATAGGCTGCTAGTGGCATGGTCTCTTTCCAAAATTTAAAAAATTAAAATATTTTTAGCGAAGTTTTCTCTATATTCACATAAGGAAGTACTGTGTTGCCCCTTGAGTTTATGTTTTCCAAGAATATTTAATGACATTGTAAAATACTTATGTAATGCTATCACACCTATATAAAAGCAGCCACAGACAGCACATAAGACTCAAAGAGATTATGTGAGCAGATCAGGGTCCGCAAATGTAGGGACTGCATGTGGCCTGTGCCTGGGACTGTCTGAGGTCATGGCCCTCTGCCCTCAGCTGCATGTAATGTTTTTTGACTTTCTCTTTCAGTATGAATACTTCAATGCTGTGCTGATAAATGAAAGGGACAAAGACGGGAATTTTTTGGAACTGGGAAAGGAATTCATCTTAGCCCCAAATGACCATTTTAATAATTTGCCTGTGAATATCAGTCTGAGTGACGTCCAAGTGCCAACGAACATGTACAACAAAGGTAAGACTCCGGGCCGCTGCTCTTTTAGAGGGTAAAGAGTAGGGGGTTTGAGAAGCAGGGGCTGGCTGGTTTTGGATAAAGGCTTTTTTTTTTTTTCCTTTTTAAAGCACAATTACAAGCTGAATGTGTCACGCATCAGCTGGATAGGTGAAGGGTGTACCTGTTCTGCCTGGAGATCCTGGGCTTGCTGTTTCTCCAATTGGTGTTTATTATACATGAAGCTCTCTGACACGTAGGCCAAGGGTTGGCAAACCTTTTCTGTAAAGGGCCACATAGTAAATATCTCAGGCTTTGCCAGCCATACAGTCTCTCCTGCAACTACTCAGCTCTGCTGTTCAGGCACAAAAGCAGCTGTAGACAATATGTGACATCAGTGGGCATTGCTGAGTGTCACTCAAATTTTTTATCTACGAAAAGAGGTGGCTGGCTTTAACCGGCAGGCATCGTTTGCGGACCCCCGATGTAACCTCTTGCTTTCCTTCCTCTCTTCCCTGGAATGGTATTTAAGGGTTGGGGAGCTCCTGGGTTGCAGTGGAATCAGTTTTGATCTTTTCTCAGAGCACAGAGCACCACGGACATTAATGAATTCCCTATTTCCAGGATTTTATACCTCAAATCTAGTCTTCATGTAGACACTAGAGTTCTTTTCCCAAAATTCCCATCTGTCCATTCCAACTGGGATTATGGTGGCCAAGGACTGGGCTCTGACGTCGGATGGCCTCTGGCTAGACCCTGAGTTCCACTTCTTTCTGGCTGTGACCTTGCGTGTGTCACCTCGTCTTTTTAGGTCTTAGTTTCCTCGTCTCAGTGATGTGAATAGTGATCATGTCTGCCTCATAGGATGATTGTAAGGACTAACTGAGATGGTGTTTAGGAAGGACTGAAGTTGTCTACGTCTTCACCCTATCATTATTGAGTAGGAGTTTGCTCTACTTTGCCATACCTGAGAGGCTCCTAAAAAAAGAAAAAAAAGAAAAAGGCGCTATCCTCTTGCAAAGGTAAATCAGAAAGTCATGGCGTTTTTTACATGGGACAAGTAAAAAAACATGCCCCATCGTCTGCCATCAAGGTTTCAAAGGTATTGGGCCAGTTTCTGTCACAGCATCCATTTCAGAATCACATTCAAGTTTGCAACAGTGAAGAGCAAGGGATGTTGATGTGAAGCCTGCTCTCCCCCTGTGGGCTGTGTGGTCCTCAGCAGGCAGCTTTGCCTCCCAAGCCTCAGTTTCCCTCTTTAGAGATAAAGGTACTGCGCCCTCAGAGGGTTATGAGAGGATATGCAATGACGCGTGTGGAGCCCTTAGCACAGCAGCGGCATGGGACAGCCATCGGTGAGTTTGGGCTGTCATCGTTACTATTGGGAAATAGCATGAATATAAACTGCGCTTCTAAATTGTTCTAGATCACTGTTTAAGGAGCTTGGCCAGGGATTAAAGAGCTTCCAACTCACTGTCTCCAAAATATTTTCCTCGTGGCTGTTCTTTGTGGCGGCATACCCAGTCTCTCCCTTTCCTGGGCTCTCTGTTGCCCACCCCGAAGGCTCAGTGGAGGCAGGACCCTATTCATGTTCTGACGGTTATTGGGGGTCCCGTGGTAAACCAGACACAGCCCCTCCCTCAATGGCTTCACAGTTTAGTTGGGGAGCCGACAGGTAGTGATGTCATTAGAACATGATGTGTCACATATGGGCTGCAGCATGGACAGTCTGGGGACGGCGGGAGTGCCAGTGACGGTGGCACCTCTCCAGTTGTTCATGTGGGCAGAGACACAAGTTTGTCTTTTTTCTTTCTCCCTCTTAGAGAAAGTGATGCCAGTCTAAACTACTCCCAGGGAGCTCTGGACTGGGCCACATCCTGTGACTGATTCTTTACTTTGGACTCTTCCTCAGGGAACAAGTGGCACCAAGCCTTGGAGGGCTGAGCTCAGCTTTATTAGGCAGAGTTTATTCCTCCAAGATGACCTTGCAGCTGATGAAGTCCCAAATGAAATTTCTCCTTTTTGTGCAGTGTGACTGGAAGACAGCCATCTTCTTAGCATTAAAAACATTCTCAACTGAAGATGAAAAAGTGACGAGATTTTACAGAGTGATATCAGATATATAACAAGCCAGAATGATCTTTTAAAGTATGACAGCTGCTTCAAGCTTGCTTGAGCCATTAGCATCGTTACCGAGATTTAATTGCACCTTGGGCTTTAAATTGTGTAATTGTACCTTTTGATGGTAGCAACATGTAAGGGAGACACCATTGATCACACAGGCTGTAGAATCGTTCTCATGAGGATCTCTAGGCAGAATCTTAATGGACAGTCAGATTTCTTGAGCCACAGGAGGTAGATAATGACATTTAAGGTCATTCTCAGCAGCCCTCGTGGGGTCTGCCTACCACCCGTGGCCAGACTCGATCGTCATCCCCCAGCCCCGGGCGTGGGGCACAGACATGGGCGTGGGTCAGCCAGGTGCTCTATCTTGTCTCAGCCAGGCGGTGTCTGTTCAAGGAGAGGGGCAGGCACTTCAGGCAAATTCCTTTCTCCACTCTACCTAATTCAAAGCAGCCCCAAACAGTCTTTTTTCTTTCCAAACTGCAGAAGTATATTTCATGTTTAGAAGGCCCTCCAGCTCAGATCTCGTTATTGATGACATGTACTCAAAACACATGCTCAGAACTTGGTCACTGGCTATGTTGTTCCATGTTATTTCTGGGTTGGAAATCTTGCTCCCAACAAAGAAAACCAATACAAGGTCATTCTCCCCTGGCAGCCAGGCCTCCCGTGGAGACGTAGTAGTGTGGTTTGATAACCTGCTCAGGAGCTGCTGTGTGCTGTGTTCTTGGGCATCATGTCTAGTCCTAGAAGAAACTGGCTGGTGGACTCCACCTGCTCTCTGCAGTGTGCTCTCCGCCTCCTCGGCTGAGCCTTGCAATCGGGCTGTCCAGCCGAGTCAGCGCCTTCCTCTGTGCTTGAGGTGTCTTTCTCTAATGCACTGAGAGGGACTGAAGCTTCAAAGTTGGCGACATGCGGGCAAGCTGTGCCCATGGGAACTCCAAGAGCCATAATCCTAGAGTCTTTAGAGATGCATCCTGGGGTCCTCAGGGTGCCTGATACAGCATTGTTTTCACGAAACCTCTTCAGCAGACATTCACTGAGTGGCATCCCTAGCCTGAGTCTTACTATCCGGGAGACTGTGAAGACCAGTGGCCAATACCTTAACGCTGTAAATGACTTCATATCCCCTATGGGGAAAGCATGGGGCAGGATGCTTTTGTGAGAACTGCTGTGATCTGGCAGAGGATTCAGATAAAGGTGAACTCTTTTTTAAATACTTTCTAGGCTGAAGTGGTATAAAATTTATAGATATATATATATACACACACACAGGTACATAGACAGACAAATACCTGTTCACATGTTATATATTACGGTGAGGGGGAGGTGTGAATTGCACAACACAGCCTAGACCACTCCTGCACCTTCCATGTCTGGCTGAGACCGGGCTGCAAGGCTATGCTTTTCTTGGGGGTCTAGCCCCTGAAAATGAAAAGAGCTCCAGGAAAAGGAAGACCCATAACCACCATTACAAAGCCCCCAAAATCAATCTGTCTGTTACAATCTGACAGTTTCTTCTAAAAAGCCCAAGAAAAAGGCAAAAGTCCGGAGAGGTGGATTGGGCCCCCTGCTTAGAAGCAGAGTCTGTGTGCTGCCGTAGGGATGGGCAGGATCGCCGGATCTGGATTTGTCAGATGTCTGAACCTATTTTTCAAATGTTGGGTCTGATAAAATGCAAAATGCATTTTGCCAAGCACTTTTCCCCTTAATTACACGTGTATATTTTAAGGGAAATTTAATCCATATGTTTCTGATTTGTTTACATGGAAATCATTAAAATGTTGTTTTTCAAGAGCCATTTGATGTGCAAGAAGGCTCATGAACCTTTTAAAAAGCTGTTTAAAATTTTCTGCTTTCTCTTTTGTTTCTTTTCCGTTTGCACGTGTGTGAGTATGTGAGAGAGGGAGAGAGAGGGAGCACGTGTGCACAAATGAGCAAGAGTGACTAACCCCAGGATGTTAAAAACAAATTCCGACTCCAAATGGTTTTTCTCCTTGGGTCTTGAGCGCTTGGAGTAGGCTAGAATCTTGCGTCCGTGTCTGTGTCCCAGCCCTGACTGAACGTGGTGGTGATATGGCCCTAAGTTGGAATTGGGAGTCCAGGTCAGAGGAAGTAGGCCAGAGCACACTGCTTCGACCCCAGAGAAAGACCTCCAGGAAGCTGCAGTCCTCACCAAGGCCCAGGGAACTCCCCCAAGCTGTATCTGGTTTTCAGGAGCCCCTGTTCCATCAGTGTGAGTGCAACAGGACTAAGGCGTTTGGCAAGACACACACAAGGCAGTGCCACGGAAGTGATTCCACGGTTGTCATCCCAAAGTACTCACAGCTTTTCTCTTCTAGGTTATAAATGATATTTTTATATCACAGAATAACTATCTATGACTTAAAATTCACAGGTTAAGTGATGGGGTTTAAGTTCTACTGGCAATTCCTTCACACTTCTGAATGCATATATGTGCACATAAACATAGGTCTGCATAGATGTGTATGTGTGTGTGCATAGGTTTGTGTCTGTATTTGCTCATGGAGGGAGGGTATCATGTGGCCCTTTATGGCCCCTCAACCCCGTGCTAACCTTATGTTTAGCCTAGAAGTTGCACTTGATGAATTGAATGAGTGAGTGAATGGATGGATGGATGGATACGCAGATTACTTACCAAGAACCACACTCTGTACTGAGCACTTTAACTGCATTATCTCATTGACAGTGACCCTACATGTTATAGGCAGCAGTGGGGACCACCATCCTCCAAGGCAAACCTTCCACAGCCTCTGTTCCAGAGTTGAGTGCAGGGACGTTACATGGGGTAAAACTCAAAAGGCATCACTTTAGGTGCCAAGTGATTGTTCCCCAAAATGCAAGTGGGAAAGGAGTTTATACAACCTGCCTAAGGCTCCCTGCAACACTGTTCTTGTCCCCTAGTCCCCTTTCTTCCCAGCTACTACCCTGTGCAGTCCCAATCTCTCTGTCCTGCTCTACTGTGCTGCTCTCCCTGGAGCATCGGGGAAATCTTTGGGGAGTGGCAGGCCTGGACTTGCAGCCAGTGCTGTGAGCACCAGCATGGTGGACTGGGAAAAGCATTTCACTCTTGGGGCCTCCTTTCCACATCTGTAAGGTGTAAAGTGTTGTTTTGAGCATTAAAGGAGGGGAAGGTGCAGCAGGGGAGGGGAAGGAGAGGCACTCGGTACACACTGACTCTCTGCCCCAAACGAGCCTCCAGCTCCCTGCAAACCAGTTGGGCTCCCCTTGCTGCCCTGCCGAAAACCTGCAGGGGATGCCCATCCCCAAGCCCAGACCGCCTTCCCTTCAGCAATGTGTGTAGAATCAAATACAAGCGTGCTCACAAGCTGATTCCGGTTTTCTGCCCTCTTTTCCTGGCTACCCCATTCCTCTTCTTCCTGGTCATGCCAGATCCGGTGACTCTAGATTCCCTGAACAGCCCCTGCTTAGGCTCTGACCTCCGGTTGAGGGTGCTTTCCCTCTGCCCTCTGGAAAGGCCTGTCCTGTCCTTAGAGCCCAGCACAACTGCAGCTCTGTCTTTCCCTCTGGCCCCAGCCCTCCTCTCCAGAACCACCCCCTCCCACTCACGATGCCCCAGTGCTTGGTCTCTTCCTCTGTTAAAGTATGCATCACGTCGTGTAGTGGGTTTATTTGTTTGTTTCTCACTGGGCTCTTAGCCCTTGAACTTGGGCCAGGAGCTGTGATTTTTTTTATCCCTTGGGAACCTAGCAGAGGACCTGGAATGGAAGAGATCTTCCACGGATGGTGTTGAATTAGACTGAGTCCACTTACTACAGGTCATCAACAAAAGTGTTTTTTCTTGTTGTTGTTTATTTGTTTTTGCTTGTTTTTTCTGTCAATTCTACTTGTATTTGAATGTTTGTTTGTTTTGGAAGACAGTAATTTTAGACTGTTTACTTTCAGAATTTTTAAATTTGTATTTTTAATCTCTTTTTCCAAAGGAATGGAAATCAAGACAGGGTCTTGCAGTTGGCTGGGAGCAGAACCTAGGCTAGAGGAATTCTGAAAGGAGGGGCCGGCAGCACTAAAGGAGAGTGGAAGAGCAGGGGGAATAGCTAACAATGTTTTATTTCACTCTGGTGTCCCGGCATTTGTGAAATGTCACAGTAATGGTGGAGAGTCAGAGTATGTATGTGATTTACTTTTTTTTTAAATGACTTTGAGAGGACTCAAGGTCATTCCTATGATAGCATCACTCTTAAGCGCTTGCTGTCTGGTCTGTGTTTTGACTGGGAGGAAGAGGGTGGAACTACCTTCAGCACCTTGGAAATTGCAGTAGTGAGTGTTGCAGCCTACAGTGACAATACAGTGTGTCCCAGTGGGGAAAATAGATTACGAGCCACTGTCCCTGGGCTTACTCAACCAACCAGATATGCCACAGGTCCCTACATGTGAGAAAGGGACTGCTTTGCTGAGGAAATGCAGGCTGGGCCTCCAGGATTTAAGAGGCACAGCAGAGACTTGTCGGTGGCCCCGGCCTCCTGGGCAGCACCAGCCAGGGCGTGTGGTCTGAAGGTGAGTATAGTATGTCCTTGTTGCCTGGTGCTGGCCTCCCTCCCAGAGGGCTCAGACGATGATGCACACTTCTCTGTGCAATAGACATCACGATAGCACCTATCTCGTGGGGTTTGTGAGGATTAAATGAAAGTGCATGTTAAGCATTTCAGACTGTGGCTACTGTGTGGCAAAAGCTTACTGAGAGTCTCGAAAGCTAGTATTGTTCTAAGAAGGATGATAGTGAAGCCCACTGTGGCATGGTGCATGCCTGGGAATATCTCTGACACTGGGCCAGGTAACGTTTTTTTTTTCTCCTGCACTTTGGGAACCCTTGAATCACTGCAGTTGTACATCAAGAAAGTCTGTGAACAGAGAGCAGCAGGGACCCAGAGCACAAGGTTGGAGGCCTATGAGCACTTCAACAGGGTGCCCAGTCTCTGATCCCTGCACCTGGCCTCCACGCGCTCATTGTGCTGGGACACAGGGAGCCTTTGTGCATCTATGTCCTACTGCTCCGGTCACCTGGCTGCCGAGACCCTTGGTGTCATTATCAATTAAATTCTGCAGGACTTCAAATAATGCACTTAGCTTTCCTTTCGCCTGGAACCAGGGCTCTCAGAGGGGCCTGGGGGCCCTCAGCTGTTTGGTGGTCCTGGTCTTGGCAGGGACGTGAAGGAAATCTTCTTTTTCAGTTCTCTCATACTCTTTTGTTCTTCCCAACTCCAAGCCGACAGAAACTTCTGTCCAGAACACACTATCTGCCCATTGTCCTTGGAGACACTCACCTGGGCATTAGTCAACTGCTGCCTCCCTCTACCAGTTTTCTTCCTTCAGGTAATATTTATATGGGGCTTACTGTGTGCCAGGCTGTGATCTAATGTGATCTGATACAGTGCAATCCCCACAACTCAGTGAAGTAGGAACCATTATTATTCCCATTTTACATGAGAGAAAACTGAGGCTTAGAGACTTGCTCAGAATTCCTCAGTTAGCAAAGGGTGTGAGTCAACATGTGAACCCGATGCTTTGACTTCAGAACCCCTGGGTACACTGCCTCTCTATACTGTGTCCTACATGCCACCATCTCCACCACCCCCATGGCTGTGCCGAGTATTCAGCTAGCTGTGTCATGCCTGTTTACACGCACACTTTATACGTGCCACAAATGGAAGGCCCTGTTTTTGTCAAATCGTGCTATTTTCTTCTCAGCATGTGAAAATCCATCACAAATGAAAACTAGTCTTATTTTACATAAACACTTCCAATCTCTTCCCTTTATCAAAATAATGTTGTAGCAAAAAGTCATTTTAAAAATGTAAAGCAAATTCTGCATCAGAATGCCAATGGGTACCAACTGCTCACACATTGGGGATATTTCTGTCGGAGATGAGATGGTTCCACATTTAATCCTGCAAACCTGCCATTCCAAAATATGTACAAGACAAGCGGGTAAGGAGGTAGTGATTCATAATGCAAGAAGCCTCTTCTCCTCACCAGAAAGTTCACCGCCATGTGTTTAGGAGATGTGAGTCCCTACACTGGAGCAACTGGGGTGGCACATGCAGAGCTGGATTTCTGTGGGACACACCATCATCTCTTGATTTAGGAAACATGCATGGAACACCTCTAGCATGAGGGGCTGTGGTGAGGAATGGGCAGGCTCTGCCCATGTCCTCGTGGAGCCGACAGGTCTGTGGGTAGGCAGCCGGGCAGTAACCACACAGCTGAGTGTGTGATGCCCCCAGGAGGGTGTGCAGTGTGGAGGACAGGGCTGTGGTACAACAAGAGGATGCCCTAGAGCAGCTCAGCTGGGGCTGAATGCAAGGGGGGAGTGGTCAGGGTCGGGGGACATCTTCCTGGGGAAGACAAGCTCAGCTGCCATCTGAAAGATGAGTAGGAGATAATTAAACCAAGGTCTGGGGCATGGGGTGAGGCAGGAGATATTGCAGTGAGAGAAAACACATCACACGAGATATTGGTAAATGGTCCCTGGCAAAATGTTTTGGGATGGAATAAGGGAGGGAGACGCCGTGTAGAATGTGTCACTTTTGGCAATCCACTGCATACATGAGATGTTCAAGGAATACAAGTTCCTACTGTAGAGAAAGCTGTTTAATTATGAGTCAGCTTTTCCCTAACTTACTTGATTATGGCATCCTTTTATCATGGAACAACCATTAACATCTCAAAAGGCATGCATGTTCCCCGGGGCCTGGAGACTGCTGAGCTGGAGCTCACATGCTCAGGGGAAGGGTCTCAAAGGTGCAGAAATAAGTGGTGGAGCTGCAGAAGAGAACACGTCGAGGAAATGCATAGTAAAATACATATGTGAGTGCGTGTGTTTGAAGGATGTAAGTGGTTGTATATGCAGCATATTACTGGAGGGATGTTCAGGAAATGAATAGTGCTTGCTTTCTACCTTCCCCCTTCCTATTCAGTTTGAATATTTTACAAGGAACATGCATTACGTTTTTAGTAATTAAAAATGAAAGAACAAAAGAACTTGATTTACAAAGCTACCTATCTGCAAGTAATTTTTCAGGGGACATGGCTATCCCATAAAAGGAAATATATCTGCATGTAAATTGTTAATGGCTTCCCAGGTGATAGTTCTCTCTACTTTGTGGTGAAAATTGTTGGCAATTGTTTTGTTAGAGGCAGGATGACTATCAAGTGAGTTGTTTATGGCAGTCAGTGTGGATGCTGCCTTTGCAAGAGATTGTGTTAAGTGTCATATTGTGTCCTTATGGTGGCAGTAGTTATTTTAAGATGAATGATGTTGGCCTGGGAAAAGGGAAATGATTTCCCTTTAAAATGATTCTATGATCCTCCAGCCATCTGCTGATGGATTCCACAGACACGGGGATGCCCTGCCTCAAATATGAAGACCATGCTGCACTTGGAAACAAATATGTCAGGGTTTCCAAGGGTCAGAATGGAAACTGGGATTGGAAGTGAGGTTCTCTTGTCTCAAGAAGTGGCTGTGCAGTCTCGTTTTGTTCTCTCACTGACATTGTATTAGGTGACTTGCAAGAGGACTTTTTGAAGTAGCTATTCCTGGGCCTCAGTAGACCATCTAAAGGTGATGGAGGCCCAGGGCTCATGCAGCCAAGGATGTGCACCAGCCGGTCCACTCTTCCTTCCCCCTGTCCCAGGCCACATCCAGGAACCTGGCCTGCACTGGGGACATGTGTCACAGGGGATCTGGACCCGGGGTTCCATGCAGGGGTCTTTGCTGCCCGATGAATGTCTGACAACAGCACAGGCAGGCCTTGGAGATGAGATGTCCACTGTCAGATATATTCTCTGCTCAGGGCCACCAGTTCCTCAAGATGACATTCAAAAGTTCATGCCTCCGATACTTTGGGTGGGTTTCTAGTATAAATGACTTGGCGACTGACCTTCCCTATTTCTTAAGACATCACGTGCTGCACGATGTGGGCAGCTCCATTTCGTAGTCTCCAGAGGGCCACCATTCTTGTATTCTCCCTTCCTTCTTAAGTGGGAGCGTTATTTCTGTACATTTGGATGTTTTTCTCTTTCCTCCCCTCTCACTTCATGGCAGCAGAACAATTCCTGAGTGGTTCTACCTCAACAACTGCTGCTGCTCCGTGCCCACACACGTAGGTATTTGCACATCTCCATATGCACAGAGATGCAGCACACTGTCACTTTGCCTTTTGGCAGGTGGATCAATCCACATCTTAGAGATGAATAAAATGGCTGAGGGAGATTGAAGGCACATAAGTTTCCGTGGAGAAACTCTGACTGGAGTTGAATGTCTTTCTGTTCCAAATCTGTGGTTTCCTACTTGTGGTTCGAAGCAGAGCCTCAGCAGCTGAACCCCCGTGGGCACGCCATGTCCTCTCATGTCTGCTTCATTCAAGGCCCAGGCCAGATGTGGGGAGGTGGGGCCCGACCTGACCTTCAGAGACGTTTCATGTCCTCTGTTCACTGCCCTCAAGGGCAGAGTGGGAGGAGGGAGCTAGCAGGACAAGGTCCCTCGGGACCCAGGTGAGGAGGTGAGGAAGGGCATTGGTTGGGGCTCCAGGCACAGTCGGGGCCTGTGACGGGCCAGCAGTGGGGATGTAGCGGAGGGCTTCCTCTGCAGGCGTGGGAGCCTGAGCAAAGGCCAGACCCAGCAGTGCCTTCTTAAGGTTCACACAAAATTGACTGGTGGTAATTTGCTTTTCCACAAACCAGACTTTAAGGAAGATCTGGAGGTACTTGCTCAGGAAGGTTTTATGATGTTCCAGGATCATTTCCTTGGATTTCAAGAGGAGGCTGTCATACTCTCTGTTTGTATCTCTTTAATTTTCTCCTGACCAGGGGTGTACGTGTCTGGGGATCCTTTGTGTCCTTGGCTCGTTAGTAGAATATCTCCCTTCACGTAATAGCTGCATGTCTCAAATGGATCAATTTATAGGAGTTTTATTATTCTCTTATTGGCCAGTGTGCTCTCTGTTATGGGCTGAAGAGTGTCTACCCCAAAATTCATATGTGAAGTCCCCACCCACAGCACCTCAGAGTGTGACTGTACGTGGAGATCCTTAAAGAGGTGATTAAGTTGAAATGAGGTCCTTAGAGTTGGCCCTAATCCAGTGTGACTGTTGCCTTACCAGAAGAGACACGAGGGATCGCGCGTGCACAGAGAGATGGCCACATAAACACAGCGAGAGGGCGGCCGTCTGCAAGCCAAGGAGAGAGGGCTCAGGAGAAACTACGCTTGGATTTCGTCTCCAGAAATAAATTTCTGCTGGTTAAACCACTCAGTCTGTCATATTTTGTTACGGCAGCGGGAGCTAATACTCTCTCCTTCTTTCAAAGAGCATGTGAGGCAGGGGTACTGAAAGTGGGCCACATCAGCACTTTTTCTTTTTCCTGATGCCAAGTAGTCATTTTTTTTCTTTTGTCCTCCTTGCCCCGCCCTCTCCTTTGTGAACTCTGTCTCAGAAATGGCCGAGTGATATTCATGTCACTGGTTTTCTTTAGTACAACGTAGGGTCATCATCTTAAATGAAGAACTATCTGTCCATTTTATATGTAAGGAACACTGTTTGAGCTCATAGACAAGCTTCATCCTGTTCACTCTTATTTGAGGGAAAACCCAGCAGGTATCAATATAAGATCCGCCAAGATGCTGCTGTCTTCCAAGGAATAACAACAGATAATTAGGACAGCAGCCACTGCGCGGAGCTCCATCTGCAGGCTCCTTGGACACCCGCAGAGCCCCTGCCGCGGGAGATGAAGTCTCCTGGGTCAGTGGACGGGCTCTGAGGCCAAACAGCTGGACTTAGAGTCGAGGCACGGCTGCTGACCTGCTGTGTGATCTCAGGCAAAATATTAACCTCTGTACTAAATAACTGTATCCGACTCAATGCATGAAGTTGTTGTGAGGACTAAATGAGAGAGAGAGAGAGAAAATGAATCCCTGGCATCTCAGAAGTCTTAAAAATTGTTCAGTACTACAACTGGTCACCCCATTTTACAGATGAGAAGACTGAGACTCCAGGAGGTTAAATTACTTGTCCAAGTCTGAATTCAGACCCGGGTCTGCCTGTTGTGCTAGCTGCCATGCTTTAGTGAGCTACAAGAGCCTCCCCGAGAGAAGAAGATTGGGAGAAGCCCAGCCCCCAGGCTGCTCCCTACTGATGATGAGGGAAGATTTTCTTGGGTCAGCCTGGTCAAAGCCAGATCAGAGTGTCACCCTGGCTGTTTCCTGACCTCCGCGAGGAAGCACCAGTGCGGCAGTGCTGGTGGTGCAAATATCGAAACTACGTGTATGGTGGGTAGGTAGCTCCAGGACCCCTCCCCAGTGCCCCTGTGCACCCCAGCCCCTCCCCACGACGGACAGGCTGGTGTCACGGGCTAAGGCCTGTGCCGTTGTGCTTGATGAGCACCTGCCACACAGGCTGTGAGCACTGAGTGTCACCCAGGGTGCCACTGCTGCGTTCCCTTGGCTACAGCCCCTGGTCAGTGTACCCACTGTGTGTCTTCTCCCCTACCGCCGGGGCTCTACCTCTTCTCTGAGGGGAACCCAGAGCCTCTGTCTCATCTCTCCTGATGCCCCCATGGCTGCCTGGCCTCGGTCTCGGTTTCCTGTTCCTTCAGCTCTGCCCCCGCTCAGTCTGCACACCCTGGGACGCTGGCTGAGGATGCTTCTGGGGCTTTCTCATAGCCGGTGCGTCAGGCCCCCGCTCAGCAGGGGAATGAGCCTGGGGTTGCCCCAGGTACCCTGGCACAAGAGGTCAGCCACCTACACCCAGAAGCCCTGGTGTGTGGGCTTGTCATCCTAGAGCGGACCTTCCTGGGATCCTTCTGAGGAAGCACAGTGGGCAGGCTCCCATCATTGTCCTGAACGGAGCCTTTTCAGGGAGCGACCAGGCCCGCAGAGGTTTCTTTATGGGAACTTTTAACTCAGGTGTGGCAGGGGTGGGATCTTTCACTGCCCGGTGCAGGGCCAGGACTAAGCTGTGTCGCAGGTGGCTGCAAGTGCAGGCTTGGCGTGCCGTCCTCTTGCTGGCTGTCAGACCAGGGAAGTTAGCTGACCTCTGTGAGAGCTGGCTGACTTCTCACGGCTCCAGATCCCCACAGCATGGTGGGGAGAAGCTACCGGAAAGGGGAAAAGTGGTAGAGAGAGGGTCACGGAGGAAAGGAGTGAAGGATGACGGGGAGGGAGCAGGAGCGAGCAGCTGGATGTTCCCCCACTCTCAGAGAAGCCCATGCTGTAAGTGCTTCCCTGAGAAGCTCTGGGGTGGGGTCACATAGAGCCCTGGAATCTTCTTCACGAAAGCAGCACCTGTGGGACCTGGCCCACCCATCTGGGACCAGCTGCAAGCGCCTCTCGGCCTCGGGCACCTGGCTGGTTATTTCTGTGGCTGGTGTTATTGATAACCTGACTCCAGAAATGCTCTCTGCTTATCCTTACACATTTCATCCAAGAGTTTTGGGTTTCTTTCCCCTGTAGCTCATTCTGAGGAGTTCGATGAAGAAGATACAACCAGAAGTTGTTTCAACTGTCAAGATGAAATATCTTTTGACACTTCAACCTTTTTTTCCCTTCCAAGTCTCACTCAAGTTAATAAAAAAGGAGAGAGGAATTGGGGTTTGATGGTTATTTTCTATTTATACAAGAAAAGCCTCTTCATGCTTTAAATGTGGGTTCTGCATAAAATATTTGAAAATGACATTTATTAGCTAATGTTAGAAACTACCGGGTACATTGTCACTTGAGTAAAAAAAGGACTTGGGGGATAAGGGTGGAAACCTAAGAACCTCCAGGGGTGTGGAGGCCCAAAGTGCCCCTTGCCCATGGAAGGCACGGTAGTGTCTGCCTGCAGGGAGGGGCCTCCGTGTGCTAGCTCTCCTCAGGTGACAGATGGGTGCCAGTTGGGGAGAAATGAAATGCCTACATACGTGACGTCTGCAGCATGTTGTGAAGGCTGGTCTTTTCACACTAGCTGAGTTTATCACTGAGAAAGTGCTCCCCAGGGAGGGGCTTATAGGATTAGGGGTCAGTCTCCTGGTGTGAACAGTAGTGACTCTTGGCAAGAAGGAGCTGTAATGAAGCCGGGTTCACAGAGATGTGAGTGGGCCTGGACCGCCTTCTGGCCCAGATGCAGTCCAGGCCAGGCGACCCTCCCACCCTATCTGTCCTCCACAGTCTCACAATGCTCTTGGTAATGCCACATTTGAAAGGCAGGGACGGCCCTCTTCATGGCATCAGAATCTAGAGACTGGCAGCCCCACACCAGAGCGAACTGGGGATGAAGTCAGACCTCCGAACAGTATGGCAGGGAGTCTGTTCTGAGCCTTGCCCCTTTTTTCAGACAATGCGGCAGCAAAGATAATATGTTTTTCCCATTGTAAGTGGCTCCTTTTCCTAATAAATAGCTTAGTCATAGGAGACACGTAATGCACTTTCAGGTTGTGCCAGAAAGAGCCTTATCTTCCATTTCCAGGCCTGTGGCCCATAATTCTGTATAATGGATGGCCAAGTTAGGAGGAATTGTTTCATGACAACCTGTCTCTGGAGGGATGTGGTTTATATTAACTCAACGGACAGAAAGCTAAGTCAAATGTCCTGTTGACAAAGGCTGGAGCCCAAGATCTGATTTTAAGTGATGATCAACTAGGTTGGTGGGGAGTCAGTACTGCGGTATGCCGGATGGCCAAAGTTAGGGCCCCCAGGCCAGGGCAGCGCCAGCCAATAAGTGAAACAAAGAGTTGGAATACGGCTATTATGTTTTGGTGTCTCTGCGTTAAAAATAAAAACACTAAGATGGCAGGTTGTAATGTTGCAGAAATTGAAATGGCTATCTGAGAGGAAGCTGGTTTTACAAGAGTACAAGTTAAATTTCTGATGGTTCCAATATCCTTCTGCATAGATGTTTAAGAGGACTGAAGTTCATTACATGTGCAACAGCTGATGTTTTACAAGTGCCCCAGTGCAGGTCTTCCTCATGTTTTATTTAACCCTCTGGCCTACCAAGAAGAGGCTGCTCAGTCAGAGGTACCGGGCCGGCATCATCTCCCTTCCTGAGGGCTGAGGGGTCAGTGTCTTGGCCCCGCACTGGGAGGCTGGCTGTCTGGGTCATCACACAGCTGATTTCTCAATGTATTTGCCCTAAACACGCGAGCGATTCATGAAACCTAGAACTGACTCAGTCGGTAGTCTAGGTCTTGAAGAAGTAACCATTTGTGCTGTGGAGAGACAACCAGGGAGCCTCTGGGCACCGGAGGGTGGAGCAGTGGTTCTCATCTCAGTCCGCTTGCTGGGCTCAGAATCACTCTGCACTTTTTTAAACAGCTTTATTGAGATACAATTCACATACCATACAATTTGCCTATTTAAAGTGTACAATTCAATGGTTTTTAGTATATTCACAGCTATGTGCCACCATCAGTTGCCAAGTTTAGAGCATTTTCATCACCTCGCAAGGAAACCCTATAACCTTTAGCTATCAACACTTGTCCCCCATCCCTAAGAAACCACTGATCTTTCTGTCTCTATAGATTTACCTTTTCTGGACATTTTTTATATAAATGTAATCATATAATATGTGGTCTTTTATGACTGGTTTATTTCACTTAGCATAATATTGTCAAGAGTCATCCATGTTGTAGCATATATCAGTACTCATGCCTTTTTATGGCTGAATACTATTCCACTATATAGCATTTTGTTTATTTATTCATCTGTTGATGGATACTTGGGTTGCTTTCACCTTTTCTTATTATGAATAATGCTGCTAAGAACAGTCAAGTTTTTGAGTGGACATATGTTTCCATTTCTCTTAGGCATTTACCTAGAAATGAAACTGCCAGATAGAATTCTAACTCTGTATTTTACCATTTGAAGAACTATCAGAGTGGCTGCATCATTTTCCATTCCCACTAGCAGAGTGGGAGGGTTCTGATTTCTTCACATGCTTGCTAACTCTAGTTATTAATATATAACATCTACCTCTCAGAAGTATGAGTGGTATCTTGTGGGTTCGATTTATATTTCCCTGATGACGAACGATTTCAAGCATCTTTTGTGTGCTTATTGGCCATTTGAATATGTTATTTGGAGAAATGTCTGTTTCAACCCCTTGTTCATCTTTAATTGGGTTGTCTTTTTATTATTGAGTTGTATGAGTTCTTTATATATTCCAGATACAAGTCCCATATCAGATATATGATTTGCAAATATTTTCTCCCATTCTGTGAGTTGTCTTTTCACTTTCTTCAGGGTGTCTCTTTGAAGCCCAAAAGATTTTAATTTTGATAAACTCCACTTTACTTTTTACTTTTTTTGTTCATGCTTTTGGTATTATATCTAAGAATCCATTGCTAAATCTAAGGTCATGAAGATTTAGTCCTATGTTTTCTTGTAAGAGTTTTGTTGTTTTAGCTCTTAGATTTAAAATTTTGATCCATTGGAGTTTGGTTTTGTATATGGTGAGAGATAAGAGTCCAAGTTCATTCTTTTATATATGGCTACCCATTTGTCCTAGCACCATTTATTGAAAAGACTGTTCTTTCCCCCATTGAAGGGGGTCATGACACCCTTGTGGAAAATCAGTTTACCATAAACATATGGGTTTATTTCTGGACTCTCAGATCTATTCCTCTGATCTATATGTCTATCCTTATGCCACTCCTAATTACTGTTACTTTGTAGTAAGTTTAAAAATTAAGTATGAGTCCTCCAACTTTATTCTTATTTTTCAAGAGTATTTTGGCTATTCTGGGTCCCTTACAATTCTACATGAAATTTAGAATCAGCTTGTGAATTTCTGCCTAGTGGTCAGCTGGGATTCTGATAGAGATTGCATTGAATCCGTAGGTTGTTTTGGAGAGTGTTGCCATCTTAACAATGTTAAGCCTTCAAGTACATGAACATGAGATATTTTTCCATTTATTTGGATCTTTAATTTTTTTCAATGTTTTATAGTTTTCAGACTATAGGTTATGGACTTCCTTGTTAAATTTATTCCAAAGTGTTTATTCTTTTTGATGCTATTATAAATGATTTGGTTTCTTAATTTCACTATAGGATGGTTTATAAGTGTATAGAAATATAATTTATTCATATATATTATTCTTGTATTCTGCAGCCTTGCTGAGCTTGCTTATTGATTCTAATAGATTTTTAGCGGATTCCTTAGGATTTTCTGTGTACAATCTGATCTAACCTGTGAATAGAGGTAATTTTACTTCTTTCAAATTTAATACCATTGTCTTAGTCTGTTTTATGTTGCTATGATAGAATACCATAGACTGGGTAATTTATAATGAACAGAAATTGACTTGTCTCACAGTTCTGGAGGCTGGGAAGTCCAAGAGCTTGATGCTGGCATCTGACAAGGGCCCTCATGCTGCGTCTTCCCATAGCAGAAGGCAAAAGAGAGAGAGAGAGAGCGCGTGCGTGCATATTAGAGCACTGAAAGTGAGAAAGGAAGAGTGCTGAACTTATCCTTTTATCAGGGTCTCACTCCCAAGATGACTAACCTACCCACTCTCTTGATAATGGCACTACTCCATTCATGAGGGTAGAACTCTCATGACCTAATGACCTCTTCAGAATCCCACCTCTCAACACCATTGCATTGGGGATTAAGTTTCTGACACATGGACTTTAGGGGACATGTTCAAAGCATAGCACCATTTATCTATGTATCTATCTATCTATATATATATCTACTTACTTACCTACCTACCTACTTATCCTAAATAGAACTTCCAGTACCATGTTGAATAGAAGTGATGAGAATATATATTTTTTCCTGTTCCTGGTCTTAAGGCTAAAGCATCCAGTATTTCACCATTAAGTGTTGTTAGCTGTGGTTTTCTTTGTAAATGCCCTTTATCAGGTTGAAGAAGTTGCTTTCTGTTTCTAGTTTGTTAAGTAGTTTTTATTATGAAAGAGTGTTGGATTTTGTCAAATGCTTTTTCTGCATCTGCTGAGATGATCATGTGGCTTTTGTTTTTTGTTCAATATGTTATTATTACATTAATTGATTTTTAGGTGTTAAAAAAACCTTGAATTCTAAGAATAAATCTTATTTGGTTATGATATAGAAAACTTTTTATGTGTTGCCGGATTTGGTTTGTTAGTATGGGGTTTTTGCATTCATATTCATAAAAGATAATGGTGTGTAGTTTTCTTTTTTTATGATGGCTTTGGTTTTGGTATCAGGGTACAATTGGTCTCATAGAATGTGTTGGGCACTTTTTTATTATTATTTTGGAATAGTTTGTGAAGAATTGGCATTTTTCTTTAAATGTTTGGTAGAATTTACCAGTAAAGCCATCTTGGCCATGGGTTTGCTTCTGGGGTTGCTTTTTGTTAATAATTCAGTCTCTTTACTTGTTATAGGTCTGTTCAGATTGTCTGTTTCTTCTTGAGTCAATTTTAGTGGTTTGCGTCTTTCTAGGAATTTATACATTTCATCCAAGTTATTTATTTTATTGGCATACAATTGTTCACCATGTTATTTATAGTCATTTTTGTTTCTATAAGGTTGGTAGTAATCTCCCCTCTTTTATTTCAGATTGTAGTAATTTGAGTTTTCCTCTCTCTTTTGCTTGTTCAATCTAGTTAAAGATTTATCAATTTTCTTAATTTTGTCAACAACCCAGATTTTGGTTTCATTGATTTTCTCAAATATTTTTCTATTCTCTATTTCATTACTTTTCACCCTAGTCTTTATTATTTCCATCCTTCTGCTTGCTTTAGCTTTAGTTTGCTGTTCTTTTTCTAGTGTGTTAAGGTGGAAGTTTAACCTGTTGATTTGAGATTTTCCTTCTTTCATAATGGAGGCATTTGCAGCTGTAAATTTGTCTCTAAGCACTGCTTTAACTGCATTCCATAAGTTTGGTCTGTTGTATGTTCATTTTCATTCATCTCAAAATATTTTCTAATTTATCTTTTGATTTCTTCTTTAACCTACTGGTTATTTAGGAGGATGTTACTTAATTTCCACATATTTGTGAATTCCCCAAACTTCTTTCTATTATTGATTTGTAATTTCATTCCACTGTGGTCAGAGAATATACTTTTTATTATTTCCACCCTTCATAATTTTTTGAGATTTGTTTTATTGCCCAGCCCAATGGTCTATCCCATGTGCATGTGAGAAGAATATATATATCTTCTATTGTTGTTGGGTGGAGTGTCCTATAGGTGTTTGTTAGGTCTAGGTGGTTTATAGTGTTTTAGAGTCTTTTATTTCCCTTTGATCTTCTGCCTAGTTGT
>CM052436.1:161074488-161138952 GCA_028533085.1 Varecia variegata | reverse complement strand
GGTTATGGCTGTTATTGGGGAAACAGAATATTAATCACTCTAAATGATGAATAATTATAGAGGCATCACTCCGTGCTGCTGAATGTTTATTGAGAGAATATATGGTGACAGGCTGTGTCCTGAGCTGGTAAGCTGGCCCCAGCTGGGGTTCATATCAAGCCCCATTGCCCAGCTAAAAGTAGCAGCCATGAGGTGGACAGGTCACCTGTCAGGATGCTGAATAATGTCTGGTGTGACCAGAGCCTGTGCTGGTCCATTTGTCAGTGTCAGCTCTGAACTCACTCTTGTCTGGAGAACAGATGAAGTGGCCACCAGGTAGAAAAGCCCAAAATAAAAGGGACTAAAAGGTTATGTGTTGGAAAATTGAAAGTTTCCACTTATAGAGGATCTCTTGGAGATTTCACAGCTAAGAGCTATTTAGATGTGAATGTTTGTGGTTGTGTTTTATGTATTCCATCTAAAAAATGTGGGCTTTCCACTTGAATCACCCTGGAGCAGTAAAAAAGTTATTAAAAATATCCTGTGTTCAGCTTCAACCTCTAATCGTATGGTATAGAGCTAGTGAAAAACTGTAAAGCTGTTGTTAGCATGCTGCATGTCCTAAATGGGTTGTTCTATTTCGGGGGAGTTTGAGGGGTGGTAGAATAGATAGCAATTTATCAATTTAAAGATTATCATCCTGGGTCATTGGATTATATATTTCTTTCTTTTTAAACAATTTTTAATTTTTTTAAATTTTTATAGATTTAGGGGGTACAAACACAGTTTTGTTACATGAATATATTGTGTAGCGGTGAAGTCTAGGAGTCTAGGCTTTGAGTGTACCCATAACCCCAATAGTGCACATTGTACCCAATAGGTAATTTTTCATCCCTCCTCTTCCCTCCCCCCCCACCTTCTGGAGTCTCCTGTGTCTGTTATTCCCCTCTGTATGACCATAGGTACCCATAGGTTAGCCCCTACTTATAAGTGAGAACCTGCTGTAGTTGATTTTTCATTCCTGAGTTACTTCACTTAGGATAATGGCCTCACCTAGGATAAAGACATTATTTCATTGTCTTTTATGGCTAAATAGTATTCCATGGTGTGTGCGTGTGTGTGTGTGTGTGTGTGTGTGTGTGTGTGTGTATAAATCTCTATACTGATTTCCATAGAGGTTGTACTAGTTTACATTCCCACCAAGAGTGTATAAACGTTCCCTTTTCTCTGCATCTGTGCCATCATCTCTTGTTTTTTGACTTTTTGATAATGGCCATTCTGACTGGAGTAAGATGGTATCTCATTGTGTTTTAATTTGCATTTCCCTGATGATTAGTGATGTAGAGCATTTTTTCCTACCAGTTGCCCATTTGTATGTCTCTTTTTAAAAAATGTCTGTTCATGTTGTTTGCCCACTTTTTAAGGGGATTATTTGGTTTTTTTTTCTTATTGAGTTGTTTCAGTTCCTTATAGGTTGTTTTTTCCCTTCTCTGTCCCTTTCTGTACTTTCTAGATTTTCTACCCTGAACATTTTTTTAATATCTGGAGGGTATGTTTGGAATATGAATGATTAGGTTGGAACACTTTGCATTTGTTTACGAGCTGGGATATGCAGGGAGGGAGCAGGACAACCTCAAGGACAAAGTGGACCCACCCCATGGGGGATTAACCACGCTTCTCTGATGGGAACTCCTCCAGGAACCATCGTGCCATAGACCAGTCATGAACAAATGTGTCCTCCACAGGTGGCCACACGTCCCGATGTCTCTCTGATGTCCATGGTTGGCTTTGCTGCTGATCTGTGAGCCAGCTTTGAGTAGGTGGCTGGTGCACAGGCTGACCCCAGGCCATGGCCAGCAGGCCCCACAAGCACAGAACGCCCCATGCTGGGGGAGAAATCCTGGTAAAGAGCGGGGTGAGATGAGGACCCTGCGCATTTCCGAAAAGAATCTCTCCTCTGTCTCTTTCTCTCTCCTTCTCTGTTCACTCACTCTGATAGAACATCTGGAGACTATTCCATTATTACTGTTATTAGAGCAGCTGACATGCATCGAGAGTTCATGGGTGCCCAGCACTGTGTTAGCTTTGAAGAAGTCACTTACCCTGCCTCGCTTGTGACGTGGGGCTGTCCCCGCCACACCTCAGTAGGGAGATGCAGTGCTGGGTGCCGGACAGACTGGTACAAGTGAATAAATGCTCAATACATAGTTATGTCTCCTGTTAATAACAATGACCTTCTCCCAGTCCTATCAGCTAAGTATTGTTATCCTTATTTCATAGATGAGGAAAGTGAGGCAGAGAGAGAGAAAGATGGAGGAGGGAGGAACATAAAGGCACAGAGACGCAGAGAGCAGAAGGTGCTGGCGTGTTGACTGTCACGTGAAGAGCTCCTGCTTTGGCCATGCAAGTGATTAGGGCTCACTTGTCCTGGAACTTGCACCCGCTGGCTCTGAGCACAGAGGTGCATCATATGGTGGTGAAGGAAGTGGGCTCTGGGCCTCGAGGGTGTGGTCACATCCTTGCCCTCTCATGCCCATGCTGTAGGACCTCGGTGGAGTACTTCATCCCCTCACTTGCCCTTTTGTAAAATGGGAGTGTTAGTAGCACCACCTCAGAGGAGTCACCTCTCTAAGAAACATTTGTTGAACATTTACTGTGGGCCATGCACTTGCGAACAGCTACACCATGGCTGTATCCAAATAGGCTAATTACAGCAATTATATTTTGAGGGCCTACTGTCTGCTAGGCTCTATGCGAAGCATTTTTCCTACTGAGTTACCCCTGCTGCTCAGGTCGCAGTAGAGGAAGACTGGTGTGCCCCATTTCACAGGGACTCAGAGGATTCATACCTGCTTATGAACACTCATGCAGTCAAGTGGGGACTTGAACTTGGCCGTTTGTCTGACTTGAGGTCCCTGCTCCCTGTGGTTAGGTAGCATCTACACAAACTGTGTGTGACAACAGGGGCAGAATGCCAGCTGCTCACTGCAGCGGTGCAGACTTGAGCTGGGCCTCATGTCTGTGGGGGGCTGTGTCTGTGGGGGGCTGTGTCTGTGGGTGGGGTGCACCTGGCTCACGGCAGTGCCCAGATCAGGGACATCAGCATCCTGTTGGTTGCTTTCATCCTCCCATGTGGCAGTCTGTGGTGGAGGGCTCTTGGTCCGTCTCCATGACTCATACCTGGGACTCTGGTTGTGCACTCTTCATTCACTGTCATTTCCCACCCAGGCACATCCTGTCCTCCTGAGTCGGGTGCCCACCCTGTGTCCACCTGGGGTGTAGAACCTGGGGGCAATCTGGCTCTGATCTCAGACACGCTGAGAACTGGCTTTGAACAAGGCACAGCCCCTCCCTGGGCCTGCCAGATTGTTTAAGGACTTGCAAATCAGCCACCATCCACCCTGAGGGCTGCTCCCCATCCTCCAAGGCTGCTAGACTGGAGCAATATGGGGCAAGTCAGATGCTGTGGACACGGATCCAATACCCCCACCTATCGACCAGCGAATCACACACCACCTTACTCTGAACATACTCCCAGGACACTGAGAGATTTGTTTCATTTTGTTTCTCAATCCCTCTTCCATCCCTTTCCCCTCGGCTCCCCCTCCAAGGCGTCCTCCTTCATCAGTGGAGGAAGCGGCACTAGGACATGCTCTCAGGGTTACCGAGAGACAGGGAGCGCACTGGCACCTTCGCAGACTTCCTCTGGCCTTGCCGGCTGCAATCCCCCTCTGACAACACAAAGGGGATTTGAGGATTCAGGGGAGCAGAGAGAGAGCATGCCAAGTTTCCGTGCGTTCACTGCTGCTACCTCAAGGGAAGACCGGCTTTTCCCCAACAGGCTCAGCCAGTATCCTGGTGAATTTGCTGTCATCCTATGCTGCTCTGTTCTCACTCCCTTTGGCCACAGCACAAAGATGCTTGGAATTCTCAGGGTTCTCTATCTGGTTCTGTGCAAGGTGCACCTACGTGTGTGAGATCCCAGGCCCACTCCTCTGGAGGCAGCAGCCAGAAGGGTCTACACTATATGTAGGAATTTGTTTTATTTATTTATTTTTTTTAATTCCATTTTATTTCATTTATTTATTTTTTTTGTTTCAGCATATTATGGGGGTACAAAAGTTTAGGTTATGTATATTTCCCTTGACCCCCCTCTCCCCCTGAATCAGAGCTTCAAGCGTGTCCATCCCCTAGACGGTGCGCATCGTACTCATTATGTATGTATACACCCATCCCCTCCCCCCCAACATCTGCCTGACACCCAATTAATGTTATTCCTAAATGTGCTCTTAGGTGATGATCAGTGAAACCAATTTGATGGTGAGTACATGTGGTGCTTATTTTTCCATTCTTGGAATACTTCACTTAGTAGAATGGGTTCCAGATCTATCCAGGAAAATACAAGAGGTGCTATATCACCATTGTTTCTTATAGCTGAGTAGTACTCCATGGTATACATATACCACATTTTATTAATCCACTCATGTATTGATGGGCACCTGAGTTGTTTCTACATCTTTGTGAATCAATATGGCGGACGAGAAAAACCGCCAGCCAGAGTGTCTCTGCAAGAAAGAAAGATTTTAGAAGAAAGTGAAAAAAAATAATCAGGCGGACGAACATAGATCAGATGAGGGTCGGAAGGAAGGGTGCTTGAAACTACAGGAGACTCACATGAAGAAGCTGCGGAGGAGAATTGGAAGGAGAAAGGCCCCCGAGATGGTTGGAGACCAGCAACAAGGGTAGGTGGAGCAGTTACATGTCCCCTCCCTTGCGGTTTGGGCTGCGGGTGGGCTCCTGAGTAGAGAGACCTGCCCACACCAGCCCAGAGACAGCCACCGCCAGTGAGTCGTGAGCCTCTTGCGGACAGGGCACCAGGCTCCCATCTCCCTTAGGGCACCTCCCGGTCCGCAGACCAGAGCCGATCTGCAGGCGCCACATTGCTTCATTCTCCCCCCCCCTTTCCCTACCGGCTTCTGCTGAGAGAGACAATTTAGCCACCACCCGGAGGCATCTGCAGGGAACGGGACCTTTCCTTTTGGGGACCTATAGCAGACTGTTTTAGTTTTGAACTTCTGGAATTATAGCCCCAATAACTTACTTGTTCTCTCTTTGTATTGGTTTCTGTCAATAAAAGGTGGTCAAGAGGACTTATCTAGTGGCTTTGCTACTAACTGTGTGACCTTGGGCATGTTACTTGTCAGCTTAAGTTCGATCTCCCCATCTGTGAAATGAGTATTACATTAGTACTCCCTCCAGAGTTGTTTGGAGTAAATGTGTTCCCATCCGTAAATGTCTTAGGATAGCTCCTTGACACAACCTGCGTGCTCGGTGCGTGTGCGTGTTGGCTGTGTTCATGTTCCACTGCCTTCTAATGGTGTTACCTTGGGCAAATTACTTTTGCCCTCTATGGCCTCAGTTTCCTCATCCATAAGGTGTATAATAGGACCGGGATCCTAGTGAACTAAGTGAGCCACAGCATGGAAGGTGCTTAGCTGGGCAAATGCAATGTGCTACATACATGGCCAGTGTTATTTTTCTAGGGAGCTGTGTTTTTCAAATTGAACCTATTTTTCTCTTCTCCTGTGTTATTTCTTATTCAAATAAACTTTGTTCATGGCAGTCGACATTCTGTTGCATTTTGAGGGTGTGTGCATATATGTGCACGCATGTGTGTGTATGTGATATGAGTGTGTGTTATATGGTTCCTTTAGCTACTTAGGTATTTGTGCCGTGTGTACCCGTTTCCATGTGAAAACCTGCATCTCTTTGCCCTCCTCTGCTTCTCCTGCTCTTACCAAAAACATCTTGCTCCCAGTTACTCTACTTGCAGACACACACATGACAACACTTACTTGAGGTAAGGGTGTGTGTGTGTGTGCTCTGAATATTCATCTCTGTTGTCAAACCTTTGTCTTTCAAACTTGATAAACTCGAGGCTGGGGCAGGCAGCTCACAAATTATGTGTGAAGGGCTCCTCTGCTTTATTAAAGAAATTTGTGAGGAAAGAAATGTGTTAAACTGGGAATCTGGTGAGACGTGTTGGAAAGTATTCTCAGAGCCGACCAGCTCATGGCCTGGCATTTTAGGACCAGTTTTGTGAACCTGCCGAGGAGCAGGCTCTGCTGCTGGGTGGAAGAGAGGAACTGCTGTACACTTTCCCCAAGAGGAGAGCAGGAGGTGAGCCTGGAAAGCCTACGGGTAGGAGCGAAATTATCACCCACTCAATTTGCAGCTGTATCGGAAAGGACACGCGTCCGTTTCTCCCCTAGTGGATTTCTGCAGAGAACGAATCCTAGCAAGCGGACCTCATCTCCTCTCTAATCAAGTGGTGGCCGGGCTGCTGAACACGATGATTGTTCCTGTTGTCCCTTGCACTGGCCTGTGAAGCAGAGCTGGAGTCTTGGCAGTTCTTGGAAATAATGACCTCTTATAAGAGCTTCTGATTCCGTGGCAGCCTCAAACCCCGCTGCCACCCTGGATAAAAGTGTTTCACCCAGTTACTGATTCCTGGTTAATAGTCACCTGAAGTAAGAAACGGTAGTGAGCTGTGAAGCTGCTACTAAGTTGTTTTTATAATTGAAGTACCAAATGTGAAACTAAATATAATTTGCCATTGTCTTCCCCAAGATACCATGAGTAACATTGAGTTTGATGCCATTTTTCAGAAATGAAATGATCATTTTCACCTGCTCATGTTGTCTATTCAGGTGACATGAAAAATTGTCTAACAAGACTCGTAACCTAGTCATTGTCCAATAATATGCATTTTAAAACAACTAAAGTGAAGGGTATTGTAGTGGTCAAAAAATGTGCCCTGCAAAAATTGGCATCCACTCAGAACCACTTAGCCTGTGACTTAGTCCGTTTGGGCTGTTATAACAAAAATACCATAGGCTAGGTGGATTACACAACAGAAGTTTATAGTTCTGGAGGCTGGGAAGTCCAAGATTAGGGTGCCAGCGTGGTCGGGCTCTGGTGAGGGCTCTCTTCCTGGTTTGCAGATGGCCATATTCTTACTGTGTTCTCAGATGGCAGAAAACAGAGAGGAAGCAAGCTCTCTCATGTCTTTGTTCTTAAAGGCACTAATTCCATCACAAGTGCTCTACTCTTATAATTTAATCACCTCTGAAAGACCCCCATCTCCAAATACATCACATTGGGGATTAGGGTTTCAATATATGAATTTTGTGGGAATACAAACATTCATTGCATAGTAGTCACCTTATTTGGAAATAATGTCTTTGCAAATGTAATTAGTTAAGGATCTTGAGATGAAGTCATACTAGGTTTAGGGTGGGCCCGAAATCTAATGACAATCTAATGGGGCAGTTTCTCCATCAGAGCCTCCAGAAGGAACCAGCCCTGCAGACAACTTTATTTCAGACTTCTGGCCTCCAGAACTGTGAGCGAGTAAGTTCTGTTGTTTTAAGCCACCCCGTTGGTGGTAGTTTGTTATGGCAGCCCTAGGAAACTAATCCAGACATTCTATAAAATAACTAGCCAGGGCTTCTCTGAGTCTTATTAGACAATTTCTCAAGTTACCTTCATATGGTACTGCCTGAGGAGGTGGAAAGCATTAACATCAGGAAGGACAAAGAAAGACTGAGGAAGTCTCCTGAATTAGAGGAGACTATAGAGACAGGACAACTGCGCATTCCTGGATTGAATCTAGGCCCAGACAAAGGACATTGATGTGGACATTGATGAAATTTAGATAAGATCTGTAGATCTTGGTGATGGCATTGCATCAATGTTAGTGTCATGGTTTTGATTGTTGGAGTGGGGTTAAGTAAGGTTAACATTTACGGAAGGGGGAATGGGATTTTTTTAAATAATTGTTGCAACTTTTTTGGATTCTGAAAATTATTTCATGATGAAAGTTTAAAACAGTGATATTATTTGTTTATAGGAGAAAGATGGGACAGAAAGAGGTTTGGGAGAATTATCTTGCACATGTTAAGAATGGCAAGCTGGCTTGTGTGTCTGTTTTCATAGTGAAGACATGGGCTTCATCTCTCAACTCACCAACACTCTTCTCCTTACAATGGTGAGGAAGTTATATCTATCTATATTAAGACAGATACCTTCAAATACTCTAGGTACTAAAAATCTCACTCCTGAAAACGGACCTCTTTACTTCTCCTCACTTGAAATGGAATGCCACACTGCTATGGCAGATCATAGAGATAGGCAGGTGGCTTTGAAAATTGATGAATAGAACAAAAAATTGGGGTGGGGGTAGGTTGGAGAGGAATGTATACAGAATAATCCCAAATCCCACGTTAGTACAAACATAATGTCTTTCCACAGACGGAGGAGGGAGTGGACAGTTTTACATCAGGATTTTAACAGTGGCTCTCGATTCGATTAGGGTGACTTCAATGTTCTTTCTGATCATTTGATTTTTTTAACAGAAGACATTTTTGTTAATTAAATAAGTTATTTTTTAAAAGAAAGAATAAAAGTATTTTTGGAGAGTAATTTCCACTCACTCCCCACCAAAAAAGAGCTCTCTGTTTGGTTTAAGATAAAATGCCCCCAGTGGAAACTTACTGCAGAATTCATTTATTATTCTGTCTCCCACCACTTCGGGGCTGAGGCTTGGCCTCTGTCGCTCTTCTCGGAGGTGGCCAGTGTGACAGCACAGTCGTGCTGGTGGTCTAATCAGGCTGAAGTACGCAATTGAGGAAAAGTCCTTGGCTCAAGACCTCAAGATTTTCTTTTTTTTTTTTTTTTTTTGGAAACATTGTTTGCATTTTGTTTATCAAAAAGTCTTTCTTGTGTTTCTCTTTTGGCACAATTAAGTAGATTTTAGAATTTGCAGTTGTGGGTCTTTAATATATTCACCCCAAGTATGCCTTTATGCATCTGTTATATATTTCCATATTGTTTTTGCTAATAGTTTTGGAGAGATTTAAAACATTTGAACCTTTTTTCCTTGCATTAAAGACAGTGTCTGGAGAAAGTTAAAGGCCTAGAAAGTTATTCATTTTTTTGTATCTCTCATTGTACTGTAGTCAGCTGCTTTCAAAACAAAAGGGCCCATTTTTTCTTATCCTTCTTCCCTTTTCATTTTCTTTTTAAACAGGCTTTGGGTGATTCAAGATGATTGGCTTAACCCTCTGGTATGAATTTTTACTGATCCCATTTGCTAGTTAACTATGTGTTATCCATAATTCAATTGTGAGAGATAAGATCTCCATATACACATGGTAAATACATAATATGTTTTAGGGAACAAATATTGAACAACTTAATATTGAATTAAATATCTGTTTTAAGTGACATGTTTGCTTTTAAATAGTTTAGCCTTTTATGGTGGGCTGTTGTTTTGGAACAGGCTTTATTATGCTATCTTTACATCTTTTGTTGTTGTTGTTCATTCTTCCCATCTTCTGATCTCACAGTGACCAGACTAGTCTTTTTTTTATTATTTTGAATTAATAATCTTTGACTTGGCATCATGGATGGTCCTTGCTTTGGGACAGTCCATGGGTAACATAGCTTTCAGTTCTTATAAAAATTTATCATATTCTAATCATGTAAATAGTATTGAAATAGCAGCAACCTTAAATTTACATGTCCATTAATTCACATACAAAATAAAACCAAGTTGTTTAAAAATAATCAAATAGACTAAAAGGTAAAATCATGGAGTATTAAATAAAAAAGGTGAATTGGTTACTAGCTACATAGACGGCTTGTGATATTTCAAGTTAGCAATAAAATTAGTCATTAAATGTGTTAGGACTCCAAAATGTCACAGAGGTTTTGATTTACTCTGTACTTCTGGCAGTTTAAAAATATGTTCCAAACTTAATCAAACTGATTAAATAGATCAACATCATGATATAAAGGTTTTAGCATCTGTATTGCTACAAGATCTTTCTGAATCACTTTATTTTTATAAATATGAAAAGAATAAAGTTTGGACTACTCAATATTTTAAGAAAATATTTCCAACCCTTTACTTAAACACATGTTCTTGTTTAAACAATTCCAGCTAAAATCTCTAAGTAGCTCTGTCCTTGAAGATTTTTTTGGAACTCAACTTCCATTTCTGAAGGCCTGTCCTTGTCATACATCATTTTTGTAGCAGCTGGCTTCTTCCTCTCTTGGTGCACTTCCTGTTAAATATGTATGGTTTGTTGGTTTTATTTTAGTAGCAGTAACATTTTCTTCTTTTTCATTGTTATTTGTAGCATATAATCTGCTGGACTTGCAGCATTATTTCCCACGAAGCACTTCTTTCTCTCTTCTTTGATTTTTTTTCTTTGCATCCCAAGAGATCTATGTTTTGCATTAAACTTGCCTTGCTGGTGACTGATAAAGTTCCTTCTATCTGCCATGCAATTTTTAGAATGCTCAAGAAATTTCTGATACACCAGTATGGTAGGAAAAAGCTTCACTTGGGGAATGATCTTGCCCATTTTAAATTCTTTAACAGAATTAGTGTTTTGGTGAAGTCCTGGCTTACCTTGGCTGTCTCTGAGATGACTCTTGGGCATTTGTGACCATACTGGACACTCGGAGGAGGTGTTTATGGTTTGGTGTCCTTACCTTCCCTTTCCTATCAGTAGCACCCTGAATTTTTCTCAGGAACTCATCTTTCCTGGATGCTGGGCTTGAATTCAGATCCCCTGCTTAACAGGTTTAATCTGATCAGCATGCCCATCACCTCCTGTGCTGACTAGTTCAGGGATGGGCTTGCAACAGTCAAAGTCAACGAAAAGTCAGAAGAAATCTGAAGATCCCACGTTCTGCCCTGGGTGGAGTGGGGAAAAGATGTGGTGACTGTGAGTGCTGCAGCAATTTTGTGTCCCTATAAGGGGGACAGCTGGAGATGCTGGGCAAGGGGGACAGGGTGAAGGGCCAGGATGTGTGGAAGGCAGAGGCTGGAGCCAGCCCCGCAGAATGCAGAATAGAAAGAAAGATAGAAACTATGTCCCTGCTAAAGCCACGAGCAGTCTCTGGATCACTTTCCCCATAAAGCCATTCTCACTCTTCAGTTTTTTAGTTCTATGGGTTAGCATTTTCTAAGGTGTTTTGAGTAGGGTGTGTCTGAAATTCCCAACTTGAAGAAGTAGAGAGTCCCCTGACATAATTACGGTAATAACTCTTAAGCAGCATTCACTTAAGCAACTTAGTGGATTGATTAATTAATTATCCACTTCTTCTCCCATTGCTAAATGGCTTTGGCTGGTGTCTAGAGCGTGTTGAATGGCCATAGCTAGTAAACTGCCCCCAAGACTCAAAAGGTCATGATCCTACACCTGAAGATTCACCAAGTGTTAAAAGAAGGTGTTCAATGTATTATTTTACAAATGATTGCTTGCTCTAATCTTTTTTGATTAACCAACGAAATGCATCTCATGATCACATCGGAGATCAACACATACACACATACACAAAATCAGTTCCTTTCTCTGTGGAATGGGATGGGTTATAAATGGGGTGTCCATCCAGCCTGGTGTGCTTAGGGTTGGATGATCAATTATGTGGTCATCCTGGTTATGAATAACTTAATAGAATTAAACCTGTACCCTTTGATTTTTCATGAGCCATTTATATGACAAGAAGAGGGGATCTTCAAGCACCTTTCCCTGCTGCTCAGGAGTTAGGAGTTAGTGTATTCGACCTACAGAGGTCCAAGAACTGAATCATTTGGTCTCATTTAATTTGGCTATACTGAGGTTGTTCAACAAGCCAAAGAAATAGTTGATAAAAGAATTTGTAGGGTGAATGAGATCCAATGCAAAGATGGCTGGAGTCTCCTTGTTAGTAGTTCTTGGCCAACTTTACTGGAAGTTGGCATCATTCCTAGTGTGTATCATGTGCTTTGGAAGCAGTTTAAACTTCCAGTGGTATAGTTCAGGGAGGTTTACAACCTGTGGATCTTCACGTGAAATTGGGCATCAAGGGCAAGGTGGACCTGGTTCCCTGGTGCTGCGTCCATCAAAACCACCTCAGCACCAAATTGGCTTCCTCCCCAGAACTCTGTGAGGGGCAGATCTTTCCTGAGATTTATGCACAGAGCACATCGCCTCTTGGAACGTCTTTCCGAACTTTCTCAGGCCTGCTTCGGACTCCTGCTTACGCTCTCCTATGGGTGTAGAGCTAGAAACGCCCTTTGGTGTGTGACCACGTACACATTTTCATGTTCTCGGGGCTGAATGGCTTCAGTAGTTTGCTGTTTTCAGAAACAGGAAGATATAGAGGATATATTTATGTTTTATTAAAGAAAAAAAAGCCACTTTCTTTGTAATGTGTTCTTAGGTCACCTGCCGTCACACACATGGTCTGAGCACTGTCGGGGCCTTAGTGTGGAGTGACCGAGGGGGGCCCCGGGAGGAACAGAGGCCCTTTGCTGTCGGGGCCATGGGGACCGCATTTCCCCAGCTCCAGCCAGTCATGGGCCACACTCAGGACATCATCCGGTTCTGCCCAACACCTGTGGGATTACTTTAGGCTTTTCTCTAAATTGACTCACTCACTATTTTTGCCCAAATAAATTTAGCCACATTTGGAGCAATGGATTTTGAGTATCCATGAGTTAGATGTGTTGGTTAAAATTTCTCTAACATCATGAAGTACATAGCTACTAAAATCTTTAAAGTTTCTATGTGTTCTACCTGAAGTCACTTACCCAGGATGGCTTGTGTTGTGTGTGTGTGTGTGAGTGTGCATGGGGGGGAAGTGGGGGGATGGCAGGGCCTAAGCCCCTTTCTGTCCATTGTCCAAGCAAGAGGAGATCACTATTTCTTTATTCTACTACCCTCTTGGCTATTTGTAGCCCATATTCTGGC
Organism: Varecia variegata; assembly: GCA_028533085.1. Classification (NCBI taxonomy): domain Eukaryota; kingdom Metazoa; phylum Chordata; class Mammalia; order Primates; family Lemuridae; genus Varecia; species Varecia variegata. Next base: position 161,126,164 of record CM052436.1, on the reverse strand, counting down.
AGCAGCATTCTATTTGAAAAGGAGTGTCCGTTTCCTGGGAGTTTTAAGGCAAATTAGGTACAAATGCCCCTATTGCTGGATGCGGCTATTCCGACCCCCAAACCAGTATGCTTAAGAGGCACCACTTCCTTTCCCACCCCACCTCTTCCAGTTACAAAAACCAAGGTCTCCAGCATCTCAAACGATGATAACAGACCCCGATCTAGGGAGGAGACTGTGTCTGCACCACCCACGTCACCACTCACATCCCCACTCCCGCTATACTGCCTGTTAAACCGATGACAGCAGAGTTGTGGGCAGGACCTGCAAGTGGCACACAGCACAGAGGCATTCTTTGGCTGTCCTCAGGACCCACCTCGGATACCCGCTCTGTCGGTCCGGCCCTGCAGCTGGCCCATCTTGCCTTCTTCCCTTTTCAGAGCTTGCCTTTCACCCTGATCCACCCGGTCTTTCTCACCCATGAGCCAGGTTTGCAGGCTGGTACCTCTGTGACAGATGTTGAAAGCAGTGCATAGTGCATATTCCAGTTACCCCTCCATAAAGCTGTTAAAACAAACAAACAACACAAATTCCTTTCCGTTGTCCCCATGCACCCCTGCCCCTGCCCCTGACCTCCCTTAAAAGCCAGACTCAAGGCCGCGTGTTGTCTCTCCAATATAAATCTCATGTCAGAGCCAGGAGAGTCAACTCTCAGCCTTTGGGTGTTGAAAACAAACCGCAAACTTAAACTTGGCCCCATTTCCTTTGTTAAATGTCCATAATCCACTTATCTCCCTGCCTGTGGTTTCGGGGCCTCCAGCGGCGCCCACAGTAGCGATGCCGATTCCGCTGCCCTGTGCTCCTCCCCAGCCGCGGCCGGCCTGCTTTGTCCAGTCTGCGGCTTCTCTGTCTTGGCACCAGCAATATCCCTGACAGCTCCTTAATTGCTACACGCATTTGTACAGTTCCCTGGCAATTATATTTCAGACCCTGTCAGGGTACCTGCTAGCCTCGGGGCTGTATTTATATTAAATATCAATAAAAAGCTGATAGCATCAGCCCAGATGGCAGGCTCACCGAATCATATTTTACTGGGAGCTGGGCCTGTCTGGAAGATGGAAGGAAGGAATGTTTAAATTTCTTTTTCTCTTCTGAAAGGTTAAAATGAGAGGAGACTTTCTGAGTGAATATCGGGAATGGGTTCTTACTGAATGATGACAGCTATATACTTCTAACTCAGCGTTGTCCTTTATTGTGTGTGGCTTGTCATAACATCAATTCTCTCCAGAATTGTTTCTTTTGTGCTCCCCCACCCCCAGGTTGCATAGGACAAGATTTCAAATACTATATAGATTTTTTTTAAGTGCTTGCGGACTGAATGGGTAAGAGCTTATTTGGCTTTATTTGGTGGGGGTTGGTTAGGTAGGACAGGAGTCAAGGGGTCAAGGGCTAAGTGGCTCTGCCCCTCCCCATCCTCCATCCCATGTCCCTGGAGGGCCCCCCACTGAGGAGATGTGAAGGGAGAACCTAGGTTCCTCGCTGGGGATGTGGTGTCCCTCACCCTCCAGAAATAGATGGGCCTTCCTTCTTGGGAGCTGCGGGTGCGGTGGGGGTGAGAGGCGGAGCAGCTGGCACCGTGTGGGCACACAGCAGCGTCCGCCAAGAGAGCTCCCCTGAAGACTTCACACAGCCGAACGTGGGCGGTCAAGGATATCCTTTCTCACCGTTTTCATTCTTTCATGCTGCGTATGATAAGCTGCTATCAATTGGAGACGCCCTGGAAGAATGGCTCAGAGGAATGTGCATTCTGAGGATTGCTACAACAGAGAAATTAGTTTTAATCAGCAAATCCGTGACAATCCAGATGTTTGGGGACATACTCTCCCCTGTTGCAGGCAATAGCATTTCCCATTTGTGCATGGTCTAGGGAGCATGCCAGTCCCCTTTGGCTCATTGCTCCATGGTGTAGCTACTCTGGGGTGCTGTTGTCCAGGCTTCCTGCTGTTGGAGACTCCCCACGTGGATGCAGCGATAGTGCAGAAGAGAGCTGCACCCTCTGGCACAAACGCCTGCCTTCAGAGTTCAAAACCCGGACCAACACACATTTAGCAAGCATGTCCTCTCTTGATACCACGGGCTTGTCTCTCTCTGCCACCCTGTGCAGGCACCCTCATGTCCCCCTGGAATGACTGCTGTAGCCTCTAAACACTCCTCTCCGCCCCACCCACCTGCACTCCACTTGGTTACTCTTCAAATCGCAAAGGTGAGTACCTGCCCTCACTTAAACCCCTCCGGGAAGCTCCACTGCTCTTGAGACTGAGGACAGACTACTGAGCAGGGTCGGCAAGGCCATGCTTGGTTCCCCACACCCCACTTCCAGCCCAGCCTCCTCTTTATTCCCTGCATTCCAGGCATTTAAACTTGCTTTGTCCCTGCCAGGAGCACTCTATACCACCCCCCAATGCCTAGTTACTCTGCAGATCCCAGTTTCCCCCTAGACTGTGCACCCCATGGGTAAAAGACCATGTCTGGCTTTGCCCACTGCAAATCCTAGCATGTGCTTGGCACACAGTAGGCATTCAGTAAATATTTTCTGAATGAATGAACAAATGCATACAATATCCAGTAGAGGTGCTAAATGCTTTGGGGGATATTAGAAAATATGACGTGTTAAATGCTTTAAGTGGGTTGTTCGACAGTAGTAACAGTTACTATAAATGAAATAACAAGAAGATAAGGAAGAGAAAGCCTCCCTGAGATTGGCCAGGGTGTGGATGTGAACTTTGGGATCTGGGGGGGAAGTAAATTTGAAAAGGGGTCATGGGCCAGATCAGAGTTGCCTGGAGCCTCAGGCAGTGGGACTTAGTCTCTCTGTGATAGGTTATCGGAAATGACTGATGCTTCTGGAGCAGGGTGGGTGTTCTGGCCGTGGTGTTCAGCACAGATTCTCAAGTAACACGCTTGAGTTCTAGGGAACTGCTGCAAGAGTTTGGTGTTGTTGGGCTGGGCTGGCATTATTCTAGTACTCGCTGGTGGGAAAAGAGTGACTCTGCTCACCCAGTTCTGAACCTGTCCAAGATGAGTTTTGTTTCCTTTCCAACCAGAGCAAAACCTCAGGAAGGAAGTAGGCTCTGGTTCTTCAGCTTTTTGTTGGCCTGCAAGGGTGACTTAGTTAAATATCACATATCAAGTAATGTGTTTTAACACATTGACTGCCACACTAAAAAAAAAAATTTATCCCTGGGGCCATGGTGTTTTATTACAAAAATAGAATAAAAACTAAGAAAACAAAATGATCCTTTCTAATGTAATGAAAAATTTGTTATTTTTTATTGTTTTCTATGTGTGAGTTATATGCAACTTGAAAAATAGTTCTCACAGCTCCCAAGGTGAAGGGACGTGGAATTACACATGCTTCACGAAGCCCCAGGCTCAAAACTAGTGTGAGTTAAATACAACTCACATGACAGTTAATGTGTTAAATTAGTGAATACCAGCTTCACTACAGTCTTTCAAATGCTATTTTAGAATCAGAAGCCCTTTGAGATGTGTTTATCTTCACTCTGGAGTGTTTTAGCCAAGATTCTATGCCTTGTAAATGTCGCTCTGCAAATCCCCAAATCCAAATGCTGATGGTGATGAACTGGATTCACCAGCCTGCTCTGAAGCAGAGGCCAGAGGTAGACGCATTGGGGAACTCCCGGGGGGGGGGGGGGCTCTGAATTGGTCCCCAGAACTACCTTATCTTCATTCATCCTGTCTCCTTTAACTCACCTGCATGTCCCAAGTGTTAGGTGCAAAGATGCTGGGTCAGGGCCCCAAGAAAGCCTGACTGGAGCCTCCTCCTGCAGGGATCGCCCACTTTATTTGCTTGCTGACAGCTGGGGGCAGGTAGCCTGCTCTGGGCCACATGTTACCTGGCCTTCGGACTGCGCCTCCCCTGCCACCCTTTTCCTCCACCCTCTCTTTACTGTCTGGTAGGCACTAAGTAGAATTCAAGGCCTCTATTATCATGTAGTTTTCCCAGGAAACTTAGCTAACCTCTATCTTGGACAAGGAAATGTACTGGGGCAATGGACTTCAAAGCTTTGAGGATAAATTTTCTCATCTGTAAATGGGGCTAGGAAAAGTAGTTTGTAACTACCTGGAAAGGGTCATGCACAGTGTGTATGGCCCATTGTGACTGCTCCATAAATGGTAGTCTCCGCTGCTATCATCATATTATCATCACCCTTATCTTGATTTCTGTGATATGATTTTTTTCTTCTTAATAGCTTTGAAAAACACTTGGGAATTGTTTATTCCAGGAGAGTAAGGAGGAAGAAATGCAAGTTTCTCAAAAAAAAATCAAAATGCATTAAGGGAGGAAGATTATTTAAAGGTGGTATATTTAAGGCAAAAAAAAAAAAAGTGCAAATATGAAATCTCACTGGGGAAGTAACCCTGAAGTCTAGCACACAGAGGCAACAGGCTGAGAGAGTCTAGAGTGTTCTCCCAGATTTTCCAGGCCGTTTGCTTCCCGACTCCATCCAGAGTGGTTCAGCCTTGGGCCGTGAATGATCCTTGTCCCTCTGGTCCCAGGGCTGCCAGGAATGGGCTCCAGCTTTGTGAAAAGCAACCTGCATATCACTAAGTTTAGAGGAAGGGTGAATGTTTGGCAGAGAAACCTATTTTATAATTCAGTACACATTAAGGACTATTTTCCAATAGATATAAGTGTTTGATAATTAGCATCAAAACCATTCATTATTTAATCTATGATCTATTTAGAATGAATGGGAGAGATGTCGTTTACTTGCTGAAATGGGAGACATGAGAACTATCCAACTATTCTCCTCTTGAATTTGGTCCAACATACTACTAGGAAGAAAACGCCCGTGCGGGCTGATCCCCAGGCTCCCTGTGCCTGCTATCCTTTTACAACTGGGAGGGGCACAGCTTCAGAGAAATTTACGAAAGCCTGAGATCCTGGCAGGAAATACCTTCCTCACAAGGGCCGCACTTCAAACATCCTGCTGCGTCTGAGCTCAGTCCTTTCTCTTCAGACAATGGTTGTTGGGTCATAGTAGTTTGTCTGTAATTCTATATCAGCTTATAATTGTTCCTGCTCACTCAGATTCCCTAGAAATTGAATGGCAAGTTTAAATTAATACAGTTCTGCTAATTCACTGGAGAATAAATGATACTGAAAAAAATGGAGCGTGTATCAGATGACTTTGAGGTCTGGAGAGGAAACACAAGCACTAAGGCAACCATGAAGACTCTGATTGCTTGTCCTGGGAAGAGGAAGTAGGCCATGCTCGCTACAGATTTCAGAAAATAAATTTGATTTTGGAACCATGAGTAAAGGCGTGATGGGCCTTGGCATGAGTGGAGCAGATTATGTCTGTTAGAGAACGTATGCTTGGCAGGAAGCTTTGCCGATCTGCTAAAATCCTTACTGGAGCCTGCCCACCTCTCCAGCCTCATCCTGTACCTCTCCCGCTCCCTCACTGGGGCCCAGCAACACTGGCTCCCTTGCTGTTCCCCAGGACCTATTTCTTCCCAACTCAGGGTTTTTGAACTTGCTGTTCCTCCTGCCTGCAGCGCTCTTGCTGGTCCGGGTGTTTGGGGGCTGATGCCTTCTCAGCATCTGGCTCTCCCATCTGGGAGGTCCTCCTTGACCACCCACTGCCCTTTCCACACAGGGGAGGTCTTGTCTGGCTCGCTGCTGAATGCCTGATGTAGGAGGTGCTCAAGAAACATTTGTTGAATGAACAAAGGGATGAAACAGTCATCAGAGTGCCTTGCCCGGGTCATTTAAGGAAGGGAGAAAGAGATTCAGTCTTCCCTGGATAGTCTCGGGGCGGCTGAACTGCTATGGGTGGGGAGTGAGGTGCTCCCGGCAGTATGGGGACAAGTGGGGTCCCCTGGTGATGGGTGGGGTCCTCCCACCGCAGAGCAGCCTTGGAGGATGGGCTACTCTCATCTGTCTTCTGCAGATGCTGGGGCTCAGGGAAGTTGAGGGACAAGCCCAAGGCATTTGCGAACAATGCCACATGAGATGTCAAACCTGGGACACCCAAAGCCTGAGTCTAGACTGCTCTGCTAAGCTGTTGCCCAGCAACTTCCCATGCAGACAACAAGGAAGAAAGTTGGCAGCTCTTCTCGAGGCCTCACTTATTTATTTTCTAATGAATGGAGTAAGAGTAAGTAGCAGTCAATATTTATGAAGCATTTTGTGTGTACCAGCTGCTGTGCTAAGTGCTTTATGTCCGTTTGCTTGGACCCAGGGGGCTGACCGTCCAGGCAGGACTCAGGAGGATGGAACTTGTGACTGAAATCGGGTGATAAGAGGGGCTGCCTTATTCAAAGATGCCAAACTCAAATGAAAAGGTGTGGGAGAGTGTGCAGGGGTGCGGGCAGTGAGGACACCAGCCATCTGCCACGTAAGGAGTCCCCACGTTGCAAAGTGCAAACCCGAGGGTAAAGCACATGCGAGAGCAGTTATTTGGGTGGAAATGAAAAAAGGAAACCACAAAAGCAATTTGCTGTTGGGTTATGTGATACATTACAAAACCAGATCAGGGGGATGCGAGATGCTCTTTAGATGCAAATTGAAGATTTATCACAACAGTGGTGTGCAACTCTGACTCTCCAAACATCTGCTGGTAGTCTGTTTTAGTGAAAGCTGAGCATCTGATAAACTCTTGACTGGCATGGGGATAATTTAATGTCTCAGAAGGTAGAGGAAGTGACCAATATGAATAATTAATCAGCTAATGTGGACCGGATGGCAACATCGGCGAAAATGACCATGCTGGCCTGGAGTTCACTTTACTGAACAGAGAATGCTGGGTACTGACACATCCGCTAGACAGTAAGGAAAATGAATTTAATCCAATTTAGTGCATTACAGTAGGACCCACTGACAGAGGTCAGGAAAAATGGCAAGCTCATAAAAATACAGTGTGGACATGAAAATCTGAATTGTTCTCATAAAGAAGAAAAGGGTGAAGGCCTTTAAACATCCTTCATTTGGTAAAAGTCCTGCACTTATTAAACTCAGATTTAAAAAAAAACATTGTGCAAACCATGAAATGTGGGTACACTGTGTAGGATAATTAAGAGAGTATGTGTACTTGGTTGAAGAGTGGCCCCCAAAATATAGGTCCAGGTCCTAATCTCCAGTGCCTGCAAATGTGACCTTATTTGGACATAAGTTCTTTGCGGATGTAATTAATTCAAGGATCTTGAGATGGGATCACCCTGGATTTAGGGTGGAGCCTAAATGCAATAACTGGTGTCCTGAGACAAAGGAAAGAGACTAGACAGAGACACAGAGGGGGAGGCCCTGTGAAGATGGAGGTGGGGATGGAAATAATGAGTCTATAAGCCCAGGAGTGTCAAGGACCACAGGCGAGAGCCAGACTCTCCCTTGGAGCCTCCGGAACGAGCCCACCCTGCTGACACCTTGATGTTTGGACTTTTTGCATCCCAAGTTGTGAGAGAATAAATTGCTGTTTTTTTTGTTTTTGTTTTTGTTTTTTTTTTGAGACAGAGTCTCGCTTTGTTGCCCGGGCTAGAGTGAGTGCCGTGGCGTCAGCCTCGCTCACAGCAACCTCAAACTCTGGGCTCAAGTGATCCTCCTGCCTCAGCCTCCCGAGTAGCTGGGACTACAGGCATGTGCCACCATGCCCGGCTAATTTTTTCTATATATATTTTTAGTTGGCCGGATCATTTCTTTCTATTTTTAGTAGAGACAGGCTGGTCTCGAACTCCTGAGCTCAAACGATCCGCCCGCCTCGGCCTCCCAAGTGCTAGGATTACAGGCGTGAGCCACCACGCCCGGCCAAATTGCTGTTGTTTTTAAGCCATCTAGTTTGTGGTATTTTGTTACAGGAAGCTAGTACAATACATTAAACCCCTAGAAGGGTTATAGGTGGAGGTGGAAGCCAAAGCTCAGATAAATCTGACTCTTGAAGAACTCTAGATGGAGCAAAGGGGGATTTTCAGCAAAATTTGAAATAAGACACAAACGAGGAAAAGGGTAAGCCTGCTACACAGGAGGATGCTGTCATTGTCACAAGAGGCTGTAAGAAAGCAAATTGGCTCAGCTACCACAGAGGGAACATTAGGAGGAGTGCTGGGCCACACTCCAGCATGGCATTGGCACCTCCTCCTTGGACGGAGGAAGGGGCTGGGACTGGGGCATGGGTGGCATTGACTGACGCTTGGGTCGCTTCACTTCCACTTTCTGTCAGTGATGTTGGGAAAATCATTTTTAACTTGTCTTTTTTTTTTTTTTTTAACCTAAATACTTAGCTGAAGTCCCCATGTAATTTTCCTGGCTTTTTTTCCTATCTTTTAAATAACTGTAACAATGGACAGCTATTCAAGATTTTCCCTTCTAGTCAAATTGCTTGCTAAGCGAGCTTGTGAAATCAATACACAGTACTTATTTTACAAGCCAAGGGAAGCGTTATTTCACATATTTGATCAAATGGGTGCATATAACACATCTCCCATTTTAAGTAGATTGTATTTTTTCAGTGATTCTACTTCCTCTTGTTCACTATGCACTTGGAAAATGGAAACCCCCTTCTTCTTGAAGATGCATGATTTTAGAGCAAGATTTGGTGTCCAAATGAAGTGAGTGAAACATCCTCAGTTCCCTTTGCATTTCTGAAGATGCTTATAGTTCCACAGGGGGAAACCTTGGGTTTCTAGGACCCCTGGAGGTATGGGCAGCCTTGTTCTACCCCCAAAGAAATCTCACTCAAGAAAAAAGAGGTCAAGTGGCTCACACCTGTAATCCCTGCACTTTGGGAGGCTGAGCTGGGAGGATTGCTTATGGCCAGGAGTTCAAGATCAACTGAGCAATGGTGAGACTCCTCTACAAACAATAAAAAACAAAATTAAAAAAAAATTAGCCCATTGTGGTAGTGCGTGCCTGTCATAGCTACTTAGGAGGTTTAGGTAGGAGGATCGCTTGAGCCCAGGAGTTGGAGGCTGCAGTGAGCTATGATGATGCCATTGCACTCTAGCCTGGGTGACAGAGACCTTGTTTCAAAAAGAAAATAAGAAAAAAAGAAAAAAGAATTGTCTAAGTGGACAAATCCCAATCACCACCTTAAGAGAAAAGAATTGTCTAACTAGAAACTGTTTGATTCCTTAACATGTTGAGGCAGTGAGCTAGTGAAATGGAATTTTTGCTTCTTTTTACGGAAGGTTTTTACATGCCAACATAATTGGAGCCATCGATGGAGGCAAGAACCATGGGTCTTTCAGTGTCATTATTGTATTTGCATCTTTGTGGTTAATTTCAGTGGCTTTTGCTGCTAGGTTTGAGTCACGATAATTATTATCAAGCTTGGACAGGAACAGTAAAGAGCTCTATTTCCCAGGATTGTGAGGATAAAGTCTTCCTCAGATTACTCTGTGGTAGAAGGTTGATTGGTCATTTTCGCTCTCCCAGGCTATGATGTGGTTTGCTATAATTTACAAGAGTTGGAGCATCACCTTGGAGGTGGAGGTCGGAATCCCAGCTGCCTCAGTGATCTGAAAGAACAAGTCAGGGCGGAGGCAGGAGGGCAAGACAAGACGCCTTGTGTGCCCGCTGGGCGGTGCCTTTCTGTGGGCGCTGCCTCGGAGCTCTGCAGATGGGCGTCCGGGGCAGCCAGCTGTGCAGGAGGGGGGGTGCATGGGGGCCCATCGCGAGTTTCCTCGTCAGTGTACCTGATCTATCTGAACATTTCTAGCATTATTTTGCTCACTGTTTACTGTGCAACTTGAGGACTGGAGTGACAGGGTCTGTCCTCGTCCCTCCCGTCTGTGCGGTGTCGAGGAATCCCAGAATGGGGATGCCACAGGGGGATCGCTGCGACTCAGAGCCCCACAGGGACCCCTGTGACGGTGCTGACTCTGGGCTAGCGGAACAGCCGCACTGATGGCTGCGTGAGAGCCTTCTGCCACGAGCTATTTTCTGTCCACTTGTTTAACTTTCCAAACAGGCCTCTAGAGGGGGGTATTATTATCCCCTTTTTACAAATAAGGACACCTCAGATCAGAGGCTTTGCCACCCAGTAGTTGGTGCTCTTCAGAAAGTACCTTAACTCCCTGTGCTGCAGTTTCCACTTCTGCAGAGTGGAGGGCAACAGGGTCCCTGCCTTGCGGGCTGTTGTGGGGTGACAGGAGGGGAGGTGAGCACAGAGCCTGCCCACAGCAGGGACTCAGTGAAAGTTTCCCCTCCTCCTCCTATTCCTGATTATTGACATGTTCATTATCTTGTCATTCTTACCCTCATCTTAGTGGGACTCGACAGTCACTTCCCCTCCTAGAACGGAATGTTGCTTAATGTGGCATGATTTTGCAACAGGGTCTTCAAAGGTTAAAAAAAAAAAGTGGACCGTCACAGAGCTTCCTCAGGGACCCACCTTGCTTCAGTCAGTATGCAAGAAATACTGGTTTATTTTCCTTCTTTTTCTTTGCCCTTATTTCTTATCTAGTAACAGAAGGCAAGGAGTTATCTTTGGGCTGCCAAGGGTGAGGAAAAGAGATGTGCTAGTGGGCTCACAGGGCGGAAGAGTGAATGATTGTCCAGTATCTGGAAAACAACCTCTGTTTTATCCATCCCTCCTCCATCCATCCCTCCCTCCATCCCTTCATCTGTCCGTAGCAGTTTTGAAGTTTCTGCCATATGCTAGTCAGAGGACAGAGAAGATTGGCAAGAGGTGGTCTGTGCCCTCCTGAAGCTCACATTCTGCTGAACATAAAAAGTAGGGAGATTTAGTTATGTAATTCCAATTTACTTATTTATTTTTTTCTAAAAAAAGCGAACTTCTAAGTCAGGGGAGAGAGAAATGGAATGGGGCTCTGTTGGCTGAGGGGATTACAGTGAGAGAAAACAGTTTTCCTATTTTTAATGCTGAGTTCTGGCTCAGTAGGGGGAAAGCAGGAAAATAATGCTAAGAAGGGCTCTCTTGGCTTTCTCAAGAATGATGGGTTATATGATCCTGAAATTACAAATAAAGGGATGTGACTTTCAGGTAAGGAGCCATCAGTAGAGGCTCCTGCATGGTTAGGGGGGCTAGGGCAGGAGGGGAAGCCCTAGCATTTGGAATTCCCAGGAACCAAACATTTTAGGAGCTGTATCTTTTTTCACAGCCTCCTGCAAGATGGGGGACCTTATGCTGGTATCTGCCATCTGCCGTGTGATGCAGAATGCCAGGGATTCTGTTTCACTTTGGTTTCTAACACCTCTCTCTCTCTCTCTCTCTCTCTCTTCCAGACCCTGCGATTGTCAATGGAGTTTATTGGTCCGAATCCCTAAACAAAGTTTTCGTAGATAACTTTGACCGTGACCCATCTCTCATATGGCAATACTTTGGAAGTGCGAAGGGCTTTTTTAGGCAGTATCCAGGTGAGTATCCCCTGCATTGACAATTATGGTTCAGATTAATGGTCTTGTAACATTTTTCTTTAGGGTTCAGGGTTAAAATGTTTCTCCCTTCTGTTAGATGAAAATGAACCATTACGTCCAGATCTATTGTCAGGGTGCAGGGCAGCAACGGCCAGGTGACATCAGCACGCACACGTGCACACACAGGCATTGGCCACAGAGCTCCTCCCTGGACCTACGTCTCTATCAGTAGGATAATTCATATAGCTGCCACCACAAGTGAAGAACTGGAGTGTGCAATGTGCCATACTTAATCCTTCCAGACTAGAGTTTGGTTTTATTACTATTACTATGCTATTATTGCTATTATTATTATTATCACTGGGGAAAAGATAAAGTCATACTTGGGAAGTTAAATTCGGACTAAAAGGTATAAGAAACAGAAAATTTGAACCTGGCTTTCCCCACCCTAGAGCTGGCTCACCTCGGAGGGAAAGGTTGAAACAGCCAAAGCTCTGCCGATGGCAGCACCCCCTCCGCAGGGACACGCCTCACAGCACCCCCAGCCGCGTGTTTGTCGGAGGCTGTCCGTCATGCCTTTGGAACAGGTGTTCCTTCTGGAGCCTTCCCAGGCCTCGGTTTTGCAATAGGATTTTAATTCTGGCTTGGTTTGAATTTTAATTAAAAAGGGAAGTTTTAATTTTGCTTACACGTTGTGAAAACAGGACTTGGGGCTGCAATTGTGCCAACATCACAGCTGTAGAAATTAACAAGCTCAACCTAAAAGAAGGAAAAAACACCCTGCATAATCTTGGAGCAATTAAGTAGAGTCTTTTATGTTTTCATTAAGTAAGACTAGGCACCTGATGTCTTCCCACTTCGAGGCACGGAGACTGCCGGCCTCGCCTGGAGGAACTGTTCGCCCTGCGCACAGCATCTGTCCCCTGGGACTTGCCTGCCGGGTGTCTGTTTTGCCAGATTAGTCAACATTTCCCAAGAGCCATGTTCAGCAGGACACACAGGCTTCCTCCTGGAGCGCACAGAAATTTAAACAATAAGCATCCTATTAAAGATAACGTTATAATAAACAGCACACTATTAAAGTTCCAGTGCCACCAAATTGCAATCTGCCTTGAGAAACTCAACAGAGAGCAAATCTGATGCAAATGTTGCTGAACTCAGAGCCTGGTGGGGAGGCTGCTCTGCCCAGGAAGCCACTGGACGGCTATTTCACTATGCGGCATTTGGATGAGGGGGGGACAGATAAGTAGAAACCACAAATCGTCTGTTGTCTCCACCAGCAGGAAGTCCTTAAACTGTGGTCACGAGGACATTTGAAAATAATGGGAATCCTCATAAAAGGTTTGTGTAATAGGGGAGATTAATTTACATACAAGGTTTTTATCAGTCAGAACAGTAGGCTCAGAAATGCTTACGGTTCTTTTATGACACTTTTGGCAGGATTTTAACTTCATAAAATGTCTGTATCTTTTCTGTGTTAGGAAAGACATGGGTCACAGTCCACCAAATGTGTTTCACTGCCCTGATGAATTTCACTGCCCTGAGAGTGGTCACTGGACTCTGTGCTTGGTTCTCAACACAGGACATACCTCTTGCCCCCTGGACGTAATGTGGTTAGAAGAATGAACATGAGCATTTTTGCTAGTCTATTTTTCTTTTCAGCATGCCTCTTTCCATTTTTGAGTGGTGTAATGGTATGCAGTCAGTGTGCATGTCCTTAAGCAGAAGGAGCCTTTCTGCAGTCTTCCACAGTCATGTCCTGAGCTCTGGCTTTGTACCAAGCACTGTACAGGAGATCCTGAGAATAAAATAGTGAACTAGACAGGAGAGGTCTTTGCCCTTGTGAAGTGCCCTCTTATGGGGAAATGCATTCAGTAGGGATTTTGGTTGCAAGTGACAGAAACCCAGTTCCAACTAGCTCCAGCAAGAAACACATTTATTGGCTCATATAACTTGAAACCCAGGGCGTGGGCTGCTTGGGAGCACAGCTGGGTGTCAGTAATCAGCACTGTCATTTGGATTTTGAATCTTTCCTTCCGTCTCTCATTTCTGCCTCTATTCTGACCTTGCTTCACAGGCAGGTGTTCTCCCTGTGATGGGGGACACGGCTATGGGATTAGCCTGGTCTGAGTCACATACCCACCATTGAAGTCAGGGAGACAGATTAGTGGGCAGGGTCAGCCATCTGCAACCACGGGGACTAGTCAGGATTTTTGTGGCCTTGCCTAGAGTGGCTTCCCAAATGAAGGGGGATCAGTGGCCACCGTGGGGAGATGGACAGGTGGACAAATCATCATGGTACAGAGTGTTTCATGCTAGGATGGGAGAACTAGAAGATGCTGGGGGAAATCACTGAGAAGGGACTTCAATCCTAACTTCTGGGGTGGAGGGAAGAATTCCTGGAAGGAGAATTTGGGTAAGTATTAGGTTGAAAGCACACCTGCGATGAGTCCATTTCTGCATAGATTCACACATAGGCCTTCTAAAATTCAAATTATGTCCAATGGGCAGGTGGCAACTCTCTTGTTGTGCTGTGCAAAAGAACTTTATGAGATGGTGGAAATGTTCTGTATCTACCCTGTCTAACACAGTAGTCACTGGCCACATGTAGCTATGGAGCACTTGAAATGTGCCTAGTGAGGATGAAGAACTGAAATTTAAATTTTATTTAATTTTAGTTAATTTAAATTTAAATGGCACACATGACTAGTAGCTACCATATTGAATAGCATAACACTACAAAAAAAGACTTTTGTAGTCTGACACCCAGTTTCCAAGGGAATGGCCTTATCTTTCAGTGCCTGCATTGCAGAAGGGTCTCACTGAACAGAGGACTTCAGTTAGGCTCTGTGGTTCTTACTTTATAAAATGTGAACTCTAGCCTGAAATCCTGAACCATCAGGTTTTCAATCCCTGTCTCTTGTACTAGAATATTGGCCCCTAAGAGGACAGAGACATTTGTTTTGTCCATTACTCTGTCACCAGCAGCAAGAATAATACATTGTAGGAGTATAGGTGCTCAGTATATGTTTGTTGAATGAATGAACCATTCTGTGGATAAAATTTTACCAGATCTATTGTCTCCCATCGCACCAGCGGTCGTAGAGCAATTGCCCTGCTCAGAGCTGGTTCCCAGCTGCAGTCTGGTGGAGACTTGGCAGCCCAGCAGGGAGCTGGCCTACATGCAGTGCAGAGGTCTAGTCTCTTTCTTGTCTCATTGCTCTCTCTCCTCCGAGTCCTCCTAGGGACCTGCCCTTTCCACCCCAGTGCCCACCATGTCCTGGACATTGGACACACTCTTCTGTTGGCCATTTTCTCATGATGCCTTGTTACTGCCTCATTCCAGGGTTCTCCAGGCCCACTCTCTCCCAGGAGGCAGAGGATCATACCTGCACCGTGAGCCCTTTTCCTGTGAGCCCTGACCAATTCATCCTTTTATAACCCTTTGTGGGACCTGAGTTCTACTCGTTTACTGGGTGAGGCCACCAGTGCTGACCCATCCTTCCTGTTCTGACCAGTCCTTAGCTTTATCTACAAGGATATGGCTGGCTGACAGCTCCCTGTCCCTCCCTCTCCTTACCTTACCTACACAGAGAGAAAACTACATCTATACATCATAGGTGGATCAATATCTAATCCAACAAAGAACACCAGTTAGGTTCATGCACCATGATAAGCCTCGGTTCCTTCCCCAGCATCAGACTCTCACCTTTCTAGAGCCACGTCTCAGGGAGCTTGTTCTGTAGAAAGGATGGTTTCGAAGGGAATTTATTGTTTTATTCTTATGCCATGACTTGGGCACCATAGGAAGGCAAAAGCTTGTTCATAGCTACAGCCACAATGAGGAAGCCAGACGGCTAAGTAAAGAGCTCTCTGCAAGTCTGGAATCATACATGCTGCTTCCTAGCATTGAGTTTAGGTTCTGTGCTTCTGTGCACAGTGTTACTTTGTGTTCGTTCGCTTTCCTGCCTCGCTCACCAGGCTCGGGTTTAGGGATGGGTAAGGTGTGATTGATGGTAGACCAGCTCAACAGGACCACTCCAATAAAAAATGGTCATGGAAAATAATTTCTTTTAATTTTCACAGTGACCTTCTTATTCCATACTCATTTATCATGGTGTATAATCTCTCAAGAGATTGTTAAGGGAGATGGCATTTGGTTGAATGAAGGAGTTCTTTTTAGAGAAGTGTGTAGCCAGCTTCTCAGAAGACATTTTAAAGGCAAATCTGACTCCAGATCCACTCACATTAGATGCCAGGATTTATTCTAGGCCTGATATTTTAGACCTGAAGTTATACTGGAAGGCATGTATTTAAACTTTAGATTATGGGCCAAATTCCAAATTTTTTTTGAGGAAGGAATTGGGCAGAAGCCATTCAGTTAGGGGCAAACCTACATGTACTACCTCTTTCTAGACTTTGTCCTCAAATAGGGAGCAGAAACCCCATGTTCCAATGGGGCAGTCAGTGTCTGTTCAGGTGGTGGGTTGTGGAGATGGTTTCCATGTCATTGGCAGTGCCAGGGAGGTTGTGTGGAAAACACTTTGCACCAAGGAGAAGACAAGCAATGGACTAAGACACCCTTTGTTGAGGTGGAGAGAAAGGGGGATCTCAGAGCCAAGCAGAAATAAATCCAAAAAGCAAAAAAGATATCTGGATTTTTAGTGTGCTATTGGTTGTAGTCCTTCATAGTTCTATTAGACAGTCTCAGACCTCGTTGGCACATGCAATTATGTTGGCAGCATGCAGCTTGACCTTCAGACTATTTTGTATTAGGCTATGCTCTGCTGGCCCTACAATTCATGTTTATGTGCTAAAAGAGAACATGAAGTCATATGTTGTCTTAGATGAAATTAATTTTCCTCCAATATTGGTTTTAAATGCCCATGGGAGAGAAGCTATGGGATATAGGAATGTTACACAATATTTAAAATTCACTCAAATTTGAGCATTTGAATCTGCAGTAGAGACTTTGACATTATTTGCAGTTTCAACTAGGGGTCTGATAACATTCTAGAGGCACTGTCCTCTGCAAGTTGAAGAAGGCAGGCTGGCAGTCACCAACACTGATGATGAAGACCAGAGTGCCTCAGGGAGAAGGATGAATGGCAGAAAACTCTGCTGCTGAACTGCACTGTTCCTCTTGTCTTGGGTTTCACACCCCACCCAGCCTGGCTGGGGTTCCAGAAGGCATATTGGCACTTCCAGAAATTACGTGGCTCATGGGGGTGCTTCTTGGTTAAGTGATAATTCCTTAGTCCAGTCCCCAACCTTTTTGGCACCAGGGGACTGGTTTCCTGGAAGACAATTTTTCCATGGGTTGGGGGGATGGTTTCAAGATGATGCAGGCACATTACATTTATTGTGCAGTCCAACCTCTCTGCTAATGATAATCTGCATTTGCAGCCATTCCCCAGTGCCAACATCACTGCCTCAGCTCCACCTCAGATCATCAGACATTAGATTCTCATAAGGAGCGTGCAGCTTAGATCCCTCACATGCGCAGTTTACAGTAGGGTTTATGCTCCTATGAGAATCCAATGCCACCATGATCTGATGGGAGGTGGAGCTCAGGCAGTGATGCGAGTGATGGGGAGTGGCTGTAAAGAGAGCTGAAGCTTCCCTTGCTCACCTGCTGCTCACCTGCTGTGCGGCCTGGTTCCTGACAGGCCACGGACTGGTACTGGTCCATGGCCTGGGGGTTGGGGACCACACCCCTAGATCCCAAAGATTTAAGATGATCCAACTATCATTCCTCTGAAATTTGAAGTTACTTGAACATTTTCAAACCATCGGTGTATACAAACAGTTATATATTAAAAAGTTGGTATGTCCTAGGGGAGACAGCACCACCTGGGACAAGGTGTCCTGAAGTTGGTTTCCTAAAACATTTTCTTGTGAGATTCTTGGGGGAGGAAGGAAGGACTCAATGGTGAAATTAGTTTGGTAAATGCCACCTCTGGTGTCCCTGTCATAGATACTCAAGATGTACTTGAGCAGATGAAAGGCCTTCAGATGTTCCTCCCTTCCTATAGACACCAGTTTTGCTTTGATTCACTTAACTCATGTAGAACTTCTCATGGAGCACACTTATGGGAATGCCTATGCAAGGACGAGGATGATGGCATAGAAGTTGAGAGAGAAGGTCTTAGTTCTAACTGGACATCTCAGGAAAATCTGAAGATTTAGGCCCAAATGTCAGGTTTGAGCAAGATGAGCCGCCCCGACCCCCACCAGGCTCATCAAGCCCCGACTTTGAGTCAAAGTATAAGGTTTACTGTTACATCCAGGGCAGCTGTGCTTGGAACTGCCTTGAGGTACTGTCCCCATCCCCACTCCATGCATACCTCATGTCCTGACCATGAAGGGCCCAGGCCTCCTGGTTCCTGCTGCCACCCAGGCTGCTTTCCTCTGGCAGGGACGTCCTCTATGTGCAGCCACACCAGCGCTCCTTACGTTCCTTGAACTTGACAGACACACTCTTCTCAGCCTAGGACCTTTGCATGTGTTGTTCTCTCTGCCTGGGGTGTTCTTCTCTATCCTGTCACCACCCCTGCTTTTGTTTACCAAATCCTAGCCCTATGCCGTGGGTTGAATAGTGTCCTCTCCAAATTCATGTCCACCTGGCGCCTCAGAATGTGACCTTACTTGGAAATAGGGCCTTAGCAGATGTGAATAGTTGAAATGAGATCATACTGGATTAAGGTGGCCCTAATGACTGGTGTCCGTGTAAGAAGAGGAGAGGGTACACACACAGAAGGAAGACAGAGACTGGAGTGATGCAGCTATAAGCAAGAACACTGGGGATTGCTAAGAGTCACCAGAGGCCAGGAAGAGGCAAGGAAGGATTCTCCCTCAGAGCCTTTAGAGGGAGCTTGGCCCTGCCGACACCTTGATTTTGAACTTCTAGCCTCCAGAGTGATGAGCAAATACATTTCTTTAAGCTACCCAGTTTGCAGTGCGGTCAGCCCTCTGTATCCACGGGTTCGGCATCTGCAGATTCAGTTGACCATGGATAGAAAATAGGTGGAAAAAAAAATAGTACAATAAAAAAATACAGATAAAAATACAGTCTAACAACTGTTTACACAGCATTTACATAGTATTAGGTATTATAAATAATCTAGAGATGATTTACGGTATGTGGGAGGATGTGTGTAGGTTATATGCAAATACTACACCATTTTATAGCAGGGACTTAAGCATCTGCAGACTGAGGGGCAGGGTCCTGGTCTCCCATGGACACCAAGGAACCACTGTACTTTATTACACCAGCCCTAGCAAAGTATTTAATAATAAATTGTCATTCCACTCTCAGCTCAAAGATGCCTTCCTCACATGAGGGATCAGAATCACCTTCTTTTGTCTACTAGAGCAGCATCAGATACTCTCCTTCATGACACGTCTGGCACTTGTGGTTCCTTACCCAGTGTCTGCTTCGCGACTAGCTGTGAGGCTTCCTGAGGCCAGGCAGGAACCGGGTCCATCTTTCTCAGTCACTGCTGTCTGTCCAACAGGCCAAGTCCTTGCCAGTTGAATAAAAATTATGATTAGTAGGCAAAAGGCTCTGGGGTCATCCTGTTTGATCCACTTTCACACTACACTTGTATCTCGTGCTGGTTTTCCCAGCAGATTAATTTCATATCAACTTTTCAAAAAGCACCAAGTTTCAGCAGTGCCTGGGAGAAGTTATAAGCCCGTATGCAAGGAAATGGTTCCAATCCAAATGGAGATCATTGAGTGTCATTAATTCCTTCCCCCCAGGCCCTGACCTAAATGTTGGGGTGGTAAAAGAGAACAGTCACTTTCTGCTACTCACGGAGCAGACCATGACGGGGCTGTGGTAGGAGACTGATGGAAGAGCGAGAGAATGGCGTGGGTGGTCACTAGCATATGCAGCGATGGCCATGGTCTAAGAACACCCACCCCAATTCAATTCAAGAAACATCCATTGAACACCTACCATAGGTCAACACATTTAAAAAACAAAAAATAAAAAATTCTTGTTACATCACCCTCATGCCAGTTATTTGTGGAATTATAAATCTAAACATTGCCTGCCTTCACCAGGGATATAATTTCACTGTGTGTCAAGACTATGCCATCCTAATGTTACTGGGCTTTGTACAAAGCAATGTGTTAGACATTTTTAAAATAAATTGCATTCATGTTTCTTAGTATACAATATTATGTCAGTTATATTTTATCTTTATTACCTAAGGACCTTCAATTGGCAGTAGCTTCTTATACGTCTGTTTTCTGACTTCTTATGGGGCACTCTTCATGCTAAGCACATACGCAGGTGGGAAATTCAGGTACAAGGAGGACAGGATAAAATATCTCTTAGGGTTACAAACTACCATCTCAGGGTTATCTGTGTAATAATTTTGAGGATGCTGTCTTAAGCACATGATGCCTATTATTAGCCCAAAGTGGTCCAGAAAGCTGACCATCGTTAATTAGAAAGGAGACTCTCAATGCTACAGGATTTTCTCCTGTCAAAACGATTTTTCTGTTTTTATCTTCTTATGTCCAAAGTCTGTGTTTCAAATCCTCCGTCCCTGAGCAGCAATGATGTTTGAAAACAATGATTTTCTATCTTATTTTTAAGCAGCAAGTGCCTTTCTTTTTAAATGAAATTTTATTCTTAAAAATTAAGTTGGATATATCCTAACCAGTTTGCAAACCACAAGACTAAAGATGTTGGAGCTGATTTTACACATGGGGAAAACTCCCCAGGCTTCAGGAGCTGAAACTCAAACTTTATTATGTAGGATAATTAAAGCCATTTTATTTCATTTTGGTGTGGAAAGCCAGGCCAAAATTCCTGATTTTAAAAACAGGAGTGAGGAAGGAACAGACCTGTGTATATTCTGAGATGGAAACATTGTATCATATGCCTTCTAACCCCCTTGCTATAGACATTACCTCACCCAGGTCCAGGGATGGGGCCCTACTCTGTCCAGTGATCTATGGATAATGTCACCAGGTCCAACAACCTGCTGGACAGTGAGAAATGACCTTGGCTACCTTTATCATTAGCAAAAGGAAGGGGCTGGAGTCACTTCCTCTCTCGATGGACAACAGAATACTGAAGATGTCTCCACTCTGCAGGTCTCTGGCACAGCTGAGCTGAGGCTGTGTTTCTGTGGGGTTGTGGCCTGAGAGCTCCTTCCCAGAGCTGGTGATGGAGCACGTGATGAACTCCGGGGTTGGTCTTTGCATGTGATTTTTCACCCTGTCCATTCAGTCAGCAAAGCAGAGCAGCCTTGAAATGCTATGAATAAATATTTGAAGTTTCTGGGTTTCTTATAACCCCATTTTTCTTCTAGGGATTAAATGGGAACCAGATGAGAATGGAGTCATTGCTTTTGACTGCAGGAACCGAAAATGGTAGGCAATGGTCAAACCTCTTAGTTATTTTTTAAAGAGAAATCCTGAAGCGAGGTCAGGATTCATTTTTACTTAATTTTTCCCTGACCTAGGTACATCCAGGCAGCAACTTCTCCGAAAGACGTGGTCATTTTAGTTGACGTCAGTGGCAGCATGAAAGGACTCCGTCTGACTATCGCGAAGCAAACAGTCTCATCTATTTTGGATACACTTGGGGACGATGATTTCTTCAACATAATTGCCGTGAGTGCAGCTGTTTTGTGCTTTCTTTGCACTTAGGGTTCATTTGATCTTTTAGCAGCAACGGATTAATGCTGTTATTGCTGTTGGATACAGAGCAACTAGAGGCCTGAACACGAGACCTGGTTGGCCCCAGAGAGTTCACAGAGTCATGGACAGTGGAGGGACCGTGGGAGACTTTGGGGCTTTGGGGAACGCAGTGCCCTCTCTTAACCTAGCACACAGCCACTGTCATCTGGAATAATAGCGCCAGATTTACTTTCCCTGGGGAGCCGACACCTTTTCAGAGCCTTAGGAATAGACCTGGCAAGATTTTCCTTAAACCACTAGAATTTCTCACATGGAAATGAACTTTTGCTAGGTTAGCCTGATGATAACGATGGTAATAATAACCATGATTGTGGCACAATTAAAACGTGGAAGACAGCTTACGGCTCACAGAACACTTCAGCTCAGCTCCTGAAACAAAGGTGGCATTGATTAAGTGCCTGCCATGTACCTTACACTTCATATTTTTATTATCTTCATTTTTCACATGACTCTTAGAGGTAGGGGGTGGTTTGGGCACATTCTCAGAGGAAGATACTGAGATTGAGAGAGTGTCAGTAACTTGTCCAAGGCCACAGGCTGGGAAGGGGGGATCCAGGAACCAAGGCTGAGGCTGGGCAGTGACACGAGGCCTGGAAATGACCACTTATGCAGGTTTCTATCCCCAGTTCTTTTTCTTCTTCTCCTGGATTCTTTGGTTTGATTCTCATCGTATCCTTCGTGTTCCTCCCACTCTCTTTCCAAAGACCATAGTCATACGAGCCTGATTCTTTTCCTTGAGTGCCTAACTGGGCGCTCATGTGTTGGGGGCACTTGTGCTTTTCCATGTCACATCTGCTTGGACATGGAGGGGTTGCTGTAGACAACGGAGGCAGCAGGGGGAGGGGCAGAGCTTGGGCTTTGGAGTGGGGACTGAGTTTCGAATCCTAGTTCTGCCACGTATGCTGCGTGTCTTGGGGCTACCTACTTTAGTCTGAGCAGCAGCCCCCTCAGCTGTGAAGTGGGTGTATCCTTATCACCCACATGTTAGCTGCTGGGATTACCTGAGCAGAGACACCAGTGTGAAGCTGGAGCACAGGACTCCTTTGGCCAAGGGAGCATGGGGAAGAAGGGGGTGCTCTGGGGATGCTGCTGCTGTGGTCTGGTCAGACCCTTGGGCAGAGAGGGTCGTCATGGAACCCCCTGTCCTGGCAGCCTTCCATGTGGGCAAGACACCCATTTACATTCACCTGGCAGGAGGCAGGGGTGTTTAAGGGACGTGGGGGTTGCAGAGAGCATTGCTTGAGCTAGTGTCTGCATACATGCCTCTTCTGATGAACTCTCAGAACAAAAGGGCACAACTGCAGGGTGACATGATTTACAGCTTCAGATTTTAAGATGTCCCAAAGAGGAAAGAGAAAAGAAAGAATACTAAATTCCTCAGGAACAGGGGTTAGTCTTGTTTGTTCACGGATGTATCCCCAGCTCCTAGGACAGTGTTTGGCAAATAGCAGGAGTTTAAACATTTGTTGACCGTATGATAACAGCAGCTGCCTTCCACAGAGTGCCCACTGTGTGCAAGCCCATCGCTAAGTGTCCTACATGGGCCATGTTATTAAACCATCACTGCAGCTCTGTGCCACATGGCCCGGAGACAGAGGCACAAAGCAGCAGAAATGACCATCTGGAGTCACGCAGCCAGAAAAAGTGGCATAGTTGAGACTCAGACACTGTCCGGCTCTACCTCCTGCTGCTTCTGAGCAGAAGTGAAGAGAATGTAGTTGATCCACTCACCGGCCTATCAGGAAATGATGTGGCCCCGGGGTACAGTTCTTTGGAAGGGAGACTTTCAGACAGTTAGAACTTTGGATTTTCTAATCAAGAAAAGTTACTCTAGTGCCCAGCCTGGCTGTGAATATGCAAATGTGGCTTGATCCCCACACATCCTGAAGCATTTACAGATAAGAAGCAGCTAATTTGAGACTATCTTTCTCATTAATCTTTAATTACTCATTATAGAGGTATCAGAAATTCACATAATAAGAGGAGCTAACTAATTACACCCTGAGTCCTTTATCAGTCAGGATTTATTGTTCTGTTAACAAAACCAATCGATTGAAATAATCTATGTAAGTTCATTAAGATATACAAACAGTGTCAACTCAGTAAAGAAGAGAGGGTGATTAAGATAATTAAAAGTAGACATGCCAGTTATTATAGAACAGTTAAGAAAAAAATTATTTTATTATTACCCCAATTGCCCCCTCATATAAAGAAAACCATTAGAGGTCCCATTAACCCCCACTGTACATCAGTTTGTTGGTTTTCAACATTGATAATCAGCATCAGCACTACCTACATGATTATTTTGACAACCAGAAAGATACTCTAAACTTTTTTTATTTAAAGCCTTTGTAGCAAAATCTCTGTTCCCCTAGTGGGTAAGAGAGTGGATCAGATACATTAGTAAATTTACATTAGAAGATCAGGGTCATAAAGGAGCCATTAATTAACAGTAACGTTTACATGCTGATTGATTTTTAATGTAGGCAGCATATGTAAAAATTTTAAACAATTCAGAAATGTTTTTATTCCCTTTCTGCTTGGCACATATTCTTCTAAATTTTTCTATGTATATGAACATATAATTTTTTCACAAAAATAGAATCATATTTTACAGAATATTCAGCAACTTGCTTCTATATTCTTATTGCAATCAGATATATTTGAATAGCAGAGCATTCCATCTTATTGTCTACTCAAGAGTGCTACAGTGAATGGACTCTTCACTGTATGGAATGCAGTGAATGGAATGCATATATTTTTGCAAGATTAGGTGTTCTTATGTTGAATAAAGCCTAGAAGTGAAATTGCTGCATGAAAGGGTATGCACATAGGTTCTACCAGAACGTCCACCAAGCAGGTATAATGTTTACACAGTCACTAGTAGTTTAAGGGTTCTACATAGTGGTGGATTCATAATTGGCAAATTTTCATTTGCATTCCTGTGAATTGTCTCTCCCAACCTCAGTGTGTTTCACCCATTTTGCCTTGCTGAATTATTTTTTTTTCCCTCCATCAGCTCCTCCTGTTTCCAACTTGGCTTAATTGCTCTAGTAATAGGGTGTGGATTTTCCCTCAATCTGCTTAAAATGGTCGCTTGCTTCCTGTCTAGAGGGTGACCCAGCTGCAGGTTCTTGTAAGTGCAGGGGGATGGGATATTTGAAACTCCCTCCAGAACGCCCTGCACGTCTGTTCGAATGCATCGTTCTTGTCCACTGGATTCCATTTACTGGAGGGGACATTATCATTTCACCCTTCATTATGCTGTCAGCCTTCCTTTGCCTGCTGGGTAGATGTTCTAGGAGACATTTCAGTGTTTTAGAGGGAAAGTAAAGAATACAATCTTTACTTTCAATGTTGGAAGCCCTTGTGCGCTGTAGGTTTTTGTTTGTACAAATCTAATCCATCCTTGCCATTTGATTTTCAGTGCCATGAAAGAGGAGGGAGGAGGTAGATTTAAATAGTGGGAAAAGCTTTCCTTGCCCACTTGAGTCAGTTTTGCAGTTTTGTACGTTTTATTAAGTTGATTGCATACTGCCTCTTATATTAATATATGGAAAAGCTTCTGATCCAGGTCTTTCCAGAGAATAAATGTAAAAAGATAATATTAAAAATTGTTTTAGCTTTCATGGGCAAGGTATTGCAAAATCTATCTAAAACTGACAAACCAACTGATTGAATTATAGAAGAATAGTTAAAATATGAGAGTGATTTTGTGCAAAGTTAAAAATTTAAGGTCAAGCCACTGGTGCATGAAGAGAGATGTCTCTGACAAGAGAAAAGGCATATTTTTCTGATTCACTTTGAAGTCTAACTTCAAGCCATGCATTAAATTAACAATATTATCATAAAAATGAGGGTGCTAATTCTGTCCAATGCTGAAATTTGAAAAATGATTTTACAGAAGCCTAAGCCATGCATTAAATGAACACAGTATTAACTGGGCTGATACTGTTAAATCAATTTAAATGCCTCCTGCAGCTCATATTTGTGCAGAGTCGAATTGAGAAGAGCATCATTTGTTAGTTCAACCCAGAGCTTGCTGGTGCCCTGGTTTTAATTTGCAGAATTTTCTTTAGAACTGTTTCTCCAGTGCTTTGCCTGCTGTGGATTTGCTTTTTAAAGTAATCGATTCCATATTAAAAGTATGAGGATGGTATTTTCTTTCAGTGCTCATTTGTTCTGTACTACTAATTATGTCCAGTCGTGTTTCAAATTACATAAGAAGCTTTTGTAATGCAAAAGATCCCTGGGATGCCTTGTGTTGGTGAAAATATTGTGGGTTCATCTGCTTCATTACATAATCCCTACGCATTTTCATTCTAAAGGTTATTTAATCAAAAGTGCACCAATAAAACCATAAAAATATTTAATGGCGTCCCAGCAATTCTGGATCAGTTTCTTGCATTACATGAGCATGCCAGCATTTTAATTCTACGGGGCTTTTGTGGAACTTTGGATTCGTTAAGACATACCCACTTATTTCCTT
Organism: Varecia variegata; assembly: GCA_028533085.1. Taxonomy (NCBI): domain Eukaryota; kingdom Metazoa; phylum Chordata; class Mammalia; order Primates; family Lemuridae; genus Varecia; species Varecia variegata. The sequence continues at coordinate 161,100,572 of CM052436.1, read as the reverse complement.
CACTTTTTGTTTATTTGTCTGTTTTTTGAAAGGGGTAGAGATTCTCATCTTATTTTTTTGTTTCTGTGCCAACTATTTTTTTTTCTGGCTTTGTTCCTAGCCTTTTCCATTAGTGATCTTTTCTACAATTTTGCCTTTTCATTTCTTTGTTCTGCTTGTTGATTCATTCAGCAAATAATATTGAGCACTCAGCGTTAGGCACCGGGGCTACCTTTGTAAATAAGGCAGAAGGCAGGAGTGCTCTCAAAGACCTCAGGTCTTGTGTGTGTGAGTGCGGTGGGGGCACCCGGGAAGCAGGTGCTCGTAAGGCCCACAGAGCAGTGCGGTCAGTGCAGTCTTGCACAGGGGGTAGCGAGGGGTCTGGAGCGGGGGCCACAGAGCCACGCGAAGTGACAAAGTGATGACTGAGTGATAAGTAGGCTAGCCAGCAAATGTGATGGGTAGGGCAGGGAGGGAAGGAGGAAGGGGTTAACAACTGAGGAGAAGGTGACATTTGTGGTTATAGGAACCTCTCCCCCATGTCTGGAGCATCTTGCTGTGGGGGTGAATGGGGGGTGAACAGGCCGGGTGGGTGACGGTGGGAGGAAAGGACTGGATTGAGAGAGGCAGGCCAGATCACACTAGCCTGGCCAGCCACGTGGAGGAACTGGGACAGTGTCTGGAGGCAGTGGAGGGACACGGACCAAGTCTCAGTTTCAGGGTAAGGTGTTGACATGTTCCCTAAAGTCCTTAGTTGGGTCTTGCCTCACCCTCTTTTCTAGGCAACTGCTGATCTTCTGCTGGGCCTGACGCTGCATTGCTTTCATCTGTGCGGTCCAGCTCCCAACAGGAAGCAGGGTTCAGATTCCTCGATATCATGCAGAGCCCAGAGCCAGTGGTCCTCTGCTCTCTGGTCTGTGGGCTGCACTTTACATGAGCCGACATGTGACACGAGTCTGTGGGTTTCTGTCTCAGGCATTTAGACAGTCACATGTGCCTGACGGTGCAGTATCTAGTCTCCAACAAATGCAGAGACCATGCTTTCCAGAGGAGGCCAAGGGCATGGAACCCCTGTTCCCAAGAGTGGGTCACTTTGCCATCGCCTGCACCACCTCCCTCCTGCTAAGCAAGCACCAGCTCCCGGTGGAGGGTCGTCTGTCGGCCTCTCTCTGTGTAGCACACGTCACACTCACGTATACGTTTTCTTTCTTTTTTGTGTACTTGCCTCCTTTCTCTTTCTCACATGCCAGGTTCCATGTTGGCTATCGAATGATCTTGGTTCATCCTCACAGTGAGCTCGAGGTGCAGGTAGAATCCCCGTTTGTCCAACACAAATACCGAGGCCGTGGTTACCCAGCTAGTATGTGGCAGAGCCAGGATTTGAACCCGAGCCTGTCTGCCTCAGTTGCTTTAGTTCTACTGCTCTACCCTTGTGTGAATCAGAAGGGGAAATACAACCAGGAAGGAGGAGGGGAGGAAAGCTAACAGTGACCGAGTCCCTGTGTGCTACGTAAGGTTCTAAGCTCTTTAAGGGGTGAAAGTCCTTTGTGTATCTCCTCACCATGCGGTTGGTTGACTATGTCCAGGGCTGCCTGGGCCCTCTCCTGTCCCTCTAGGAGACTCTTCCCATTTCCCAGAAATTTGCAGGAAGGACTGACCACTCTGGCTCTAGCAGGAGGGGGAAGGTCGAGTGCCTCTTTAGGGTTCAGTCCTGGTAGTGGGAGGAGGTAAAAACGAGTAACAGAAGGAGTTTGCCTCTGGGCGGTGACGATGTGTATTGCATCCTTTGCTTCTGCAGACTGTTGATATCAGATCTTTGAACATACTGACTGCCACACCAGAAAAAAAAAATTTTCTTTGGGGCCACAGTGTTTTATTACAAAAATAGAATAAAAACTTTGAAAACAAAATGATCCTTTCTAATTTAATGAAAAATTTGTTATTTTTTATTGTTTCCTGTGCGTGAGTTATATACAATTTGAAAAATAGTTCACACGGCTCCCAAGGTAGAGACGTGAAGTTACATATGCTTCACGAGGCCCCAGGCTCAAAACTGGCGTGAGTTAAATACAACTCACATGGCAGTTAATGTGTTAAGTAGGGACTAAGGAGAGCTATTTATAATGCTGTTGTGTCTTAGAGAAGAGGTGACCAGATCGTCAGTTGTAAATTGATATGGCCATCCTACATTATTATTTCACAAAATAGAAATCTAGGGAACATACTTAAAAATGCAGGAGCTGAAAGGTTTCCAAAGGGAGAGCTGCCAGGAATCTGGAAACAGGTCCATGTGCATGGCATCCTGGGTGACCCCTGGGAGCAGCCGCTGGGCAGTGTGATGAGCATGCACGGCTGTGGGCCTCTGTGTCGCAGTGGCCTGGTGTGCGCTGTTCCCTTATGTGCACGCTGAGCCCCGCTCCCTTCGGTGATACAGACCAGATTGCTCAGCATAGCTTTATCCTTATGCAGTCAAGGGAAATTAGTCAACTGCAAGCTTGGATGATGCCACTAGCAAGCTGGCTGGGGTTCAGAAGAGCAGATTCCTCCACTGAGGCCACAGCGCACACAGTGATGGTGAGCATGGTTTTGATTACTGCACATGTACCTCCCTGATGAGGGAAGGAACTTCTTGGTCTTCTTGACTTTTAAACCCCCTGTGCAGCCCCACATGCACAGACTTGTACATGAGCAAAGCAGTTTCAGCTCTCTTGCCTCACTAGCTCTCTATAGGGGAGGCCCTGGAGGGTAAACAGAAGATTAATTAGCATCTTCTTATGCATAAGAATCTGGGATCAGAGAAGTTTAGTGACTTTCCCAAGGCCACACAGTGGCAGAAGTAGGACTTGGACCCAAGTGCCACCCCAGGAATCAACTCTGAGAGTGTGTATTAGGTAGAATGACAATGAAGTTTTTAAATTTACCTGGAAAATAGAGAAATAAGAGTAAGAAGAACCAAGGTGGGAACATCAGGAAATGTTGGGGCTCTAAGTTATGGAACAGGTGAACAAAGGTTGGTTCAGCAGCAGGCATCTAATAATCTCAGGTGAGAAGCCTGGAGGAGGCAGCTGCAGTCTTGGGACAGTGGCCAGCACTGTCTTCAAGGACCCGCACTGGCTCCACCTTCCTTCGACTTTGCTTTCCATTCTTTGTCTTGTCACCTCATGGTTGCACGTGGCTGCTGCAAGTCCACAATAGGTTCTCAAGCAGAAAGGAAGGAGTGAGTGTAGAAGAGTTTCCTTTATGGCAGGAAAATGTTTCATTGAAACTGCCCAGAAAACTTCCTCTTATGTCTCACTGGCTGGGGATGGATCATTTGACCATCCCCGGCTGCAAGGCGGGCTGTGGACTCATGTGTCCACCAGGGAGGACCTGGATGGCTGTGGTTGGCAAAGACTGATTATGCGTCAGGCCTTAGGAATGGGCACATTGTCACCCTGAACCAAATCAGTCAGCAAAGGGGGTGAAACAGAAGAAAATGTCAGTCCAATAGGGACTGAGAACTTTGGAGGAGTTTTTCTTTATGCTGAACTGTGCAATTGCTTCTTGGCTCCTGAGATGACATTCCCTTTGTTGATTGAAAGTGTCACTCCCAATTCTCAATGGCTAATTTCAGAATGGTAAAAATATATTTTTTTCTCCATGCCTCATCAGAGGATATTTAAGGTCTAAGACCGTTGGGATGTAGTTTTTCAAATACTCTCTTATGACAAAGAACAAAGATTAAGGGGAGCAGGCGGAAGAGTCTGAATGATAAGAAATTTGTAGGTGTGGGGGTTAGAGAGGAGAAGTTGCCGGCTGTGAAGTCAGACTGCCTGGACTTGAATAAGGACTCCACCCCTTACTTACTCCCTGGCGTCTATGGGCAAGTTGATCAGCCTTGCTCTGCCTCAGTTTCCCCATCTGTAAAGGGAGAGTTGTTGGAAGTACTTACCACATGAGGCTGAGATAACCCGCAGATGAAGTTTGCCCTGTGTTAGATGAAGTCAGTGCTCAGTCACAGCTAATTGCCAATGTCAGTGTCACCACTACTCCTGCTTGCTTGGTATAAGCATCTCTGCACGCAAAACCTGACGCATCTCCATCGCTGTGCAGCAGCTGCAGTCTGGCCTCTCTTCAGTATGTCCCTGCAGTGTTTCCACAGTGATCGCCCTGAGCTCATCTCTCTATTTCACGCACTGCCCTGCTCACAGCTCTGCATGGTCCTCACTGCAAACTCCTTACCCACTCAGAAGTGGTTCTGGTCTCTTGCCTCGGGAGCTCGGGGCCCCTTTGGCCACTAAAGTGGAAATACCATGACACTGTCATTGAACAAATAAATGGTCTTTGGGCACTTAATGTGAGTCCCTCCCTATGCTTGCCACAGGGACTACCCTGAGGGACCAGATGTGGCCCTGAGTGATGTGGTAGGGAGCCCAGGCAACAGGTAATCGGGGTTTACAGAGAGCATGCAGAAGAGGGGCCCAACGTGTGCCTAACTTGCACCAGAGGCTCCTTTCCGGAGAGTGGAATGAGCTGACCCAGAGGAGCCAGAGAGAAGGGATGCCAGAGCGAGGGCTGCAGGCAGTGGCCCAGTGGCGGGGGCCTGGAGAAAGGGGTGGGACACCTCCGAGGATAGGAAGGGCACTGGGCTGGCCAGGAGCAGGTGAAGATGCTATGGTGGCCAGAGGGGCCAAGCCCTGGGAAGGGTCATCTGCAGAGCACGGGGGAGCTGTGAGGGGCTTGGCAAGAGGCAACATGATCAGATTTGTGTTCTGGAAGGACCAGTCCAGCTACAGGGCAGAGACTCAATTTTAATGAGAGAAATGAAGAGAAGAATACTCAGATTTCTGCTTCCTGGTTGTGAGATTTGGACAAAAATAAAGGGTCGTGTTCTGGGTATTCTGGGATGAAAGTGGTGGAAACGCAGGCATTGGCAATGCGTGGGAGCAGTGCCCTGACCGACACCCGTACCTCCTGAGTGACCAGGGAGCAGAAAGGCCTCTTCTTTCCTCCATTTCGTCCCCACTCATGAGTGACCCACATGTGCCCCTTGGTTCCATGAAGCTAAGGATGGGAGTGGAGCTGGGTCCACCCGAGTCTGGGGCGCTCTTCAGATCCTCCCGGACCTGGGGCAGTCGGCTGTGCCCAGGGAGCTGCCAGTGCTTGGAGCCAACCCAAAGGATGGTCCATTAACAATGTGCGCCCTCAAGCCCACCGTGCACCAGCATGTGCTCTAGAAGTTTTTCTTCCAAGCAAGAAAAGAATGAAGTCTGTTTTTAGCACTTAATTACAATTGTCTATAGGGGCACCCATAGGAAAAGTCACCTTATGTGAAAAAAATTGAGCCTGTGATTATGCAGCTTTATTTGTTTGTGTGTTTATATCTTTAAATTATTAAGTAGTACCCTTCAAGTCCTTAATTAAGTGTTTCCTCTTGGCTATTTCTTCCCTTTGCAGTATAACGAGGAGCTTCACTACGTGGAACCTTGCCTGAACGGGACCTTGGTGCAAGCTGACAGGACAAACAAGGAGGTAGGAGGGGCTGCCGCTGGGAGGCAGTGTAAGGGCTCATGGCACACCCCTGCCTCCCTCAAACTGGCGGTTTACAATGATCTGTCTTAATTTATAAAAAAAAAAAACCTCATCAAATACTGCCCTTTCATTGAGGCCTTAGAGCCCCAGTGTGTAGAGGCACAAATAAAATCATGGCACTAAAATAATTACATCGATTTCAAATGCTTGCCAGTTCTGAAATAACTACATTGACTTTTTCCCTCTTGCTCTAAGCACATCCTATGTTGTGCTTGGCACCTGTGTTGACACCCTTGAAAGCACATGGCTTTTGCTGAGATTTCAAAGAAAATTGAACCCACTTGTTATTTCCCTTGTACTTTTCATAATTGATTAAATGATCACTGGGGTAGCTGTTGGGGTAACTTGTCTCCTGATTAGAAGGTAAGTTTTACCATGATAGGAATGGTGTCTTCTCACTACTGTATCTTCAATGTTCCAAGCATTGCCTGTTCCATAAATATTTTGGAACAAAAGGAAGATATGTTAAAGAAGAATCTTAAGAAATGGGATAGAAGTTTCCCTTCCAGTTGGAGCATTCTGGGACAATTCCTAAAATAGACTTCTATAAAATAAATCCTGTTTCCCTTTGGCCACTTTTAAATTTGTTAGTACAACTACCACAGCCACCATTCCACTACAGGGACAGGGACAGTTGACAATTTAGATTAAAGGTGTAGCTGTGGCTACAGCCATGTCACACCTGGGACTCACAGCTGCCGTTATCCGTGCTGTTTTTCCGTGTACCTGCCACACAGGTACATTGTTCCCCTGGAGAGCAGACCCCCGTGGGGTGGCTGAGGGCAGTGCCTCAGACTTTTGTGAGACACTGTGCATGTCCCCTGGCCCAAATGGGGAGCGGTATTGGTGCTATGTTAGATGCAGGTGGTGGAAGCACTTGGTCTGGATGTCTGCGGGAATGAACAGCTGAGGATCGTGAGAAATTCATTCCAGTTGGAACACAGAGTGAGAAGGAAAAATTATGCTCATGTCAATAACTGCACTTCAGTTTAAGGGGGAAGAAGCACCATAACAAGCTTCATATTTAGAAGGGAGAAACCAAGTACACTGTGGTGCAAAGATAAAGTGTGTTCTGGGAAAATATGCATTTGTGATTATTGTCTAGGCTAAGGTAGGAAAAGTGACTTAAATCTATAGCCAGATCTCTCTAGGGACTTTTTCCCTTGTTTGGTCATTGCATGGGTGAAGATTCCATCCCCTTTCCAATGTTGTATCCCTTGAAATATCCACCAGAGCCTCAAATAAGTATTTGATGCTGGTGTTTACAGCATTACACAGAAGAGAGACTTAAGTGATCCTTCAGGTGGCTTCCCAAAGGAAAAAGGACAGTACGATCTTTGGAGGTATGAAGTTTTATGAATAAAACCATTGTTACAGGAAATGGGCTGAGAATTTATTTTAAAGTGCCTTTGAATATACGGATATTGAAGATTGGAGTAGTTTTGAATACAAAAACTAATCCGGATTTCTGAATCTGCCAGTACAGAGTAGCTACATTCTAATTAGATCCTCCACATTATACCCGTAAACTCCTGTACATAACACAACAAACAAGTACAGGTTGAGTATCCCTTATCCAAAATGCTTGGGACCAGAAGTGTTTTAGATTTTGGATTTTTTCAGATTTGGGAATATTTGCATTATTCTTACTGATTAAGCATCCCTAATCTGAAAATCCAACATCGTAAATGCTCCAGTGAGCATTTCCTTTGAGCATGACCTTTGAGCATCATGTCAGTGCTCAGAAAGTTTTGGGTTGGAGCATTCTGTATTTCAGATTTTGGACTTTTGGATTAGGGATGCTCAGCCTGTATCTGAAGACTCTGGGAAGTGGGAAGGAGAAGGTGCAATGCCCCGGGGCTTTGGGGCTTAGAGACATGCGGGTGAGTTCCCTGGGTTTCCTTATTGGTTCCCATATATCCCAGATGGAGCACCCCGGAATCCTGCCATCTGTACCAACAACAGGCACAGACCAAGAAAGCTCACAGAAAATCCTGTTCCCTGTTCCCTGTTCCCTATAGCCAAAGGACCAGAGAAAACATCTGTATGACACCTTTCCTACTCCTGCCAAAAACCAACAGAACAACCAACTCTCCGTGGTTTCAGTGGAGCCAAACAGGAGGTTGATCTTCTCCCCCCATTCATATCCACTTGGCCCTGGTGCTACATCTCAGCAGAGATTGCCTGCTAAGAAAAAAAGATTATCTCATTATATAAAATCCATAATGCCCAGAATGCAATTAAAAATTCCTTTTTATTCCAAGAACCAGGAAAGTCACAACATGAATGAGAAAAGGCAGTCAACAGAAGCCAACATTGACACGTATCAGACGTTGGGATTATTGCTTCAACCAGCAATTAGGACTTCTCCCAAAACAAATGAAAAAACAGAAAATATCACAAAGAAATAGAAGTTATAAAGTAGAGCCAAATGGAAGTTATAAAACTGAAAAATATGATCACCAAATAAAAAGCTCTCTGGATCAGCTCAACGGTACAGTGAAGGTGACAGAGGATAGAATCGATGAACTTTAGGACAGGTCAATAGAAATTAACAACAGAATAAATAGAGCGGAACAAAATGAACAGAGTCTCAGGGGCAAGCAGGACAATAGAAAGAGAGCTAACGTTCATAATATCAAAGTCCTGGGAGAAGAGAGAGAGAGACTGGAACTTAATAGGAATTTAAAGATATATTGACTGAAAACTCCCTTTATGAAAGGCATAAACATTCTATTCAAGCGGCTATGCAAACTCCAAATAGGATAAACCCACGTAAATCCATGCCAAGACACACCATAAATATAAATAGATAAGAACATCTAAGAAAAATCTTGAAAGCAGCCAGAGAGAAAGGGCACATTACTTGTGTAGAACACCAGTTTGAATGACAGCAGATTGCTCATATGAAATCATGGAGACCAGAGGGAAGCAGCATAGCATTTTTCAAGTACTAAAAGAAAAGAACTGTCAATCTAGGATTCTATATCCAGTGAAAATATCCTTCAGGAATTAAGGGGGAAAAGTCATTCTCAAATAAAGGAAACTATGAGAATTTGTTGCTTGCAAACCAACCCTTAAAGAATATATAAAGGAAATTCTCTAAACAGAAAGTAAATAAGAGAAGAAGGTTTGGGACATCAGAAAGGAAAGAAGAAGGTAGAGATGGGTGAAAAATAGGGGTAAGTATGAAAGAGTATCCTAATTCTCAGGAGATTCTCAAATTACATTGTAAAGTTGACGCAAAAATTAGAATACCGTCTGATGTGGTGCTCGATGTTTGATGAGGAGATACTTAAGACGTTATATTTTTAAAATGTGAAGGGTAAAGAGACCTAAGTAAAAGTAAGGTTTCTACACTTCACTGGAAGTAGTAAATGCTGATATGAGTGGACTGTGATAAATTACATATTTATATTGTGATACCTAGAGCAACCACTAAGAAAACAACACAGAGTTATACTTAATAAGTAACTCTACTAGGTGTGGTGGCACACGCCTGTAGTCCCAGCTGTGTGGGAGGCTTAGGTGAGAGGATCGCTTGAGCCCAGGAGTTTGAAACCAGCCTGGGCAATGTAGGGAAACCATGTCTCAAAAAAAAACCCCCAAATAACAAAACAACAACCAAAAGTAACTCATAGGAAGGTAAGAAAAAAGAAACAGGAATAAGAAAGAGAGGATAAACAAGAAAAAAAAATTGGCAGACTTAAGCTCTAATATGTAATTATTAATAATTACCTTAAATGTAAATGGTCTGAACACCACCAATGAAAAGACAGAGATTGTTCGAATGGATAAAAACACAGACAAACAAACATGATTCAACCATATGCTGATTATAAGAAACTCACTTGAAATACAATGATATGTTGAAAGTAAAAGGACAGGAAAAATATAGCATGCAAACATTAATATTTTAAAAAGCAAGAGTGGGCCAGGCGCGGTAGCTCACGCCTATAATCCTAGCACTCTGGGAGGCCGAGGCGGGTGGATAGCTTGAGGTCAGGAGCTCGAGGTCAGGAGTTCGAGACCAGCCTGAGCAAGAGCGAGACCCCATCTCTACTAAAAATAGAAAGAAATTATCTGGCCAACTAAAAATATATATAGAAAAAATTAGCCGGGCATGGTGGCGCATACCTGTAGTCCCAGCTACTTAGGAGGCTGAGGCAGTAGAATCACTTAAGCCCAGGAGTTTGAGGTTGCTGTGAGCTAGGCTGACGCCACGGCACTCACTCTAGCCTGGGCAACAAAGTGAGACTCTGTCTCAAAAAAAAAAAAAAAAAAAAAAAGCAAGAGTGGCTATATTAATTTTCAAAACAAAGAGAATTACCAGAGGCAAAGAGGGACATTACATAATGATAAAAAGATCAACCCCATAGGAAAACGTAACAATCCTAAATGTTTTGAAAACAAAATACAGAACTTCAAAATACAAATAGAACAAAAACTAATGGAGCTGAGGGTAGAAACAGACAGATTTACAATTGTAGTTGGAAATTTGTACATTCCACAGTCAGCAACTGATAGACCACTAGACAGAAAATCAACAAGGTTATAGAAAAACTGAACAACACCCTCAACCAATAAGATCTAAATGACATTTATAGAACATTCTACCCAATGGCAGCAGAATACACATTCTTTTCAAGCACCCATGGAGTGTTAACCAAGATAAAACATATTCTGGGGCTTAATAGAAACCTAAAAAAATTTAAAGGTTTGAAATTATACAGAGTATCTTTTCTGATGATAATGGAATCAAAGTAGAAATCAATAACAGAAAGATAGCAGAAAATACCCCAAATACATAGAAATTAAACAATATACTACTGATTAATCTATGGGCCAAAGAGGAAGCTTTAAAGAAAAATTTAAAAATATAAAACTGAATGAAAACAAAAACAACATATCAAAACATGTGAAACAAAACTACAACAGTGTTGGGAGAGAAATTTATAGCAAAATATGCTAATGTTAAAAAGAGGAAAGTTCTCAAATTAACAATCAAAGCTCATACCTCAAAAAAATTAGAAAAAAATAAGACAAAATAAAACCAAAGCAAGCAGAAGGAAGGAAACAATAAAGAGCAAAGTCAATTAAATTGAAACAGGAAAAAACAGTAGAGAAAAATCAATAACACCAAAAGCTGATTCTTTAAAAAAAATCAATAAAACTGATAACCCTTTAAAAGACTGACCAAAATAGAGAAGACAAGTCACCAATATCAGGAATGAAACAATATCAGGAATGTACTGATCCTGCAGTCATTAAAAGGATAATAAAGGAATATTATAAACAACTTTACACTCGTGAAATTAATGACTTAGAAGAAATGATTCTAATTCTTGAAAACCACAAACTGCCAAACTCCAACCAAGATAAAAATCAATAAAAGGAATAATCTTGTAACTATTAATGAAATTAAATTTATAATTTAAGAGCTACCTCAAAAACATTTTTAGGCACAGATGCTTTCAATGGAGAATTCTACCAAACATTTAAAAAATAATTAATATTAATTTTTTGGAATCTCTTCCAGAAAAATAGAAGAGAAGAAACCCCCCCAACTCATTTTATGAGGCTAGTATTTACCTGATAAACCAAAGACAGTACAGAAAAAGAAAACTACTGACCAACATCCCTCATGAATGTACATGTAAGAATTCTCAACAAAATTTTAGTATATCAAATACAACAATGTATATAAAGAAATAATATATCACCTCCAAGTGGGATTATTCCAGACATGTAAGGCTGGTTCAACATCAGTGTTAAATCAACCAATATAATCTACTATATCAACAGGCTAAAAGTGAAAAATATGATCATATCAACTAACTCAGAAAAAGCATTTGATAAAAAACTCATTGATGATTTAAAAAAACAAAAAAACCTCTCAGTGAACTAGGAATATGAGGTAAATTCCTCAAATTGATAAAGACCATCTACAAAAACAGGTAATATCCTACTTTATAGTTAAAGTTTGAAAGCTTTTCCTCTTAAGATCAGGAATAACTAAGGATGTCCACACTAACACTCTTATTCAACATAGTGTTGTGAGTTTTAGCCAGACTAGGAAAAGAAATAAAACTGTCCCTACTGTCCCTGTTTTCAGATGACATGGTCCTATATGTAGAAAAATCCCGAAGAATCTACAAAAAAAAAAAAACCTCCTAGAACTAGTAAATGGATTCAGTAAGGTCACATATCCAAGATGAACACACAAAAAGCAGTCACATTTCTATATACTAACAATGAACATACAGAAACTGAAATTTAAGACATAATATCATTTACAATTGTTCCAAAGAAATAAACCTGACATAACTTGTATGTACAGGCTATATATGCTGAAAATTACCAAATGCTTATGCAGGAAATCAGAGAAGACCTAAATAAATGGAAAGATTTACCATGTTCATAGATGGGAAGACTTACCACAGTAAAAGATGTCAATTCCCTTCTAATCGATCTATAGGTGTCATGCAATTCCTATCAAAATCCCAGCAAGGTTTCTATAGACATAGACAAGAGTATTCTAAAATCTACATGGGAAATCACAGGCCCTACAATAGTAAAATGGTCTTGAAAAAGAAGAATAAAGTAGGAGGAATCAATCTACCCAATGTTATGGCCTATTATATAGTAACAGTAATCAAGAGAGTCTGGCGTTGGTAGAGGAATAGACATATAGATTAATGGAGTAGCATAGAGACAAAGATATATACTCACATAAATATGCCCACCTGATTTTTGACAAACATGCAAAAACAATTCAATGGAGGAAGGGTATCTTATTCAACAAATGACTCAGGAGCAATTGAATATCTATAGATGAAAACAAACAAAAAATAAAACAAAATAAATTAACCTTGACTTAACACATTAACTGCCATGAGAGTTGTATTTAACTCACTCTAGTATTGACCCTGGGGGTGCATGAAGCATATATAAAATCTTACTTGTTATGTTCTTATTGTTATAATTAATATTGATAATTTAATTCTAAAAACTTGGATTAAATGAATAGAAGTCAACAAATTGCATTTTTCTGTTTATAGTTACCTTTAAATTACACTCAAAGTTTTTATTCTATTTTTGTAATAAACCACTGTGGCCCCAACGAAAAGTTTTTGATTTTTTTTTTTTGTGGTAGTCAGTATGTTAAACTTCACAACTTAAACAAAATTTAACTCAAATGCATCAAAGACTTAAATGAAAAATGTACAGCTATGACATTCTCTGAAAAAAACATAGGAGAAAATCTTCAGAACCTAAGGCTAGGCAAAAAGTTCTTAGGCTTGATACCAAAACTATAATTCATAACAGGAAAATTTGATAAAATGGGTCTAACCAAAATGAAAAACAACAAAACCAAAAAATTTTGCTATGTGAAAGACTGTTCAAAGGATGAAAAGGTATGCTACAGATTAGGAGAAGATATTTTCAAAACACATATCTAATAAAGAACAAATATATGGAGATTGTATAAATAATTCTCAAAACTCAGCAGTCAAAACAAGCAATTGAAGTAGAAAATGGACAAAAGACATGAAGAGACACTTCACTGAATAGGATATACAGATGGCAAATAAATACATGAAAAGATATTTGATGTTCTTAACCACTAGGGAAATGCAAATTGAAACCACAATGTGATACCACTACACACCTATTAGAGTGGCTAGAATAAAAGATAAGAAGAATAAAAGACACCAAGTGTTGGTGAAGATGTGGACAAACTCATGCATTGCTATGGGAATGTAAAATGGGATAGCCACTCTGGAAACAGTTTGGCAGTTTCTTATAAAACTAAACATTCAACTGCCATATTTCTTAGCAATTGCGTTCTTAGACATTTATCTCAAGAGAAATTAAAACTTACGTTTACACAAAAACCTTGTACACAAATGTTCATAGCAGCTTTATGTGTAATAGCCAAAAACTATGAATAGACACAACCCGGGCATCCTTCAGTGGGTGAGTGGTTAAACTGTAACATCCATACCATGGAGTATTAATTAAAATACTTAGTAATTAAAAATGACGACAATAAAGTATTGATACATGCAATAACTTAAATGAGTCTTTGAATCTTTTAAGCTATGCTGATTGAAAAAAAAGTCAATACTGAAAGAACACATATTGCATAATTCCATTCATATCACTTTCTTGAAATAACAAATTAATAGAAATATAGAACAGATTAGTGGTTGCCAGGGGACAGGGGTAGGAGTGGGGAGAGGTCATGTGACTACAAAAGGGAAACATGAGGGATCCTTGTGGTGGTGGAAGTGTTCTGTATCTTGACTCTGTTAATGTCAATGTCCTTTGTGATATTGTACTGTAGTCTGGAGAATACTGGGTAAAGGATAGGTGGCATCTCTCTTTATTATTTCTGACAACTGCATGTGGATCTATAATTGAAAAGTGTAATTAAAAAATAATCTGAAGTATGCGAGGAACTCTTAAAAAGGGGCTTTATAAAATTAGTGTGAACAGTATAATGAGTGTTAGGTTGCTATAGTGACATAAAAGATACTGATTATAGTACACATTCTAATGGCAAGAAATTTTGATATTCTTACGGGTCTTTTTATTTATAGAAAAGCTCAGAAGATAAAGCATTTATTTTTCATTAGTATCTTAGGATATTTTAAAATAAAGGTAGGTTCCATTGGTTAATTTGAACCTATTTCCATTTTTATCGTCAATTCAGTATCAGATCATGTACATTCAGGACTCACTTGTCAGACATGTGACAGAGACGAGCAAATTTGTAAAAAGCAAAATGGAAATTTACATCAGCTCCCCTAACTGCACGTTCCTGGGGTGGAAGGGACCACACCCAAGGCCTCAAGCCTGATGTCAAGAGTAGCCCCCTCTCCTCTCCTGTCTCCCCTGTGTCTTCTGTGAGAGCTGACCAGTTCTGCTAGGGCAGGTGCCCATTCTGGACCCCTCCTTGCATCTCAAGGGGTGGGGAGCAGCTTGGTTCCAGTGTCTACACCTGTGGCTAGGAGGCAGGCCTGTGTTGGGCAGACTTGCCTGGTTTTCCAAAAGGAAAATTCTCTGGACAACCAGGATGGTGCCTATGAAGTAGATGTTCTATAGAAGTGTGAATGAATGAATGAATGAATAGATGAGCCACCTGGGGAAAGATTCTGGTTGAAAAGAATTTTTTTTTTTTTACGTCAATAGAAGATCCACAAAACATTTAAAACAAAAGCATGAAACTCATTACATTTTAATATAATCAGGACAATCAAGAATTAGATTGTGGGTGAAATTATCTGGTTCCTGGGTTGGCGGTTCTTGCTAGTCTATTTCTGACCAAATACCCTGAATAGCAGCTTTGTGGCCATTTTCTCACATTCTCTGTGTGATAGGGGTGGAAGATTGTGACCTTGTGTATAAACCTGTATGGAACTGGCATTGTGATCACGGATGCTCGCCATCTGTCCTTGGAGTTAAATGATTTTGACTAGAATGTGCCAAATCCTTTGGGATGTTTCATTCTTTAATCAAAATATTCGTGTGTATCCTGACAAATTCTTATGACAGCCAAATATCCAAGATTCGTTCCCATACCTTTCATCTTAGGGCTGTTTCCCTGGTGGCCACTGTCATGTTACCTCCAGCTAATGAAAGAGCAGGAAAGGGCTTCTAGCAGGTGATATCTAGAAATTATTATGTTGTGCACCTTTAGTCCAACGACAATCAACTCTGATTTCATAATACTCAGGTGACCCTCTGAAAAATGAAAACTACTAATTAATAGATAATTTAAATTATAACAGCATTTAATTTAAACTTCATTGAAAATTGAAATTTTTGAGCAAGAAGATCTCAATGAGTCTTAAAACAGAGGAAAAGGTGAGAGTGAAAATGTTGGCCTTGGTCAAACTGCGTCATCCTGGGTCATAGACTTCCTGTGGTTTTGCTTGAAATAGGCCACAGCACATCCTCCCTGAACAAGTGGTCTTGAAACACTATTAAGTTTTTGCTTTTGTCTTTTAAAGGTATTGTTTACTGTCTGGAGAGAATTTTGCTTTGCTGTTTTATGTAGCAAATAACTGACTTTTTTTTTTTCCTTTAAGGAAAAAGAAACCATGACAAATTGGGTGAGTCTGGAGTTCAAATATAGAATTCAAACGAGTAAACTCTCATCCTGATCTACTTCAGACCTTCTGAACCATTCATCAGACCTTAAAATGAACCTCCTGTGGTCTCTCTTGGGGGAATGGAGGGAGAGGAGGGAGAAGGAGAGTGATATGGGTTTTCTCTGGTTTTGTAATGAAGACGTCCTGAAATCCTCTGAATTTCATGGCTCTGTTTAAGATTCATTTGCAAATATTTGTTGCAAAATCAACTGATCTTAGAAACCCATGTAACTCTCATCGTCCTTGGCAGATTTCATCTCCTCCCGTGGGATCAGGAGTCACTGAAACTCCATGAACTAACAAAAGTACACATCAGCGTTGCTGGATTTGCCCCAGTACTGTTTCTTCCAGCCTGAGAGTTGTCAAAGGAGGCACCCTGAATTCTAACACGTCCTGCCTGCTATGGCCTGATAGGCACACAGTGTACAGCTTGCCGGTGACACTACGGTGAGCGGTATGCAATGAACTGTATGTAAGCGGAAAGTAGCCCTTGTGCACATGGGTAAATGTGGCCTGCCTGAACACCAAGGGAGACAAAGTTTGCGGAGAGAACAAACACTAACCCACTTTCATTCAACTCAAAACTAATAAAAGGTAGTAAGAATTGCATTGCTTTATAAATGTCATGAGTACATTAAAAATAACAGAAAAACTGAGACCAACTCAAATATAAATAAAGTCTAGATCCAATATAATTTAACATAATAGGGCTCTAAACAAAAATAAAATAGGTTTATATACATCGCCACAAAAGAGTAACAATAGTATATAGTTAGGTTTAAAAAAAAAGTAAATTGCAGAATAGTATGCTTCATGGTTTCTGTTTTGCTTGCTTAAATATAGAAAGGGGAAGGGGAGAGGGAGGGGAGAGGCGAGGAGGAAAGGATGAAGGAAGGAAGAAGGGAAGGAAGGTGAGATTCAGGAGGTACACTTGACATATTTCTGCATTGTTAGAATGTCTTTACACTGAGCTCAAAATACTTTCACCATCATAAATAAAATAGATATATATTTTTATTTAGAGACAGAGTCTTGCTCTGTCACCCAGACGGCAGTGCAGTGGTGTGTAATCGTAGCTCACTGCAACCTCGAACTCCTGGGCTTAAGTAATCTCCTGCCTCAGCCTCCCGAGTAGCTGGGACTATAGCTTGGCTATATACTTTTTAGTTTTTGTAGAGACAGGGTCTCGCTATGTTGCCCAGGCTGATCTTGAATTCCTGGCCTCAAGTGATTCTCCCACCTTGGCCTCCCAACGTGCTAAGATTACAGATGTGAGCCACTGTGCCTAGTCATAAATAAAATATTTTTAATTATTTTCCTATTATTGAAATTAATACAAATATTTAAACTATTTCAGTAAGTCTGTAAATACTAGCGAAATTATCTTCCTATGATTGTGAGGATGTCATTTCTGCTAATTTCCAGATAGATTTCTTCTTTTGCAAATGGGCAGATTTCTTTTTATCAAGGGCAAGAGATATAGCCACGTTTTAATCCATGTCACTCTATTGGCTTAAATAAATTAGAAGGCTGCTACCTTACATTGATTCAAATGATGCATAATGCAGATATTTCCTAATTATTTTGGAATAGCTTTGTAGAGTTGAAATTACCCAAATGATGATCTAAGGACTTTTTCTATAAGAGCTATATCATAGAATCTATACTCAGTTAGTTCCATAAGCTACTTATACTGGGTTAAAATAATCAATATAATACAAAAATTTTTCATTAATCTCCACTTAAGTATAGTGTGCTAATTATGAATTCCTTGTATGAATCTAGATCAGATGTCAGCAAACTTTTTTTGTTATAGGCCACGTAGTAAATATTTTAGGCTTTGTGGGCCATATGATCTCTGCTATAACTACTCAGCTTTATGAGTGTAGCTTGAGAGCAGCCATAGGCAATATGTAAATAAGTAGGCGTGGCCATGTTCCAGTAAAACTTTATTTAGATACTCTGCCTGGTCTAGACAGTAGACAAGACTAGAAGGAGAAGTCTATTATTAAATAAAGAACTCACATTAGCCTCAGGTTAAAATCTTTCTGAAAGGTGAACGTGGAAATGGGTGTTTGAGAGCATGAGCAGATTGGATAGTATTCCTACATGCTTCTCACTGAGGGTTTGGGCTGGATCTCTGCCTTGGACTGACTTCTCCACCTTGAACTGACTTTCTACCTTGAATGAACTGATTTCTGATTTCTCTGTTCATTTATATTTAACTAGCAGGCAAAAAGACGTGGATATATGTTGTAAGTAGAGGTAGTTATAAGAGATAATAACATCAGTAGTAAATATAACATTTTACAATTTAGAAAATACTTCTAGTTTGGTTTTCATGATTACTACCAGTATCATTCCCAACTCATACATTTATAGTCCCGGGCCCAGATGTATTTGTCAGCTGCGTGGGCAGACGAATGGCTCGATGGAGGTGCGGAGATACACTGTACGTGCAGAGCTACAGCACCAATACCCATCTGAAGATCTCAAATACCATCCTTCTGTTGCCTTCAGTGTCTGAGAAGGTAGAGTTACCTTTCTGACATGGTTCATTCTTCTGAAGTCTTGCCCTGTAGAGTAAAGCCTACTTCAGATTTACGTTGAACATGACATGTTGGGGGTGTTTGTGTGATAAGGTATACTTATGGAGCTGTGGTGCCCACCTTAGTAGGAAGGGCACAACTGCTTGTTTGTATGAAGTGCAAAGTGAAGAATATTACAAAAGTTTGTTCATCATTTGTTTCTTCCTGTGGGAATCGGTTGAGTTCTTTATCTTGGACTTTTCTGTAGCTGCACATGGACAGGTCTGCCGAAAGCTCTGTGTGTGTGTGTGGTCATGGGTGTCCAAACCTCCTTGGTTCTACCACTCAGCTAAGGAGGAGACTAACCAAGCACAAAGCTGTCTTACTGCTGCCTGGAAGTGATCTGGTGGTTGTGCCCTGAGGTTTCCCCCAGTTCCTAGCCAGGGGATGCTATGCAAACTGCCCCTTGTAAACCTTGTCCTCGGGTCCCCATGCTTTCAGTGGCATGCCTGGACTTGCCTGTGGTAGCTGCTTGGGCCCCAGCAGCATCCGTGCCTGCCCACGCCCCAGCTGAGCATCCTGCCGACACACAGACTACCCTCTTCCCAAGGCTTCTTCCCTGGGGCCCTGTCTTATTGTGCCAAGTTCCATGGAGCTTTCGGGCAGCATTGACGAGTCTGACCAACTCCTAGACCCCAGAAGTAGTATGTTCCCAGACACACCCTTTCCTTATCATAAGGGCTCACACCTCACTCACCCAGAGTCACCCATCCCTCACTACTTGGACTACAGTGGGGGAGCAAAGCCATTTATTCTATATGGGGCCCCCTGAACTCTCACTCAGAGCCTGTTTACTCTTAACTTGGTGCACACTCTTAACAAATTGGACTATTAACTATGAAGGAAAAGCCACTGAGTGTGGAGGGAGGGGCAAGAAGAAGTATCCAGAGGCAGCTTTCTCTTTTCAGCACTCTTCATCGCAGGAATGTGCCACCCTTTATGCAGATGCCCAGAGCCTGAACCTTCAAGCCATCCTGGGTCCCACCCTCAGCCTGCAAGTCCTGCTGATTCTTCCTCCTTGATAGTCTCGGGTCTCTGCCCACATCTTTGCATCGGCTGCAGCCTGCAGTTCCCATCGCCGTGGTCTTCCTGCATCTCAGCAGTGGCTTCCATGCAGAGCTCCCTGCCGGTGGTCCTGGCCTGTGGCGCACATGCTTCTACACTGGAGACTGAGGGGCCTCCATGAAGCACAGGGCTGCTGTGCGACTTCTCTGCTTATGTCTCTTCATTACCTCCCCTTCGCTCTTAGGACAAACTCCCTTTTAGTAACTAGAAGGCTTTGTCCCTGTTTGCCCAATGGATAGTCCCTGCATGTGCCTGTCATCCAGGTCTTTCTCCCAGAAGGGTCCCAACTTGGATGATTGGATTCTTGGACCCCTCCTTATCAAGCCCTCCATGGCGTGTCTCCTGTCTGTGCATTCTCATCTCTTGAGGTTATGACATCCCCCCACCCCTGCTCTCCACCAACTCTCTCTCTCTCCCCCTCTTTCCTGATCAGCCCAGTCGAAATTCCTCTATCCTTGACTTCACCGTGCACCCTCTTAAAACCAGGCCACGGTGTATGTTCTTTGCCCCTGTCTGGGACACACTACTTCTCCCCCTCCTGTTCTTCCACATCCCCTTTGCTCACTTAACTCCTTTTCATCTTCTGATCTCAGATATAATAACATCCCCCTTAGAAAAATCTTCCTTTTCTACTTAAGCGGGGGCTCAGTGCCCCCTGTGGTCTTCCTGTGAGGCCACACGGTGACCTGGTTTCTCACCGTCCTCCTCACTGCCTAGGATCTTGTGGACGATGATGTGGTCACCACTGTCTTCATGGCACCCAGCACAGGCCAGGCTGTCCATAAACAGAATGGAAGGAAGGAAGGGAGGGAGGAAGGAAGGAAGGGAGGGAGGATGGAAGGAGGGAGGGAGGAGCACATCCCATCCAGCCGGTCTCCTGACCAGGGCCCTCCCAAGGCTTCCCCTTCCGCTGGGAATGGGACCTGACCTCCTTTCCATCTGTGGCCTTGCTAGCCAACCCACACTCCCCTTCTGCTTCATGCCCATTCCCACCTCTTCAGGGCTTCGGCACCTTGTCATGTCTCGGTCCCAAGGTCACCCAAGTACCCTGACCCCTTTACTCCATGTCCCCCTGTCCTGATTCTTGGGAGCCCTTATAATAGGCATTTCTTTCTTTTTTCTCTACTTGCTCCTTTCTCTCTCTCTCACCCACCTTCACCTGAAAGTTGGCTCCATGGCCACTTACACTCTGCATTTTATCATTCTGTATCTCTTAGAGGGTCCCTAGCTCACCCCATTGAAGGGGCTCAGAGATTACTGACTACATAGATGAGTGAATGGATAAAGGAATATTAGGTTTCTCATCCTGCTATAATTTAAAATAGTTTTGAGGCTAAAAGGAAGAATGAGAGGTAGGCAAACTGACAGTGAAAGAATGGGGGCTGATAGCCTGAAGTTTAGGTTGAAAGACCAAAATAACTGTATCGATAAAACAGCCAAGAGTATTCAGAGCCCTAGTGCCTGGGTTGTCGAGGATTTTGATATAGGTTACAGCAACATACATGTATCCCATTGGAGTTACTGTTCAGTATGGCAAATTTGAGTCTTTGGGGTGAATTTATTCATTTATTTATTTAATTTCAGGATATTACGGGGGTACAAATGTTTAGATTACATATATTTCCTTTGCACCGCCCAAGTCAGAGCTTAAATTCTGATCAATAGTCTCTATTTTAAAGGGAGGAAATGAGTAACTTTAGAGGTGGAAATGTCTAATAGTTAAGATTTAGGTTAATGTAGCTTTGAGGTCTGGCCATGGTGACCGCCTGTGAGGCAGTGGGTTGTCACTCTACACTCCTGCGAACCGTCCCATCCATAAAAAGAGGATCAATACTACCTTTCCTTCATATACCTGTCACAGAGGTGCTTTTTTTATTAAATGGGATAACAGCTTTGAGAGCATTTTGAAGGGTCCAGCATCTTAACAAACGTAAGTGATTATTTACTTAAGTAATAATGACCATTCATGCTTTCTTACGAGATGTTTCAGCCCAAATGGTTAATGTATAGAAAAACAGAGTATATAAAGGATAAACAGCAATTTTCAGAATAAGCCATTTCCCAGGTCTTCTCTCCCAGGAAAATGAGTGCTTTTGCATGGGGTTCTCATGCACATGTATTACTTCTAAGTTTCCTGCCTTTGACAGTTGTAATGGAAACAACCAAACCACTAAGCTAGAATGTGCTGTCCATGATTTCACAAAGGTTCAGCTAATGATAATGGGGATTTTAGAATGTGGTACAGAAACAGGTCAGCATTTCAATTCATACATATGTCCTTGGCCATCGGTAGACATAATCTCTGAGTAAAGTGTGACTCAGTGACCCAGAGCACCTGCCCACTGTACAGACCACGCTAGAGAGTATTAGCAGAATACTGTTTGTAAGGCTCTAGGTTTTAGTGGCCAGCATCTAATGTCTGAGAAACTCTGGTCTTACGCTGAAGTTCGTGTTATTTTTATGGAAGGTGTCACCAACAGGAAGATATGAAAGTAAATGCAACTGGCAAGAGATCCCACCATGCATTTTAAAATCCCACCTTACTGAGTCGCTTGCAGGTGCAGCCGCTGTGGCTATTCCATTTATGACTGAAACATTGCGAATGTGATCAAGATAGCTGGAATGCAATCACGCCATCCCCTCACGCTTGGGTTGCCACTCCTGACACTCCAAAGCCTCATCTTATCTCTCCTTTCATTTGTTCATCACAGACTGTGCAAGAGGAAATCAAGCCCTTGGATCTCATATTGTATATTGGATGAAATGAATCCAGGATGACTTGCTTGGAATAAAAAGCTATTAGGAGGAACCATATTAAATTGCTATTTCTGTAGATCAAAAAAATGGTCACTTGTTAGCAATTTCGTGTGAGTGCAGCCTGATAGTTCAGCATTTCTATTAGACATTGCTATAGCCAGTCAGGTGTAACACATTAACCCACGTGCTCCCCAATTTGCACTGTGCATTCCATTAACAGGGAGCTGTACATGAGCATACTTGCGTTTCTGTTTTTCCTTCCTGGTGCTTCAAGTAAATAAGTAAAGTAATTAATAAGGGGGGGGAGGGGAACCCCTGGCAGCTAAAACAATGGGCTTTCATATGCAGATTACCCCATCAATGTGGGGTAAGCAGCCTTTTGGCCTGCCCTCTAACTTTAATTATTTTTCAGGATTAAATTGTTGCTTTTGCCAAACCTGGTTAAAATGAGCTATGAGAAATCACGGGAGGTTTTAGTGCCGTGTGAGGTTTTAGTGCCGCGTGACTTCACTCTGTGCTCGTTCCTTAGGTCTGGGTCTGGGTGCCAGGCCATCTGAGCGTTAACTAGCCCTACAGTCACACTGGCACAGCCTTGGGGCAGGGGAGAGGGGTGGTTGCCAGGGTCTCTGCCTCAGCTGTGATCACTGAGCCTGGGGCGGTCCATCCAGATGCCAGGCTCAGGCCCTGTGCTCTGCTGGCCAAGGGCCCTGGCAGTGTAAGCCTGCTGGCATAGACTGTGCACGGCCCCAGGGTTTTCATTTAGTTGCCTGAAACACTTTAGGGATTGTAGGTTGGAGCAGAAGGCATTTCCCAGCGTGAGCTTTACCAGTTCAGCTTCAAGCAGTGTGTGATGCAGATTTCACCTTCCTGGGGCGGGGGTGGAGAGAGAGAAAATGTCTTGGGTAGGAGGTCTGAAAAATAGAGGAAGAAACCTCTCGTACAGCTTTGCTCCCTCCTGCCTAAACCCTCACTCTGTTTAGATCCTGTTGCTAATTCAGAAGCAATCTCTTCTCCATTAAACATGTCCACTGCACAAAGCAGAAGGTATTTTCACTTGTGCAACTGGCTCTTTCTTATCCTTAGAGAAGATGTTCCTTTATTGGTAATACTTAAAAGATTTGCCTTAAGTCTAGCAGATTTCTTGGGTATTTGCCGCAAACTCTTGCTGGGTTGAGCTGGACTGACCTCATTTAACAGCCAGCTGGGTCTTGAAGGGGAACATCCAGTGCAAATCAGCATGCCCTGGTTGGAGCTGATTTCTCATTATCATTCCACTGGGGGGTCAGAAGCCAAGTGCTGGGCTTTTCCTCAAGGACCACTTTCGGGATGTGCAGACTGCCGAGTAACCAAGATAATGTGGTGTGCTGTGAGGCAGTGAGGGAGCTGGCTTATAAATGGAGCCTCCTGCTGTACTTGTTTTTGGCTTTTCTTCCTTGCCGGTTGTGATGCGCCTCCTATGCCATTGTTGTGTGTGCGTCTAATGAGCTGTGAGTGGAAGCTGTGGGAGTTCACCAAGTGTCTGGAGTCCTCCCTGTCATTACACTCTCGGGACCTGCACTTGATCTCCCTGCCCGGAGATTTCTTCACTTTTGACTCGTTTTCATTGGTGAGCAAATGTTTCATCTTGGTGTTTTGGGGATGTCCAGAGCATGTGCCCAGAGTCTTGCATATGGAGCTGTGTAATCCAGAGTGGCTAACCCAGACCACACACTTGCCACATTTTCATTGTAGACACACCACGCTGGATGAGAGGTGGTCACATTTGACTGTATGCATTTGGACTCAAATGCTTTCTGAATTCCCATTCTGGTCATCGAGGTAGAGGATGACCAAAACTTGGTGAGGCCTAAGAATCCTATGGACGATATTTTTAAAAGTATAGATTCCTGGGTTTGCCCAAAGCCTACTGGATCAGAACCTCTTAGCCTGGAGCCCTAGGATGTTTTTAACAAGCTTCCAGGGGACTCTGTTGCCGTCTGTCCACCAGCATACTATTATATACCATTGGGATCCAGCACAACCCCAAATCTATACTCTAGTCACCCTATAAGACTCTAGCAATTCTGCTTGGGTTTGTTTGGATGTAGAAGCATCATGAGCATGTACCTCTGGAGTCTACGTAAATGTGTGACTCATTTTTGGAGTTAAAATATTAAATAATTTAATGGTTATGAGTTGCCTTCTAAATATGTTCATTTTTTCCTGATGTTTGACACTGGCTAATTTTAATGGTTAGCACATCAAACTTGTAAAAGACTCTGTGCCCAGTTGACAGCTCAAGAAAAAAATACTGTTTTCTTAATTTAGCCTTTCAGGACACTGGGAATAAAACCAGGCATGGATGAACACCAGTAGACATTTATACAGAGAAAAAAAGTGCATAAATGGAAACAGTACTCTGCTACAGTACCTGGTTCCTATCCCTGCGTCTGCCCCAAGGCACAGCTGCCATCAAGACTGGCTTCATAATTTTAGGACCTAGTACAAAATGAAATTGCAGGAGCCTCTGTTCAACAATTATTGAGAACTTGAAGATGGCAATAACAGAGCATGAAACCAAGTATGGGGCCTTTCTGAGCACAGGGCATGTGTGATTATACAGTCACATATCCATGAAGCCAACACTGGAGTTGGACTCAAATTTTTATTAGCCTTAACAATAAATATTTCCTCTTTTCTACCTATTTATAAGATGTCTTCAAAAGAGTATTTAAATAATAAGAGAAAACAGTCCTGGATTATGATATTTTCAAGGTAAATAGACTGAATTTTAGGGTACTCTGTCTTTATTAATATTTTCTAAACCAATGTTTAATTTATTTCCACTTCATTTATGATGATGTGGAAGTTTATCTTACCACTAGGTGAGGCAACTTCTTTACTCACACAGCGGAAGGGGCCTGGATGGGGACCCTTTACAAAACACCAGCCCCATAATCTGGGATTTTAAACTGGAGTTGAAGCAGTGCAGCGTCTGCTGTTGTTTAGACGTTCTCGTTGTCTGAAATTGAAGATTTCTGTGGGTGGTCCCCCTCTGTGTTCGGTGTCACTATCAACAAATGTGTGGAAAGAAGAAATAACCAGAGATGCGGGCAAGCTTCAATCAGCTCTGCCCTAATTGGAAAGTCAGTTGCATTTGTGGCACAGGCAGAATCAATTAGGGAGCTGGGCTCGGAGACAGCCCCAGCCTGGCCGCCCACCAGGCACAGAGAGCTCCTGTAGGTGTCTCCACAGAAGAGGAGGAGGAACTGTCCCCCACCTTCTCCTAAATAAGGCTCCAGCACTGCTGAGTTTCCCAGATAGTCCTCAACTATTTTCAATTCTAAGATTTTTCAAGAGTTCCTGCTACCTGCCAGGCTCACTCCACCCCATCCACCCAACCCCTTCCTTTCTCTCCAGGGCTGCCCCTCTGAGGGACCTTGGAAATCTTTCTGGCTCCCATGACTGTGTCCTCAGCATCAGTCTGGCTCTTGAAGGCAGGGGCCATATTTTCTTTACTGTCCCACTGTTCCTGGCCCTGGGCGGGAATCCAGTGGGCACGCAATGGCATGCCTGTCTGGTGTATGGACCACGCTGGTATTGCTGGCGAGTTGGAAGGTGGCTTTAAGGCTAAGATTTCAAACTAAGGAATACTTCCAGCCGGGCGTGTTGGCTCACACCTGTAATCCTAGCACTCTGGGAGGCCGAGGCGGGTGGATCGTTGAGCTCAGGAGTTCGAGACCAGCCTGAGCAAGAGCGAGACCCCATCTCTACTAAAAATAGAAAGAAATTAGCTGGACAACTAAAAATATATATAAAAAAAATGAGCCGGGCATGGTGGCGCATGCCTGTAGTCCCAGCTACTCGGGAGGCTGAGGCAGGAGGATCGCTTGAGCCCAGGAGTTTGAGGTTGCTGTGAGCTAGGCTGATGCCATGGCACTCTAGCCTTGGCAACAGAGTGAGACTCTGTCTCAAAAAAAAAAAA
>CM052436.1:161060524-161074388 GCA_028533085.1 Varecia variegata | reverse complement strand
AGAACCAACTATAATATTATTGCATTTATATGGAAGACCATCATATATCAGATATGCATGCTTTAAAAAAAGGAAAGTTAAATTGTAACTTATTTAAGTATCCTTTAACATTAACAGTTGCGATAGCCCTTGCAGACCCTGAAATAGTCTATAATATTTTAGATAGCTACATAGCATTCCAACCTTATTGTCAAAAATATAGTTTGCTCTTGGGGCTATTTTATGCTATTATAAACAATGCTGTGATGAGCATCTGCATATACACATTTGGATATTTGCTTGATTAAATCCTTACCATAAATTTATAGAATTGAAACTGGTCTTACCCCCCCAAACTCTAGCTCTCCCAGTCTTCCTCATCTCAGCAAATGGCAGTGCCAGACTGCTAAGACTCAGGCCCCAAATCCCAGCATCATCTCACATCCTGACAGCAGCAAGTGCTGCCACCTCCACCTTCAAGGGGACCAGCATCTGTCCATGCTTTACCTCCTGCACCACTCGCCCAAGGCTAAACCACCAGCCTCTGTCCCCTGCAGTGTGGCAGTGGTCTCCTGACTGGTCCTTTCCCACCCGCTCCTCCTCCCCAGCGTCCAGTCTAGCCTCCACTCAGGAGACCCCGTGATGCTGTGTCTTTTCAAAATAAAGGTCAGATCACCCCCGCTCTGTAGTCCATAGCCGGGATGGCTCAGGGCCTCACTTACAGTAAAGCCCAAGCTGTTTGGGTGCCCCCTGCTGATCTCCATCCTGAGCTCCCCTTAGCTCTCAGACCTCATCTCTCTGTTACTTCTGGCTCACCTGGCTTCAGCCGTGCTGGCCTTGAGCCCCCAGGACCTGTTCCCACTCTGGGGTGCTGGCACTTGTGCTCCCTCTGCTTAGAGGATGGGCCCCAGCTACCCAAATGACTGGCTCCCTCCCGCCTCAGCTCTCGGGTCCACTTGCCGCCTCCTCAGTGCCGTCTTCCCTGACCTCTGACCTCTGTGTTCAAAACCACAGCCTCGCGACCCTCCTTCCCACGTGACATCCATCCAGTGAACCACTGCCGTGAGTTCCGTTTCATACTGAGTCACTCAGCTCCCTCACACATTAGCACGTGAGATCTGTGAGGGCCTGGCTCAACAGACACCTGTCGAGTGAATCAAACATACATGGAAATAAAGTGCCGAGTGCTGTAACACAATTGCACAGCGTAGGTTGGCAGAGAGAAGCTTGGTGGGGACAGCTTGCCTGTCAGGGAAGACCTCTCTGAGGGGCTGCAACGGGAAGGAGACCGGCATGAGAGAAGGTGCGTTGTGCGGGGCCTCAGCAGAGGGGGGCTGAGGGCATGTCTTGGACCACTCTGAAGAGTCCATGTTCCATATAAAAAACTTCTCGAAGCCCCTGGAATACTTCACACTGGGGAGTGGCACAATGTAATTTGCATTTTGCAAATTGCATTTTGCAAAATTCCCTTTGAGTGCTGCAAGGGGAATGCACCCTGTCAGGTCAGAATGGAAGCACATGCCGTGGAGGAGGGTCCTTCTCAGAGCCTGCGTACCCTAGAGCGGTGACTCGGACCAGGGCATGCAGTGGAGATGAGGAAAAGTGGGTAAGTCCAGAGCCCGTTTGGAAATAGACTTGGCAGGATTGGATGGTGGATTGAATGTGGACAACAAAAGGAAGAAATGTGGTACACTTCGGGGGCACAGTGCTAAATCCAGTGGCCATATGTGGGGGTGCCCATGCCGTGTGGAGTTGACTATTGCTATCTACTATATAAATGTTACTACACAGTAGTCATGTACTGTATGAATATGTACTATGCACATATGGTACTAGATGACTATATAGTGACTAATGGCAAAGAAGAGTAGCCTGGTTAGCTTTGCTAGACTGAGTGGGGTCCTCCTGTTTCTTCCTCAGGAAGGTTAGACATGTCGGGTTCTAGAGTGTCCCACTTAGGAAGCATCAGGCTACCATAGCCACCCCAGATTCTCCTGGGAGGAGGAACACCAGAGCTGGGGTTAAGCAACTACTAAGACTCTTTCTCAGTGTAAATAAAAATGAGGGAAGGAGGAAAAAATGGAAGAAGAGGAGCACAGTAACGTGTGAATAAAGATGAGGGCATGATTCTCTGAGGGACAGAAGGATCACAGAGGGACATCGAGGAGACCAAATATGGACCAGATATATGAAAGGACATTCTAAACTATTAAGAACTATACACATGCAAATTGCTGCTTTGTAATTTTTTCTCCTGGGCGCATCTAGTTACAAGTAAATACATGATGGTGTTGATTTCTCTAGCACATGACTTTCATATTCATGGGTCAACCGGAGAGATAGCTTCAAAGACTGAAATATTTGTGGCTGTGCTTGCAATTAAATTTGGGTTTTTAAAAGGAATTTCAGAAACAGGTATCATATATATAATGTTTAAATTTTATCCTGCTAAATCAAAATAAGGCACAATTTATCTAGTAAGATGATTTAAAAAATCTCTTAATCTGTTGTATTTGTAAACAGTAGTACTATTAATTAGGATGACTGCATTCATTTGCAATGAGCTGGTAGCATCTGCAGGGAAGGAAGGGCCTAGCCTTCACAGGTAAATAAGCTTCACAAAGTTACCACACTTGAAAAGAGATCCAGAGATCCATTTTGAAAACAAAGGGAGACCTCAAAAGGAGGACTCATAATCTTTGTTCAGAACAGAAGAGACGAGATGTTGAAGGTCTATAATGGGGTCATGATAGTTGTTCACGAGAGGAAAATCTTACAGATACGTTTTACGTAATTGAGTTCTTAACTTTAAGAATAGGTTTCACCAAGGTCTGTTGAGGACGGAGCCAGCAGCCATGGGGACACAGGCCGTCCCGTGGTCTGTTCTCCCCTGCAGGCTCATCCTAGTTGCCTGAGGGTATTGGGCTGCCCTATGTCCATCCTTGCCTTTTATTGCTAAGAATGCTTTACTTTGAAATCTTGGCAGGACCATAAATTGATAAGTTGATGTCCCCTGGCCTCCCTCACAAAAGAGGCTGGTTAGACTTTCTTTCCGGGACTCTGAAAAGCCAAGACAGGGAAGAGCCACTGGCAACACATTCATTCCAGTTACGGTACCTGACTGTAGCCGGCACCGCACCCTGAGTCCTCTCGTTTATTCTAAAAGCTATCTG
Source organism: Varecia variegata (assembly GCA_028533085.1). NCBI lineage: Eukaryota > Metazoa > Chordata > Mammalia > Primates > Lemuridae > Varecia > Varecia variegata. Next base: position 161,071,236 of record CM052436.1, on the reverse strand, counting down.
ATATCAAGCTAGACTGAGTTAGTTTCTGTTGCTTGCAACTGAAGAATGCCAATGCATTGGCAAAGGGACTTTCGGATAAGTTAGCGTGTGTGCAAGGTTATCTCTTTAGGAGTGTCGCTCTTGCTGGCAGAGCTCCTCTGGGGACAGAGGCACAGGCTCCATCCGGCTGCTTGCCTGTAGGCCTTTGAGTGTTCATGAGCATGCGGCTCCTGAATAGCGTGTGTGACCTGGGCTCCTCATGGGCTGAAGTCTAGAAGACCACTGCTAAGGAATATGGCCAGAGTGTCTCAAGCTGTTCTTCTCAGAGAAATTCCAGTCAGTGGGTTTGTTGGCAGAGCTCACTGAGTTGAACTTCTCTGAGATCTAGAAAATTGTACAGCTTGAGCCATGCTGCTGTATTAGTTTGCAAGGGCTGCTGTAATGAAGTGTCACAAAGTGGGTGGCTTCAAACAGCTGCAATGTGTTGTTTCCTAGTTATGGAGGCCAGCAGTCTGAGAACTGGGTTGTCAGCGGGGCCGTGCTCCCCCTGAAACCTGCAGAGGAGTCCCTCCTCGCCTCCTCCTGGCCTCTGGTGGTTTGCCTGCAATCTTTGCTGTTCCTTGGCTTGTAGATGCATCATTCTAATCGTCTGTCTTCGCGTGGTGCTCTCCCTGTGTGTCCATCTTCATCTTCTTTTTTTTTTTCTTTTTTTTTTGAGACAGTCTCGCTCTGTCACCCAGGCTGGAGTGCAACGGCATGTTCATAACTCACTGTTGCCTCCAATTCCTGGGCTCAAGCCATCCTCCTACCTCAGCCTCCTGAGTAGCTAGGACCGCAGGTATGCACCACCATGCCCGGCTAATTTTTAAATTTTTTGGTAGAGACAGAGTCCCGCTATGTTGCCCAGGCTGGTCTCGAACTCCTGACCTCAAGCGATCCTCCCACCTTGGCCTCCCAAAGTGCTGGGATGACAGGCGTGAGCCACCCCACTCAGCCAGGCCATCTTCATAAAAGGACACCAGTCATATTGGATTAGGGGTCCACCCTATTGCGGTATGACTTCGTGTTAATTTAACTAATTGTATTTGCAAGACCCTTCCAAATAAGGTTACATTCTGAGGTACTGAGGGTTAGGACTTAAACATATTTTGGGCGGTACACAGTTCAACCCATAGCACTGGTTGAAACCCACATGCCTATGAGAGTTATGAGAAGTCTCGGGCTCTTCCCCACGCATGCGGTGGCGCTTGCTTGTGTTACTGTGGACTCACATTCTAGCCCTATTCATTACCAGCCTCTGCTGTGCATACCCGTGACATGGGCTGCCTTTTCAGACACACCATAGTCTTTTCAGCCTAAAACTTGCTCTCCTCTGCATGGAATACTACCTCTCCTGTGCAGTGAGACATCCCTGATCACTCAACCTGCGGTAGCCTGTAGGCCCAACTTCACTCTTTCTCGACCAACCCACCAACAGAACACTTGTTACCTATTGTGAAGCTATTTCACCTTAAATATTTGGTAATTTGTTTATTGTCTTGCCCCTGTCCTGCCCCCACCAAATGGAATATAAATTCCATGAGGCCCAGGACCTGGTCTAATTCTCCCAGCACTTACAACAGATGCTCAATAAACGGACTGTGAATATCCCAGTGAAGTGTGTGCCAGCACCACAGTGAACATTGCTGTGAATTCCAGGGCCTGTCGGAATTAGAGAAGTGAATTGGCAGTAAGTGCAGATAGGAACTTACTGACAGCTATGTGGTATGTATAAACAATCATCTGTAGGAGAAATCATTTCTTACGGATTCGGTGAGATCTTGTTCCAGCTCATTGGAGTGACTTTGTCTTCCATGATGCCTCTAGATTAAGACGCAGAGTCTTTACCCAGTAGAATAAAGCGCATTTTGATTCTGAAATGAGAGCCGAGTCTGGTTCATTTCTCTAGCCTAGAATAACTATTCCTCCTTGTCTTTATTTTAAGGCAGAACAATAGCAACAAATTAGGAGAAGGTTTATCAAGGCGTCTAAGAATCAGCTGCTGTTCTCACTTGACTATGTAATGTGACTTTCTTTTTTTCTGTTTTACATATTTTTCCATTTATTGATCACATAACAACAACCGGTGCCTTCCTCCTGTGAGCTTCTTGTTTTACACTTTGGGGACCAAAGAGCAGCATTTGTAGGGCTGAAGGAGTGAGTCTCGGTGCATCAAGGAGGCTGGCGTAGTGGGTAGAGGAGCCTCTTTCAGCTGCAGGGCTGTAAGGCACACGAAGCGACTTGAACTCACAAAGGCTTCCTCTGGGCCCATTCAGGCTTGCGTTCGAGGTGCTGCACCCTGCAGATGTCGCCCTGTGCAGCACATGCTGGAGGACCAGATCTCTGGGTCCTGGACCAGAAGGAAACATGGCCTGAATGCTTCTTTTCATCCCCTCTCCAATTCCTCTTTGCACCAACTCTGAGTATAAAAGGCTAAAGTAACATACAAGGTATCTGCAAACTTTAAAAGAAAATGCACCTGTCTCCCGGTCTTGCACCGTGGACATCTGCTTCATGCTTGCCTACATGTCGCTCTGATAATATTCAGACCTTTTCCCTGCATTCATAGGAGTTTTTGGAAACCATATTTTCAATCTGTCTCAGAAGTGAACTTGAAAATATTTTCCATGTTATCCTTGGAGCCACAGGGGCAATAAGTGGACAAAAACCCAATTTTAAGGTTTTCACTAAAATAGTATTTTACTATTGCCACAACACTGGGGGAACCCCTGGGCATGGAACTGGCACTGTACAAAGGGAGGACATACTTTCTGTACCTTCAGTGGGCATGTTTACGCCTCCATAGATCTGTTTCCCTGCCTCCTGTTAGGTGTTCCTGGAGTTGCCAGGGTGCAAAACAGCTGTTCCTGCATGGGCAGCACTGCAGGTTCTGACCATGGAATGGCTCCTGGCGAGGCTGTTTCTATCTGGACTCCTCGCATCCATGTCATCCTCTCATACGTGGCCCAGCAGCACTCTCCAAGTGCTTTAAAATCCCCACAATGCCACTGCTCAGAATGGCCAAACTAAAATATCCTGACCATACCACATGCCAGGATGCAGAACACTGGGATCTCTCAGAGGTTGTTGGTGGGAATGTAAATGGTGCTGCCAGGCTGGAAAACCATTTGGCAACTTCTCATACATTTATACATACATGTGTGACCTTATGTATGACCCAGCAATTCCACCCCTGCATATTTACCATAGGGAAATGTAAAATTGTGTCCACACAAAAGCCTGCACATGAACGTTCATGACGGTTTTAGTTGTAATCACCAAAACTAGAAACAACGCCGTGTCCTTTAGTGAGTGAATAGACACACAAACTGTGGTACATCCATTGGTAGAATAAAAAGAAAAGAGCTGCTGATGCGTGCAACAACTCGGGCAGTTATTAAGGTCATTACATGGAGTGAGAAACACAATCTCAAAACGCTGTGTGTGGCATGAGTGCATTTATCTGACGTTCTCAAGGTAAAATTATAGCAATAGAAAGTGGTAGTGGTGACAGGGGTTAGGGAGGGTGGGAAGTAAAAGGGTAGCACAGTGGAGTTTCTCTATGGCGACAGAGCAGTTCTGAGTCCTCACTGTGGTGGTGGCTCCGTGTCTGCTCTTGTGATCAAACTTCATAAAACTGTACACACAATTTTATTTTTTTATTTTTGGTATGCGAATCTAGAATTTAGGTGTATTGAGGTTTATTTATTATTATTTTTTAACATTAATATAAAAATTGGCGAAATCCAAATGAAGTCTGTGGTTAGGTTAATAGTATTGCATCTCTGCCAATTTCCTGGTTTGATAATTTTGCTGTGATAAAGATAGTATGATTGGGGAAACTGAGGGAAGGGCATGCGAGCTTTCTATTACTAGTTTTGCAACTTTTATGTGAGTCAACAACTATTTCAAAATAAAAAATTTTCAAAAATTCCCTTAGTAGCAGCTAACAATTTCTGAATATTTACGAGTTTCAGGCCCTTTGCTCAGTACCTTACATCTGTCATCTCATTTGACCTTCCCAACAGCCTTGTCTGGAGCATTCTGTTTTCCCCATTTTACTGGTGAGGAGACTTTACCAAAATCGCAGGCTGGGCGTGGTGGCTCACACCTTTAATCCCAGCACTTTGGGAAGCCCAGGTGGAAGGATTGCTTGAGCCCAGGAGTTTGAAGCTGCACTGAGCTATGATGATGCCACTGCATTCCAGCCTGGGAAACAGAGTGAGACTCAGTCTCAGGAAAAACAAACAAACAAAAATTGGCTTGGGTCCAGAATTTGTGTGTTTGACTACTATGAGATTTTTCCTCCCTTACCAAGCTTTGAGACACAAAGATCAGTGTAGCCCACAATGTGTAGAGACCATTCTATTGGAGATCTCAATTGTGTTACCGAAAAATGTGGCTTTTGCCCTTGTTGCTTGCTATGCTGAACATGACTCTTGCAGATTTAAGTGTCCTGGCTCAAATTTCTTTTCACAACAAAGTAATAAGGATGTGTGTATTTTCTGTTAATGCATAATCTATCATAGAAATGTATTACTAGCAACCCTTTTGCCGGAGGAGAAGCTTGCTGGGGTGGGGGCTAAGCAGTGTGGGGAGGTAAATGAAACCCACGGCGTGAGGCCCTGGAGTTGAGTGGAGCCCTTGGTCAGGGCTCTGACACTTGCTAGTGACCTTGAGGAACTTAGCCTCATTGGTTGGTTTGTTTTCTTACCTACAAAACAAGGACATACGCCTCCTGACTGAGCAGTTGAGAGGGTGTTATAGACTGAACAGTGTCCCCCCAAAATGTGTATGTTTAGGCCCTAACCTCTAATGTGACTGTATTTGGAGACAGGGCCTTTAAAGAAGTCATTAAGTTTAAATGAAGTCATAAGGGTGGGGCTGTGATCCAGTGGGATAGCTGTCCTTATAAGAGAGACATGAGGGGTACTCAGGTACAGAGAAAGGCCATGTGAAGGCCCAGTGGGGAGGTGGCATCTGCAAACCAAGGAGAGAGGCTTCAGGAGAAACTGACCCTGCCAACATCTTGATCTTGGACCTCTCGCCTCCAGAACTGTGAGAAAATACATTTCTGCTGTTTAAGCCACCCAGTCTGTGGTATTTTGTTATGGCAGCCTGAGCTGACCACTGTGGAGGGGAACTCAGATAGGATCTGAAAAGTGTTAGAAAAGCCTCAAATGCTGCTTGCACGTCAAGTGATAGGGTGGCTGAAGCAATCTGGCATCAAAGCACGTTTCCTAGAGAGAGCAAGTCTGTACCATGCTTCTCTTTTTGTGTCGGCTAAGCTGGTGTTTCTCAAAAATGTGTTTGAGGGAACAGTAGTTCTAGGATGAGATCTTAACAGGTGTGCTGATGGAGAGCATGGAGAAGGAGGTTTTGTCATCAAAGAAAGCTTAGAAATGTCAAGTGAAACAAATTTAAATAGGTCTCTTTGCTCCGGGACTTCTCAGAATCTTTCAAATGTTCATGTACATTATTTAACTCTCCAAAAGTTAAATAACTTATTTTGCAGCGTTTCCAAAACTTTTTCTAGGAAGACCATTTAATCAAGTTAAGTTTCGTAGGTGACAATTTAGGAAATGTTGTTGTCTTAGTGTCCTTGGGCTGCCATAACAAAGTGTTATATCACAAACTGAATGGCTTAAAACAACAGCAATTTATTGTCTCATGGTTCCGGAGGCTAGAAGTTTGAAATTAAGGTGTCAGCAGGTCATGCTTCTGCTGAAGCCTGTAAGGGAGATTCCTTCCTCACCTCCTGGAGCTTCTGGTGGTGGCCAGCAATCCTTGGCTTGTAGATGCATCACTCCAATGTCTGTCTTCATCTTCATATGGCTGTCTTCTCCTCGTGTATGTCTGTGTCTCTTATAAGGACTCATAGTGGATTAGGAGCTCATCCCAATGACCCCATATTAACTAATTACATCTGCAATGGCCCTATTTCCAAATAAGATCACATTGCAAGGTACTGGGAATTTAGACTTCAACATACCTCTTTGGCGGACACAGATGAACCCATAACCCCTGTTATAAGTACTTGAAAACTATTGGAATAAATGCCCTAAAATTTTACTTCATTGTCTTTCATTTTTGTTTCTTTCAGAATAAGCTGCCCATATTAATTTTACATTCCTTAAAGTGGAGGATTTTAATCAGCAGTGCACGGGAGAATCACATATAATGCTCTTTTTTTTAAACTAAGTACATTTACATTCCTTACCCACCACAAGATACTGATCCAGTGGGAGCTGAGTGATGGGTGTTAGTGCAGGTTTATGTGAAGACTGCAGCATTTGAGCGACTATATGACTATGTCTGGCTTCTATATTCCAGAGTTTTCCAGGACCCATGTTTTGTATCTTTTCAAATACCTCTTCTCCAACTCTTGGCTTTCATAGTTTCTCCTTCACCTAAAAGTAGTATTGCTCTCTTTGCAAGCATGTGTTCAGCGTGTCTCGTCCTAGAATCTGGGGAAGACTGTGTTGGTGAGGGTTGTATCTGGGGGTTTATCCTGATCTAGTGACTTGGCCAAGCCTCCTGCAGCAAAATATTAGAGGGTTTTCTCTCAAAGTCACCACGGGTCTGAGCAAAGTGTGAATACAGCCCGGCTGGATTGAAACACGTGTTACAACTAACTGCACTCTGTGCATGAGGTTGCACGTGTGGGGATGCATGGAGTTTAGCTGTGTTTCAGAGTCACATGTTTCTATTATAATTGGCAACCATTCCTCAGACTGCCTTTCTGCTTCAGGAGGTTATTTGAAAGATCTTTGCTAAGCAGCTTTCAAATAACTCTTTCTCAGTTTCCACATGTCAATTTATGTCCCACTTCTGAAGACTCACACTGCAAATGACTTTTCTCTCCACAGACAGCGTCACCTTAGCCAGGTGGTCTTTTGTCTTTGTCTTCAAGATCCTCGGGGTCCCCCTTAGAATCATTCAGTAGTGGAGTCATTTTTCTTCTAAAATGCTGACCCAAAGAGCCATTTTGTTAATTTAGTGCACCTGCTTGTGTGCTCAAATGAGAAGTTTCTGTGAAATTAGAAACATGGGATGTTGAGGCCTGGGGCACAGGGCTATCCACTCTCTCCTCTGACTTGCAGTCAGACAAGGGATGAGTACAGAGAATAATCTTCTCACACCTGGACAAGAATTACCATCTTGCGGAACGTAGTATATAATACGTGGTACTACCTTGAAAATTATGTTCGTATTTTGGCAGGATGTGGAGGAAGGAGAGAAAAAGAAAAAACTCTGGTGCCTATTGCAGAATCCTATATTGGAGTTACATGGCATTTTCTGTCTTAAACAAATGAATTCATCACACATAATGTTAAAGGGATGTTTGTTTCATCTTTTTAAAAAGATCATGCATCATATTAACTGACTCATAGTGCTAGACACATTCTCAGAAGGACTACCTGAAGAGGATGAGATTTAAAGAAAGTATGGCAGTGCCCTCGTTGTCTGTCCTGCCCCAGGAGTGGAGGTTCATGCCAGCCCTGCCATCCTACCAGTTGGCTGTTGCAGGTTTGCCTTCCTTCCCCTTCCTCTGCTCTCCCCAAGGTCTCCTAGGGAGGGAAGTGGGGGCTTGCGACCTGAAAACCAGCAGGGCTGATAAGATGCTTTCCATAAAGCGCCTCCTGTTGGAGGAAAATTTATTTCTTGTAAATGGCCTGAGGTTTCCTGGTTGGACATCTTTGACCTCAGTAGGCTACAAGGCCCACTCCTCCTGGTTTCTTGAGGAAACCCTCTCAGGGACTCTCCCTGTCATTGCAATGGCGTTAATCATTTTGTTCTAATGACTCATAATTGTGGTCCACCTTGAATCAGAAACCGCCCAGGGAAAGGCCAACTAGGCTTTGTGGAAGTTAAGTCGGGGAGGTCCCGGGAGGGCCTGAATCCCAAATGGAAGACCTACTCGAACTCCTGCATTTATTGTATTTGTGAAGAGTACTATCCGGATGTCACATGATTAGCATATTTCCCTATTTTTCTTTCCATGGTGGGAATAATGATTTTCTTTCTAAAGTCTCTTTAACTTCACTTAGAGGTGAGATGTGTTAATTAAACTGCCTACCAGGCTGAAAAGCAGATAACCTCCAGGGCCCTGGGAAGATGTCCTAACAACTGGGGAAGAGCCAGCTCTGGGAAGGGATAAGGCCAGCTAATGAGTCTGAGGAAGCCTCCTGGCTAATCACCACGTGAGAACTTAGTTTTTCAGGCAGCCAAAATTGACCCACCAATCCACAGTGTCAGACAAGACTAGACAACCCCCCCTCCTTCCCTCCACAATCCTACGTTGCTGGGGCCAATGGTTTGTGTGCAGGGGGGAGGGGGGACTACATTTGCTGGGGGTGGGAGACACAGGAGGGGTTTTGGTGAACTGCTGTGAAAATGGACCACACCATGGCCAGACATGAGGCAGCCACGTGCAACATGGGCAGCGTTCACAGGTGGATACAAACAATAAATGACAGGAGACTGTCTTCACTAAGTGGATCAAAGTTGCAGAACTTAGCACAGCAGATAGTGAGTGGACCTGTGACTTTTAGCTACAAGACCTCTTATAATACACATTATGTTTATTAATTTGCATTTCTACCTGTCAGATAGACTGCACATTTGCAAAGAGGCATTTTGCTTCATAAAACAACTTGGATATTTAAAAGAGATGTATCTTTAATCTTCTGACAGTGAATTAAAAAAAGAAAAAAATTTCCTTTATTGACATGTCATAAAATTCTTTGTTGGAGAGATTTCTTCTGCTGTTTTGTTTCCCTTGCCAGTGATTGAATTTTAATTTTCTGTAATGGGGCATGCATTTTGTCTGTAGAGCTCTCTGTTGATTTCATGTCCTGAGGTTGAAAATCCATACTTCCATTTCCTGTGGATTACTGCTATTTCTTTTATAGCATGTAAATGGCCCTGGGCCTCTGTTTCCCTGTTCTTTGAGGTTCATATTCCTGTGTACTCTCACGGCCCACCTACTGTTTGATCTAGGGGTCCCTGAGAAAGGTTTTCTATCCCATGGAATGAACCCCACAGACTGTCATTTGATCTTACCTCTGAGTCTTAAGACCTCTTGATCCTTAAACAACCATTCTAGCTAATAACTTATTGAACACAAACCCTGAATGCCAATAAATTCCTAGTTTAATCTAGCTCCTCCTACCTTCAGCTCCAGGCTCATGGTGCACCATGTTCCTTTTCCCTTTCTGTGCTCTGGCCTCAATGACCTTATTACAGTTATGTATGTATACTGTTTCCTCCTGCCCAGGGCTTTAGCACATCCCATTTCTCTACCTAAAAATCTTATGCCCTAGCACTGCTACATTTAGCTCTAGGTCCTCCTTTAGTGCCTTTGTTCTATACTACCAAAGCACCACCAGCCTCTCCTTACTGGCACCTGTTACTCTTGCATGTTTCTGTGTGCTTATTGATGGAGTCTCTCTCCACTGGCAGGAGAACTCTATGGGGAGAGACCCGTTTGCTCTTGCTCAGTTGATCAAGTACAGTATATGGCATTTGGTGGATTCTTAATAAACATTTGATGACTTAATGAATCAATATAAGCCAGCAGCAGGGTAAGGATATTGGGGTAAAATGTGTACCATGAGGAAAGAGAAGAAGAGCCCAGGGTAGCAAAGATGTGGGGTTAATATAGTCAGACATAAATTTACCTAGTACAGATGGGGTTGGAACTAATGGATGTCCTTGGAGGTCCCTTCTAGGCCTGGGGATGGAATCTGAATTCTCATTATGGTGCTTGCCAAGGGCAGAACCTGCCTCACTACAGTGTGAACCTCCTGCCTTTTTCATCAAATTGTTCTAACACTAACATTTCTTACCCTCATCATGTGTCCTGTTTTTGGAGTAAATTCTTGACCAGGGTCTAGCAAGTACTTCCCCACCTTGTTTCCTTATCATTACTCCTGTCATGTTGGAGTAAGATCTGCACCATGTTTTGTGCCCTTCTTGAGCTTCCTGACTGCCATGCTATCATTTTCCTTCTTTGCCCCTCACTTGGCTCCTTTCGGCTCTGTTTTTCTGCTTCTCCTACCCTCACATTCATCAGCTGTGTACCCAAAGAGAACACAGAGGCTATAGACAGTACATGGTTAAGAATGGTGGATTTATTGGTCTCTGTAGAGAAATGGCTGGTTCTATGTCAGGGGCAGAAGATGAACAAGATGAGCCTGTAACATCGTGCACCTTGTGACAGCAGGCAGCTGTCTCCTACTGTAGCGACCCTGAAGAGAAACAGCTCCCACTAGCCAAAGATGGGATAAATTGAGCCTTCCCCCAGCCTCCCAAAACCAAACAAAAAAAAGCCAAGAAACAGATGGAAACACATAGTATATTTTACAACCCATGCCTATACTAAAACAATGAAGCTGAAAAAGCATTAATGATACTAAAAAAGGGTTTGGGAGCTCCTCATTGGTCACCTTTGGACCAATCTTTATTTTGAAAACCAGTAAACAAATAAAGAGAGGCTAGCATTTATCCAGCTTTCGTCTGCAAGTGGTTCCTCAAATAAGTAAACAGTGTAAGAGAAGAAGCTCTTGTTCATAGAAATTTTTTATCTAATAAATGAAGAGGACTGATAGAATTAAAATGTCAGCGTGTTGTAGCCCCTAATGATTTAATGCATCTAGGCATGGGGCTAACATGGCTACCACCATCACAGG
>CM052436.1:161023197-161060024 GCA_028533085.1 Varecia variegata | reverse complement strand
GCCCTGAATGGGAGTGTGGCTTTCACATGAACTGAAGTCCCTCCTGCCTGCTGCACTTCATGAGGGACATAGACAGCTGTGCCCTGTGTGTTGGGAAGGGGCACAGTTGCACAGGGGTTTACATACAAGGCTCAGTGCCTGGAAACCCACCCTGCCTCATAGTTGCTGTGCCATCTTGGCCAAGTTGTTTCACCTTTCTAGCCTCTGTTGGCCTATGTGTAAAATGGGAATGTAATAGTACCTTTATTTTAGGGGTGTTAGGAGAACCAAGTGGAGTAATGTATGTAAAGCTCTCAGTGTCTACCTACAGACCTCGCTCAGCCAGTGCTGGCTGCCTTCAGAGGTCTCGGCAAGGCAGTTTCTAAAGCCTTCCCGTGGCTGAGTCGCTGCTGCAACTCTTATCCATGCCCAGTGGGTACAGAATTCACGTGTGCAGTACTCGCGTGACCCTGATGGGTGTCTGATAGGTGGCTATTAGTCCTCCCCCAAATACTGACTGTACCCCCAGCCAGGACCACCAGCTCTCAACAGCTCTACGGATGGGGGCATCATTTTGTCATCTGAGGTCCACTTTCCATTTCCCTCCCTGTTCTTAATTGGGAGGACTCAAGCATTTATTATAATTTATACATAGACAGGAAAAAGCGTGATTGCGGTTATCACAGAGAGAGTCGTCAGGATGATTCCACTGAAGCAAACGCTGGTGGAAGGCGAGGGTTATTTTGCCGGGATCCTGCGCTGGCCTGAGTGCTGGGACTGGGTGAGGGAGATAAGCGGCCGAGACGGTGCCTGCTGGCACTCGGGCACGGGCAGTGGCGGCGCTCACGCGGGCTCATCTCCCCAGGCAGTAAGCCGCGCTGATTGCTTTGGACGCCAGGCCTTTCCTGGGCAGCGGCATATGCTGCACGAGCTGCCTGAAGCAAAGATAAAAAACCACCCTCACTTTCTTTATTGAAGTCTAATAATGAAATGGAATTGTCACCATTTCCAATAAACTGTTTATTTTAATTGAGAAAAATAATGAAAACGGGCCACCTCCTGGTACACGGTTGTTGAGCGTGTCCCTGTCCCGGGCAGTCTTGAACCTTCTGTTCTGCCTCTGTGCTCTTGAGGACACGCGGGTCTCGGGGTCCGTGACATCAGCCAGGAGTCTCCATCCGCTTAAGGAAACCTGGCCCTTGCAGGGTGAAATAAATCCTTTCCCGGGGTATATTAGATTGTCAAGTTGCAAACAAGGAAGGTGGCCTAGAAGGTGTTTGAGGTATAAAGCTTTCTAGGATTTTTTAAAAAATTTTCAAATATTGAAGACATCCTTTCTTTTAGTGAATATAAAATGAAAGTAGCCTCATATGTTTTCTGTCCCCACAGTACTTTCAGATGACTTCTTTTCTCCTATCCTCTCGGTGAGAGGTCAGCGCAATACCCCCATGCAGTAAGAGGGAAACTGAGGCACAGCTAAGGGAGTGTCTTCCTTGGGCTAACACAGAGGGTGCGTGTCAGAGCGGGAGTTGGCAGGCAGTGCTGCCTGCGGGTCAGAGGCACTGTTGCTCACTGCCCGGGCGCTTTCCCATCCGCATTTCACAGGGGACAGAATTGAGGCCAGAGAGCTAAAGCCACTTGCCTCAGGGTTTTAGCTGGCGAATGGTAGGCTTAGTCTCCTGCCTCCCAGTTCAATTTTTCCCCCCATAGTTCATAGGGCCTGTATACCCATTGCTGACATACAAAGATAATGATGTGATGGCATCAAATATAACCCTTTCTGCGTCTTACAATGGCTGCAACTGGAACATATGAACCAGATTTGTACCAGGAAGAAAGAGAAGGCAACTGACCTTGTTATAAAAGCAAAGTGAAAGGAACTCCATGAACTGTTGTTGCGTTTAACACTAGGTGTCCAGTACTAAAGGTGACCACTGCTTGAAGTAGCATGTGACACACAGCTACATATAGATTAAAAGAAAAATTAAATGTTCAGTGTTGTGAAAAAAACATACAGTGTAAACTTGTGCGATGGAGCACAATTAAACGCAATTGATGGAAATGACATCCGATGAATGGAATGAACTTGGAAAGGCAGAACCTGGCCACAGTGATGTGAACCTGGGGCCAGTTAAAAACCAGAGCTCAGCAAGCTGTGTGATGGGTGCTTCGTGGGGCTCCATGTCCCGGGGTATGTGTGTGACCACAGTTGGGTGACGCTTGCTGAACTTAAGTCCTCTTGGTGGCTGGTTTCCTAGGGTGGTGGTTGGTGGTGAAAGCAGACTGCACCTGCGATGGGGACGCCTGGCTTCCTCAGCCATTTGTCATCAAATGTTCATGGAGGACCTGCCACGTACTTGGCATCCTGCTGGGCCTTGGGAATTGGGCAGGAAGAAAATGGAAGCACAAGGCTTGGCTCCTGGCCATGTGGTTTTCCTGGTTCTCTGTCTTTTAGCATTTTTCTCCCTCATCTCTCGAGCGACTTGGTCATCACCTGTAGACTCAGCCCCAGCCCAGGCACAGGGATGAAAAGTAAACATTTCAGAGCCAGATTGCCCAGGCACATGTTAAGCCCATGCCCAGTGCCTCGCATTCAAGGTGCTCCAAAAATAAAAAAATCTTTTATTTTGCTAATTTAGAGAAGCAACAGATGTATACTAGAGAGATGAGGGCATTAGAGGAGGTGAAGCAGACCTGGACTGAAACCTGGGCCAGGCAGCTAGGAGGCATGTGAATTTGGACACAGTGCTGAGCCTCATTGCCCCCATCTGTAAAGTGGGACAGTGGAACCTCACAGTGTTGTTGTGACTTCTCAGTTGTACTCTGTTATGGGCCTAACACAGAGTAGGCTTCCATAATGGTGGCTGCTCTGGTGGGCCACCAGAGGGTGAGGTTGCCATGGGGGAGGAAGGGACCAGGGAAGGGGGCTTGCGGGTTGTATGTATCCCCAGGGTGAGCCACCAATTTCAATTCTAGCCTTGATTTACCTTAGGCTTGGTGTCAGTAAAGCTGAATCACCGTGAGGAGCCCACCCAAACTCTGGAGTCCACATTGGCCCCATCTTTCCAGCAAACCTGCAGCCCACCCAGTGTCTGGTGGCCTCTGTTGCTTCCTGAGGGGCCCAGGCAGGGGCAGAACAGCATTTAGGACCATTGCCATGGCCCTGGATTGGTGTCTATGATCTGTTTTGATTCTGTGCTCAGGTTTGGGGGCCTCAGGCAGAACGTTAGACACATCCCGAATGGGTGTCACTACCTGAGTGCTGATGGCTTGCTGGGGATGTTGCTGAGGCCCAGGGTGTGTCAAGAGAAGGAAAGCGACTCCTGGGCCAGGAAATCACTGCAGACACTCTCCATGAGCTCACCCTTCCCGCCCCTCTCCCTCCCAGTAACTCCTCCAGCCAGTTTCCCCAGCAGACAAGGGTGTGGACACCTTGGGGAGAGAATAATCCACTTCAGTAGAAAAGGAAGGGTTTAGGAATGGGTGGATTAGAGAGTGGTGCCAGGCAGCTACGCGCTGTGGGCATGGGCTCTGGGCCGAGGCACTGCGCACACGCACGTGTTCCTGGGCACCTGCCTAGACCCACTCTTGCCCCTATGTTGGGTGGCAGAAATGTTGGGGGTGGGGGTTTGCAGTTACTTTTTGTTGTCCCCTTGAGTCTCAAGCTGATGCTGGGCTTCTGCAGAACCAACACAGCCAGAGGGACCTACTCCACAAGAGGCTCATTCACATTCTGCGGACTCTTTGAAGCTGTCCTGGATTTCTAGCCTGTGTGGTCTCCCTTGCCATAATTACAGTTTTCATGTTGTGATCCAGTCTTTATCGTTGCTCCTTGGAGATTCCTGTTGAGCACCTCCTGTGTGTATCAGATATGTGGGAGACACGGGACACAGACTAATGCCCTGTCTCGAGGAATTTCAGTCTCGAGTGGGGGCAGAGTTTAGTTAGGTAATTGCACACCTGGAGTCTCAGTGCAACATGGATCTGAGTATGGGGCGGAGCATGGGGCTGCAAAGCACTCATTCTAAGCTAATCCCAGGGGCCAGTCTGGGAAGGCCTCACGGGGCTGGAAGGGGGTGATGTCCACACTGAGCTCCCAAAGCAGGTGGGAGAGAGCAGGACGGGGGCAGGGGATGTTCTGAGAGTGGGTTCCCGGTGGAAGGGAGCATGCGCAGAGTCCTGAATGTGCCCAGGAGTGGGAGAGTAGGGGGCAGAAGAGAGGAAGAGTCACAGGGAATAAAAACGGAGAGGAAAGTGGCAATTTTGTGTGAATCAAGTACTTTTCACCAGAGTTCGACTAACTTCTTTTCCTAAACTGTAATAGAAGCTAAAACATGAATATTGAAGGTAAATTTTACATTGAATAAGTTCTTATGTTTTGGATGTAGATGGAAAAAAATAGATTATGACCGGTTGGGTCTGGGAATGGTTGGTTTTGCCGTAGCCTACGTCTAATTCATTCAAGGTCAGTGTTTCTCCTAACAGGACAGACACTAATGGGTTTTCTGCTCTGTTGTTTCAGCACTTCAGGGAGCATCTGGACAAACTTTTTGCCAAAGGAATCGGGATGCTGGATATAGCTCTGAATGAGGCCTTCAACATCCTCAGCGACGTAAGCTCCTTTTAGATGTGCCTTTCTCATCCCCAGGAGAAAAGATGGGATTTTAAAACAATTGTGGACCGGTAATATTGTCAGCCCTGGCTGTGATGAGGCTGGCCAGCCATTTAAGTCATTCGAGTAACTAGGTGCCAGCTGGCGTGGCCAGAGCAGCCCACTGCCGGGTGGAGTGGACAGTGAAGTGTGGTCATTGGACTCACCCACCTTGTTTGTTGGCTCTGGGGCCATGGGGGTCTCTCAGCATTCGGATACCTTGTAATGCACATTGCTTTCTGCTTGAGAAACTCTCAGTTTCCTCATAGAGTAAACTGATTTCTCACAGGTGTCTCACTGAATCCCCGTCTAGGGGACGTTCAGAGGAGAAGGGCTTCTCTATGCAATGTATTTAGGGAGTGCGACATGCTATTCCTATCCTAACCCTCCTCTGGCCCCTTGGAGGGTTACAACATGCAGTAGAATATTCAAGGCTCCAATAAGTACTATAGGAAAAAATTCTGCTTAACCTGGTGTTTCTTATACTTCTTTGAACAAAGAATCTCCTTTTCAAGTAGCACCTGTTAACATGCTGTGAAACGTGTTGGGGAATCCTGGGCTGGTGACTCTGACCCTTGAATCGCATGTGTTAAGCTAGAATAACATGCCACTATCATTTTCTTGTTACTCTGGGAGGGGTAGTGGGAAGAATAGTGACTGTTGGTCCAGGTCCTTTACCATTTATTTAACTATGTGCTGCATGCTTGTCTATGTTGGACACTGGGAATACAGCAGTGAGCAGAGGAGACAGCCTTTGCCTTAATGGTTCATGTTCTAGTGCAGAGGTCAGCAAACTATGGCCTGTGAGCCAAGTCCAGCCTGCATTCAGTGTTTTGTTGGATCACAGCCATGCCCACCATTCATGCATTGTCCCTGGCTGCTTTTGCACTACATTTGGCATTGCACTACAATGACAGAGTTGAGTAGTTGTGACAGAGAGACCACATGGCCTATAAAGCCTAAGATATTTACTCTGTAGCTCTTACAGCAAACGTTTGGGGACCTCAGTTCTAGTGGCAAGAGACAGATGAGGTGGGTAGTGCTTTGAAGAACAGTAGCACTATTGTTCCAGCATGGTCAGAGTGCTGGGCGGGGGCGAGACGCTACTTTATACAGTGAGGTCAGGGAAGTTCTAACGATGTAGTGACATTGGTGTAGAGAAGGGAGTGAGAGAGCAGCCACGTGGGCGTCCTGAGGAAGGAGCTTCCAGCAAGAGGAACAGCAAGTGCATAGGCTCTGAGCAAGGATATTTAGCATATGTACCATACAGCAAGGAGACCAGTGTGAGGACAGCAAGGTGGGCAAGAGAGAGTGTAAGAGAATGAGATCATGGAAGTAGCTGGAGCCCAATCATGTAGTGACTTGGAGATGCTAGTGAGGACTTTGACTCTTTCTGTGTGGAGTGGAAAGCCACTGGAGGGTCTGAGCAGAGATCTTGAGTTTCATCAGCATTTTGCTGGTTGCTGTGTTTAGAAGCAACTCTAGGAGAGCAAGGACAATAGCAGGGAGGCCATTCAATTATCTGGGTGGAACATAATGGTGGCTTGGCCCAGGGAGATAGCAGCTAAGATGTTAAGAAGCAGAAAAACAGAAACCACTCAAGGTAGTTCAAATAGTAGGAGTTTAATTCAGGGAACTGATTGCACAGGGGATGGAAAAGCTGAGAAACCAAACAAGGAATGAAGCAATCCACAGATTAGCACCAACAGGGGCCATCTCCTCTTTAGAGCAAGGGGTATAGCAGGCGAGAGGGTTGACAGCAGAACCTAGTCACTGTGGCCATCCAGATGGGACTAGAACCATGGAGGAGGCTGCACAGCAGGAACTGGGACCTTGGAGGGGAGGACCTGTCCTCTGGAAGCTGTCACGGCCAGAACCTGGAGCAGTGAGAAATAACTTAGACTTAGACACACCTTGTCTTCTTCCTTGCTCCCTCTCTCCTTTGGATGAACCTTGTCAAAACTGTGGGGGAGCCTGGGTCTTGTGGTTGGCAGGAAAAAGGCATGGGATGGTTTGAGAACAAGCAGGCAATAAATGGAGCAAAATCCATGTTAGGTGTCCAGCAGGAGCTGGAAGACCAGCTCGAGGCTCCTGAGGCCTTGCTGCTGTTAGTCCCAGGCAGCTCTGCAGGGCAGGCTGTCATTATGCAGGTGAGTGACTGGAGGCTCAGGCAGGTGAGTCATTTGCTTAACATTGCACAGCTTGTATGTGGTGGTGAGTTACATCCGACTCCAAAACTTGAGTTTTTACTACTTAGCTACACTGACCTCTCAAGCAAAGGGTCAGCCCTAATTTCTAGACTCTCCTTTACCAATAATACCTGTTGGCACAAAGAATGGTATTTAGGTTTCAGTCCTGAGCTGGTGTCATGACTGTGAAGGAGAAGAAAAAAATAAGCAAAATAAGTCAAGTCAGTTTCCTCAATACAAACACAAAGCCATTCCTTCTCATCTCACTCCCAGGGGCTATGAGTTACAGGTAATTAACATTTAGGTAAGAGTCTGTGTTTTGGACAAATCTGTTACCAGCACATTGATAGTTTAGAAGCATAGCTGGCCAGGGCAGAGGGCCAGGCTGCCCTGTAAATTCTGGTGTGAACCCTGGGCAGCTGCCCTCTCAGGGCTGGAGCTCTACATCGCAGCAGGCTGTTTCCAGGTGGTGATACTGAAAAGGCTTGTCATAATTTGTAAATCGGCTTTCTTTTATCTCAGAAGCCTAGTAGGTGGGTCAGGGGGAGGCTCCTCTGAGCTGGGGAGTCCCTTATTTGGAAGTTCACCCCACAGTGAATTTCTATTTCCCTGATCTCTGGCCTAGGTGGTGAGGAGGGAGAGTTGGGAGATTGCTGCTGTGTGGTTAAGTCCATGGCCTCTCAACTCTGTCAAAGCTTGCTCTGTGGCCTTGAGAAAATGATTCTCAGTCCCACCCTTATTTTTCTTATCTGTAAAACTAAGATGGGAATAGGCCCAGCACTGGCCACATAAATTGCACAGATAAAAGACCCAGTGCAAAATGAAAATGCAGGATCTCTTGTTCAAAGTTGTTAAAAGTTTTCAGGGAGTGACAGCAGAGTGTTGAACCAAGTGTGGAGCCTTTTCTCAATGTGGGCCAGTGCGGCTGTGCACGTCATAGGCCCATGAGGCGGTGCTGGTAGACCCTTCCTCACGGGTCTGAGAGTGCAGCCAGGTGAGGCGGTGCCTGGCCCCTTCCAGCAGCGTTGGGCTGGGTGAGAGGTGCCATCTCCTTGACCACTGTGACACCAGGTGTCTAGACACAGCTCCTGCTCTGATGCTTTAGTCCTACTCCCTGCCCAAGACCTCAGGAGTGTCTGCTTCCTTTCATCTTCCCCTCTCTTCTGTTCCTTGCCCTGGAACCTTTTCTCTGTCCATCCCTTCCATGTGTCACTTTTGCTCTCAGACATTCCTAAGCCAGCCTTTCCCCATAGCCTGCCCAGTTGGATACTGGTCTGCCGAGATATTGCAACATAGGGATCATGGTCAGGGTGGGGACATGGCATCCTCCTCTTGGAGACTCACAGTAAACTTGCACGTATTAAAAGCCTTGAGAAGTTCTACAGTGAATGGACCTTTTAAAATGTGTTTATATTAGTACTCAAGTTTAGTGACCCAGGAACATTGTATATCGTATCATGAGCTCAGTATTAGCATCTTGTATAGAAGTCATGGTCATTGACCACATTTTTGGGGCAGAATATCATTGTATACTCCAAGTGAGTATATTCACACTCCCACAGGGACCACTAAGACCCAGAGAAATCACCAACACATGGTGGATTGTTTTTTCCTGAACCTTTGTGAGGGAAATATTTTTGAACAAGGAAATGCTCCATATACCTTCCTGCTCTGTCTTCTGTAAAAACCCCTCTGGAGTCTGGCCAATCAGAAAACCAGATGGGCTTAACATAAATCCTGGAAAGCAAGAAACCAAAACATCAATACATGTTACGAAATGCCCCTGCTTGAGATTGGTTGGCAGTTGGCACTAGATTTGTTTGAATGCACTTTTGTGCCATCCTGTCTCTTGGCATTGGGTTTTTCAGTAGCCAAACTCTGACAGACTCAGAGATGGTTAATCTCCCATGAAAATGAAGTTTTCTCTATTTTCTACTTCATCAATATGACCTTTAAGTGATATAATTCTCTTCCTGTGTATTATATCTGCCTCTGCAAGCCAATATGAAATAAAAAGCTATTTTACACACTTGGACACACACGTGCACACACACACACAATTGAAATTGTGATTGTGGCTTGGAACGGTTCAGAGGTTACTATAATTAAATGGAGTTAATTCTATCTTACAATTACCTGCATTTCAGTTTCAGTGTTTGCTCAGATGACTTAAAGGCTTGCAGTTGTTGATACAAATGGCTTTGAAAGGAGCATTCAAATAAACTTCTAAGCCCCTTCCAGCTATTGATCTCCGCTGCATTCATTACATTCCCTAAGAACACAGAGCCAGTTTGCTACAGTAGTTAGCATCTACCTTGTCATGTGACAAGTGCAATTATCTTTTTTTGGCGATGAATGTGATCTTTGCAGTGATTACCTTTTAAAAATTTTTCTTAGCCAATTAAATAAAATTCGGTGACATTTCAAAGACTGTTAATCACAACCAAATGCTCTAAATGTCAGGATGCATTGAAATTTTCGCTGTTAACTGATGAATCACCGAGCTAATTGTAGTTCATCATCAGGCCCTTGTCATTGTTATTATTATGGAAAACGCTTTCATCACTCTTGCTATTCAATAAAAAAAAAAGTTTTAGACAAATATGAAGAGAAGAGATATTACTCATCAAAGCATTTGAATTTAACTGTATTCTTCAAAATTCTCCAGCTACAGATTGCAGCAGAGAATACCAGGGGCCCAGCCAGAGAGGAGAGTAATGCTTTTAAATAAACAGCTCCTAGCAGCCCTTTCTGCCTTTTCTTATACTATTCAGATACCTTCATTTCCCCCCATTTCTTTCCTTTTGTTTGGGAAAGTTTTTCCAAGATGTTTCCAAATGAGTTGCATGAACAATAGCCTTAAGGTATTCTGCTTTTCTTCCCTCCTGAAGCACTTATGACCTGAAGTGTAGATCACTTTGATTCAGTGGATTGTTGTTAGATTTATGCAGTGGTGTGAAGGCTGTGTTCAATGCAGCCTCCCCAGAACATCTGTTGATAAGACCAGGCTTACAAGGCTATTTTTTCTTATGGTAGTAAGGAAGAAAATGCACTTCCATGACAGAGTTTCAGTAGCTTCTCAAAGTGGGAAGGACAAAGTTGGGATATTTATTGAGACTTTGAAGACTGGTTGAAGGTGGGTCTTTCCATGTGAGAGGAGGGAGGAGGCTTTGTTAGCATAGGGTAAAAATCCTCCTATTACAGCTGAAGGTCGGCAGATACAGCAAGAGGAAGATTTGGAGGTCAGGAGTTCAAAGAGTCTTAGGGTATCAATTGTCCTCTAATGCTTTCTATCGAAGAGTTGATAGATCTTTCAGGAAGTTCCTGGAACAAGCAACAAAGTTCTTTGCAAGTTTTATCTTCCTGGGCAAGTGTTTTCTGGAATAGTGAGTTATGTTAATAAAGACAGTAGAACAGTAGTCACATGGGAAGCATTGTGGTGTGATGGTTTTCATTTTCAGGTGTTTCTACTTACTAACGTGGTAGTATCATGGGCCATGTCTGCTCATTAGCTCAAGTGCACATGTAGTCTGAGTTGCAGGAGTCCTGCCAGGGCCAGGACTAATGTGAGGCAAGTGCCTGGGACTCAGAATTTAAGGCTGTTCACACTCATAGTCACAGCCCTGTGACCTAGGCACTCTGGAGGGGATAGAGGACGAAGAAGCAGGAGAAGGAAATGAACACTTGTGGAGCTCTACCATGTATTGCCATCAGCTCAAGGACCTTCCTATTATTGCTGAAAGGCCATAGGGTATGCAGAATCTGAGAGTAGATTCCAGAGCCAGACTGCCTGGATTCAAATCCCAGGTATGTCAGATAGTAGCTGTGTGACCTGGGGCAAGATAGCTAATTTCTCTGTGCCTCAGTTTACCCACCTGTATAATGGAGATATCAATAGTACCTACCTCAGTGGCTAGTAAGGATTAAGTAGGTTTATACATGGAGCCCAGCATACAATGAGCATTTAACCTGTGTTATACCAACCATGTAAGGATATTATTCCCATTTAACAAATAAAGAAATGTTTGCCTAGGAAGGAGAACATATCCCAGGCACACAGCTGTGGTGCTGGGATGGGACCGAATGCTTTCCACTATACCATGGTACTCCATGCATGTTTTGAGTTGCCTGTGCTCTGTCCCAAGATGGCCAAAAGGCAATCCTGTCTATCCATCCACACATCCATTAATCTATCCATCCATCCACGCATCTGTACACCCATCCATTCATCCACCCATCCATCCATCCATCCATCCATCCATCCATCCATCCAGATATTTATAGTCTTCTCTCAAGTCAATGCAACTTTGAATTCCACATTAGACTTCTAGGTACGTGGAGACTGGGCATAAACAGCTTCATCTTGAATGCTTTGTTAGCTCTCTGGCTCTTCAGTAGCCAGCCTGCAAAGCCAGGGGCAGCTTCCATCCTTCCCAAGCGTCATGGTCAATAGACTAAATGTGCCAAGCACACTCCCACTCAGTGCCTTTGCACTTACTGTTTGCCCTTTCTGGAATGCCCTTCCCCAGATACTCACCTCCTTCAGGTATTATTGAGATGCTGCCTTCTCAGTGAGGGGTTCCCTGACTGCTGCTTCTAAAACTGCCCTTCCACACACACATATATTCTATCCTCCTTCTTTGCTTTCTTTGTTTTCCCTCCTTAGCATCATTATCAAACATGCAGCATAGTTTTCTTATTTACTTGTTTTTTCATGTCTTCCCAAAGAGAATACAAAGCTACAACGAGGGAAAAGGTTTTTGTATGTTTCATCTGCCGTGCTGTGTGTTCACTTAGCAAATAATTTTAAAATAAATGAATAAACTTTGCAGATTATAATGGAGGGAGATTTTAACTACGGAAGGTTAAAGACATTTTGTGTGTTTCCCATCCCTCAGCATTGCCATGTAATTGTAGGGGTTTTAAAGGACAGGGTGTTGCTTTGAATTGTATCATTAATAGCATTCATTAAAGGAATTTTTCACCCCTAATTCAAGAGGAGGACACACTGCTCCGGCAACCATACTTGGTCATTCTCACTGCCACTCACAAAGGCTGGGAACTTTTAAAAATCTTGTATAAAGGTGAAAGTTGAAGAAGTTGAGGCTTTTGCATACCAGTGAGCACAATCTTGGAAATTCAACATGCCCTACATACTAACATATAAACTAATACATAATGTTACATGCTAACAACATATGTTTAAAGCAAACCCTTAAAAAAGAGTTTTCGGGCTTCTACCTGAATTGTCATGTTCTTGACTTTATTCTCTGTATGTCTAAAACCTCCTTGATTTTATTATGTGGTATAGTCTATGCTTGTCATACCCACTCAAATCATCCTCATTTAGATTTTGAAAGAGATGTTGCCTCTCAGATAATGTTGCATTCCATGTAATATGTCCCTAAAAGATTGTTATTCTAACTCCCTTGGACTTGTTTTCTGAAATGCAGTCCATGCTTGAAGGTAAGAGAGGTTATGCATCCTAGAATCTTACTTCTAACCCCATGTGTGGTCTGTTTTTAGATCCAATTTGTCACAGCAAACATGGTGATCAGTGCAGAAAGGTCCAGGTTCTGTTTTCGTGGTGCACGATGAGCTCTCATTTTGAGAGGCTTTCTGAGTCCCAGACCTCATGCCTCTGAAATCTCATACATACGCAGAACTCTCAATGTGTGTTTTATTTTGAACTTATTTCTTTCCACAGTTCAACCACACAGGACAAGGAAGTATCTGCAGCCAGGCCATCATGCTCATAACCGATGGGGCGGTAGACACCTACGATACGATCTTTGCGAAATACAACTGGCCAGATCGAAAGGTAAGTGGATGCCGATGCCATCCATGCGTGGAGTCCACCGAGACTCTTTACTGTAATCTCCAGAGTCTCCATGGGTAAGTGCCCCATGTAGACATAATCTCATAATGACCTATGGTTTCCCAGCCTTGTGTTTTTTGGTTGACCAAAACTGAAGACTATGGCTTTCCTTGTTTTCAAAATGAAAGTTTTTTGGAGGAGAGAAGAGATGTGGAAAAACAGTGAAAAGATTCATTGTGAAGTGTGCTTTATCCATATTGGGCAGTGCTTTTCTTTGTTTTTATTTTCCTTCGAGCCAGACCTGCTGGGTGGGCCCAGCATCTACATAGTGGTGAGATCAGCCGTGGTGGCCCTGCAGCCACCTCCTTTATGTATTGTGTTTCTAAAGGTCCTCCCTGCACCCCCATGACCACCCAGATCCTTCTCTCTACCCCCCGATGCTGTCCCCATCCTGTCAAAGCTTGTCTGTTCTCTGCTCTGATCCTTCCTTTGTTTTCCAAGTTGACATTTATTAATCTGATGAACCCATCTATTAGGTAATCAGTGACTGATATCAGTATTTTTGGTGCCTTTTGACTGCCTGAAACCAGAGGTTCCTCAAGCTCTTAGCCAGTCTGAGTTCCCTGAAGAGATTTTTTAGATTATGGATACCTGGACCCTACCCCATACCTACAGAACCAAAATCTCTGGGGATGTGGCCCAATAATCCACATTTTTAACAAGTTCCTCAGTGGGCACCAGTGGGTTGGCAATTGGTGGCCACTGTCTCATCTAAATGGTGGAATTTTAGCAGAGAAAAGTGGTCAGAGTGGCTGCTATTCTGAGCATATCACAGAGGTCTTTTCCTAGTCCATGTGCCGATTACATCATCCTGACTGTCTCTATAGGTACGTGAGACAGACCAGGCCAACTCCATCCTGCTTTGTCTGTTTTGCATATATAATTTCTGGGAATTAAACTAGCCATATACACTTGGCAAAAAGAAACAAAAGATAAATGATAACTTTGTCCTCCACTGTATCCAAGGAGCACATACTCTTGATGGAACATTGGATGGGAGATGTCATTCCACGTTCCCTTAGTCATTCTTGGTCCACACATGTCTTTTGTAACACCTGCATCTCACCTGACCACGTGTGAGTCTGGTGTTTGGATGCCAGCTCCTTCCCCTGGTGCCCAGTCTTGAAGGCAGCCATTGCCTCCAAAGCTGGAGGAAGAGCTGGCTGGGCTGACTGAGCACGTGGGACTCTGACGTGGCACCTGCCCAAAGGCTATCCGGGAATAAATTTGACCCACCATATGCACTGAGTTTAGAACTCAGCCCTTGACTAAGATGGAGGTTCACTCAGACAGCGATTTTAGTTGCCAACAGTATTTTGGGTAATGACTTCCAGGGACAGTTAGAGGCCAGAGCTAGTTCCCGATAAACAGTTGTGATGTGAAGGGAGAAGCATGCTGGACAAGGGCCATCCATGCAGCATACAGCACAGTGCTGGGCAGTCCTAATTCACACAGCCACTGGATGGCTGAGTGACTGAGGGAGCCAGTGGGAGGCCCTAGCACCACTGAACAGGGGTAGGACCTTGGACATTTTGTAGCCAATTAAAATGTTCACAGGTGCCATGATAACTCACAACACAGTGAAAGATAATTTGCATTATTTAGGACCATTTAGAAAAAAGAAGAAGAAAGCAAAGTGGCCTTTTAATAAGCAACTCCATGAACACCAAATGTTTTATCGTGTGAGTCTAATGTGTTGTCTCAAATGAATTTTCCCCACTTAGTAATACTCAATGGATAGCATTTGACCAAGAATATTGGTTTTTGAACATCCTGTTCTTACTTGTGGGTAGAGGCATAGGATAAGGGCTGCAAAGTCCTAATGCTACAGACAAAACACAGATCTCTATCTGTCTTTCCAGATGAACAATATTGATCTTCGGCCAGGTACATTCTTGGATTGAAACCAGGGTGCTGGAAATAACATTATATGAAGCAGTTTCATCTACTATAAAGTATTATCAAGCAGAAGCGTATTTTTTTTTCTGTAGCATTAAGGTCTTTTTTTTATGATTAGAAATTAATAGCAGGCTCCCTTCCCTCCTGCCCCATCTAGTTATTTATATATATACACACACACACACACACACACACACACACACATATATATAATAACACATTCTCTCCTTTATAAACTGCCCTGTGAGGGTGCAGGTAATAAAACCCCAATATGCACAATTGCACAAAACCCCAATATGATTAGCGTTGTGTTGAAGTGAAATGATGTTCAATGTCTAAGCAGCCATCTTTCTCCATTATTTTGAACATTAGCTATCTAGTAGAGGGTTATGTCATGCTATAGTTGACAATCTTCAAGGTTGTGAAAACAGGAAATGGGCTCAGCAGAGAGAAAAATTACGTTAAGGCTGGAACATGATTCCCATAAAACAGTGGTTCTCAAACTGGAGCAAGCTTCGGAATCCCCTGGAGAGCTTGTTCCGTCACCTCGCCAGGCCCCACCTCCATCAGGACACCTGGGTGGGGTCTGAGAGTTGCCATTTCTGACAAGTTCCTGGGTGACATTGGGGCTGTTGCTGGGGGAACCACACTTGGGGACCTACTGCCACAGAAATGGCCCAAAGCATGGGGTTTGGTTCCTGCATGGGCTTTGCCGTATTGCTTCCCTCTGCTTCACTTTACACGCACCTGGCCCTCAGTCGAATTCCGTGCACAGGTGTGTGTTTCTTGGCGCAGTACCTGTTTTTAGAACTGTCAATTACTGATCGACATTTTAAAATCTGGAGATATTATATGAAATTCTAAAGTTTTAGTTTCTCCCATAATAGGGCACACCTGGTACTTTGGGGCCAACATTCCCATCTGGCAACAGATGGCTGGAGCTGAGAAATGCTGCCCCTCAGGCAGCAAACTCATGCTGCTTCCGGCTGTGGCTCTCATTGCACTGTGTCATTTCCTCTCATATGCCTACCTGCCCACAGGTGTGGAGGCCCTGACCACAGCTCCAGATTACACAGGCCCTGAATGTTTCCCAGGCACAGCCTATGTTATATTTCCCGGCCTCCTGAGATTGGTTCTTTTCTCTTAGGTCGGCCCTGAGCTTTCCTTCTTCTCCCCCAGCCAGAGGCCATCTTGCCCTTGCCTGAACTTGAAACTCCAAAATCCCTGGGAATTGTCTTAAGGGAAATACAGCTTCATGTCCAATACCATAATTGCTTCTGGGCCTGTCTTTTATTTTCATTCTTTGGTAAGTGCATGAAGACAGGTTCTGTACTTCTGAACAGTCTCACACCTTGCCCTGCATCCCAGAGCTGCCTAGAAGACTGGTGTAGAGAGCTGGAGCCCCTTCCCGAGCCCTGCACCCTGTGTCTATGTCCTGGGTTATCTTTTCACCTTGAGTGTGGGCAGGACCCGTGACTTGCTTCTAACCAATACAATCTTGTGAAGGTGAAGGGATTCTGTCTCAAGTCAGTTGATGTTTGAGCAAATCAAAAGGGATATTATACTGGGTGGGCCTTACTTAATTGAAAACTCATAAAAAGGGGTGTACTGGACCCTCCCTGAAGGCAGAGAGACTCTCCTTGCTGGTATGATGAAGTAGGTGGCTGTTTGGAGAAGCCCATGTGGCAAGGAACTGCAGGCCACCTCTAGGACCCGAGGGTGGTCTCCATCAGAAATCCAGAAAAAAGCTGGGCCCTCAGTCTTATAGCCATGAGGGAATGAGTTCTGGCGACAATCTAAGTGAGCTTGGTGGCAGATTCTTCCCCACTCAAGCCTCCAGATGAAAACGCAGTCCGGTCAGCACCTGATTACAGCCTTGTAAGACTGAGCAGAGGACCCAGCTCGGCTGTGCCCAACTCCCGACCTATAGAAACTGTGAGATAATAAATGTGCTGTATTGAGCCACGATATTTGTAATAATTTGCTATGCAGCAACAGGAAGCTAATACAAGAAGCAAGGAGAAGGGAGAAAGGGAAGAGAATCATTAATCATAGCAATGCTATAAAATATCCCCAAATCTAATGACGTAAAATAATGACAGTTTATTATTTCTTGTGAATCTGTGGGTTCACTAGGTGGTGGTCCTATTCCACGTGGTATCCCGTGGGGTCAGCTGGAAGCATGGCCTTGCTTCTCCTCCCCACGGTTCTCTCTCCACGGGGCATCTCACCCTCCACTGTGTGTCCACTCTGCTCAGGACAGTAGTGCAGACTTTCTTACAGCTTGGCAGCTGGGTCCCAAGAAAGAGAAGGCAGAAGGATGTGGGGGAACAGGCCAGCAGAGCACTTGTGGGTGTCATTTATACAAGCCATCTACCGCCTAACCGGGGCCGTGCTTGAGGCAACTGCTTAATAAAACATTTTAGAGTAAGTTGGAAGAAAGGATGCATTATTGGTGATTTAACTATGAGTCTTTGAAGGCAGCACCATGATTGCCTATGCAATATGTCCCTTGCCAGTATTTTATTTCTAAGAGCAGAAATGAGGAGCTATTTATTCATTTATTGCATGCCATTTACTTTTGCCTAATATCTGTTGGTTAGTGATTTAACTGCAGCTTTTACACACTTGGAATAAAATATGAACTCCTCAATAACAAAGGGACTTGTTCCAGGATCTGCTCAAGAAATAAAGCTGCATACATTTAAATTAGAAAAGTGGCTGTGCCCACCATCTATGTAGTTGCTCTTCCAAGTGAACTAAAAAAAAAGCCATGGAGTTATTTATCTTAACTTCCCCCAATGCACAATATGGAGAAGCAATAGCTGGATATAGAGAAGAAAATGATCAGTTAAGTGATTTAAAGAGGGGCTGACAGGGGCCACATCTGGCCCATTGACTGCTTTTGCAGCCTGTGAGTGTGAATGATTCTTACATTTTTAAATGGTCAAGAAAAGGAAGAATATTTCGTGACATGAGAAAATTATATAAAATTCTGATTTCAGGGTCCTTAAATAAAGTATTATTTTAACACAGTCACACCCATTCATTGACATTGTCTATGGCTGAGGGCAGAGTTGAATATTGTGGCAGAAAACATCTGGCCTGAAAGGCCTGAAATATGTATTACTACTACCTGGCTCTTTAAGGATATGTTCACCAAGCCCTGATCTAAAGGAATCTTTGAAGAGATTTAGACCAACCAGTGTATTGCCAAGAGTCATTGAGATACCCTCAGAATTGTATGCATTGGCTGAATTCAACAGAAAGTGGTAGTGGTGTTTTCTCTCTGCCTTTTCTTTGCCTTTTTCTACTTGAATAAACTATATTAGCTACATAATAAATGGTGGAGGGTGTGGGAGACTTGATGGCAAATACTTCTCTTCGTGCTGTGCTCTCTCTTCCCAAAATGTCGAGTGGCCCTTTCTGCTTTGCTATAATGAGCAGGTCTCTTTTCTTTCCCCTCTCCTTGCTTTTCCAGGGCTACTGTCATCAGGGCTGGGACACTGTACATGGTGATGGAGTTGCTCAGAAGTGGGCTGCAAGGCTGGAACCCAGGGCCTGGAATGCAGGGTCTTCATAAATGTTACACTTGCCTGTCCCTTGAACCCTGTTTTGGTGGTGACATGGGCACAGGGCAGAATTTCACAGCTTTCAGGTGACCAGAGTAGCAGAGGGAACACCCTGAAGTGCATCCCTCTTTGCAGAGACTCAGGAAATGGAAGTCTCCCTATCTCAGTCAGCTTGGGCTGCTATAACAAAATACCAAAGACTGGGTGGCTTATAAACAACAGAAATTTAGTGCTCATAGCTCCAGAGGCTGGAAGTCCAAGGTCAGGGTGCCAGCGTGGTCGGGTTCTGGTGAGGGCTCTCTTCCAGGTTGCAGACTGCTGACTTCTCATCGTGTCCTCACGTGGCACTGAGTGGAGTGGAGAAGCAAGCCCTCTCATGACTCTCATACGGGCACTAACCCCATTCATGAGGGCTGTACCCTTATGACCTCATCTAATCCTAGTCACCCCCCAACGGTCCCAACTCCTGATGTCATCACATTGCAGGCTACGATTTCAACATATGCATTTTGAAGGGGTGTAAACAGTCCCTAACCCTCCCTGTTACTGTAGGGGCAGAATCCACCTACCCATGGGTTAATAACCGTATTTTGCATTGTGTTATACTTCAGGGGTGGGATTTGGCCTGCAACTGTCAACAGACAATGTCTTAGTTTGTTTCTACTGCAGTAAAATAGTGACACGGGCCTAGGTCTGTAGGTGGGTAATGACCCATTTCCTCCTGTTAGATGTCCCTGCCTGGCCTGTCCTTCCCATGGCTCTGTGATGAGCCACGGAGGCATGCTAGAATGCTCTGTTTACTTCCTCTCCACTGCCCCGTGAGTTTCCCTCAACAAGATAATATTTTAAACCAATTTCTTATATCAAAATTTATTAAAAAAACTAATGATAGCTAATTCTTATTGAATGCTGAGCATCAGGGACTGCTCTAAATGCTTCAAATGTATTTAATTCTTCCAGAAACCTCCTGAGACATGTACTCTTTTTACCATGAGAGTACCTGAGACATGTACTCCTCTTTTTACCAATGAGGACTTTGAGGCACCAAAAGGCTACACAACTGATTCGGGGTTCCCTAACCAGCATTTGGTGGAGCTGAAGTGACCCCCCAGCAGTTGAATGCTGGGTCTGTTCCCTTAACCGGGGTGCAGACATCTCAAGGGCAAAGCAAAATGAAATGACCGTAGGTGAGAGGAAGAGCTGTGCATACTGCACACGTTGTCCTCAGGACAGTAAGTGCGGGACGGTCTACAGAGCGTCGGGGACTCAGTGATCTCAGGCCCGTCAGTGCCGCAGGCACAGAGAAAGAGAGCGAGTTGTGTGGGCTCAGGATCAGGTTGTCTGGGTGTGATTAAATGATTTTCCTCTTGTAAAAGGACAGGAGAACTTCGAAGGTAGATGCTATTTCAGTGATGTGTGCTGTGTGCTTTATTATCTGTTAGCTTGAGAACAAAAGCAAGGATGGTCGTTTTGAGGCCATTCGAGAGATGGATCCTTGGTGGCCTGGGGGGGACTGTAAGGAGGGGACAGAAGCAGCCCTTGGTTTGGGGATAAAGGGGAGCCCTTGATCACAGAATGGCTCGGGGGACCTGGCTTCAGAGCACTGTGGACCCCGTAGGAAATCACTGTTCTTTGACCTGGTGTCACATACATTTCCGAGAAGGGACTGTCTGGGCGCTTTGCCCAGGCCTCCCTCCCTTGTCATACCTTGGAAGTCAGCCTTGTCCCGGTGGCCTCCGGGTGCTGGAAGGCTCCGCTCTGCCTTGGCGCCTCTAAGGTGGTTTTATAAAACTCAGGAATCCCCTCCCTCCTCATCCTCGTATAGGGCATGTGCCATTCTGGGGAGCAGAGTTTCTGAGCTGGGTCGGGGCTTATGGTTTTAAGAACCCAACCCTTCAATCATCTTAAGCAATTTGAAAGGGATTTTTTTGTTCCTTTTCCATCCTAAGCTACATTGTTCTCTTCTCTGACTTTCAAATGATTTTACAAAGCATTTTCTTTGCCTTCCTTGGGATGGTGTAGAGGAGAAGGGATTTGCCCACAGGCAACTTAGGAAGACATTAAGATCATACTTCTTGGGGGTGGCTCTCAAAATGCCCCACCCACCCGGCCCTCACACCACCTCCCCTCTGGCTCTGTCTACTCTCTTCATCCCACAGGACTAGATTAATAAGGGGCTTGCGGGTGGCAAGGGCTGTTGGCAGAGGAAATAGAGGAAGGGTGTAGCCACATGGGGGTAATTCATTTATGCAACACGTACTTATTTAGGGCCACTGTGTCTGGCAGTTCCCTATAACAGAGCCAGAGAGTATGGGGCTAAGACACCTCCATGGCAACCACAGAGAGAAGACAGCAGGTCACAGGTAACAAGCAAGTGGAAGGCCAATTAATTTGAAATCATGATAAATCTTATGATCAAGATAAACAAGGGCCCGAGACAGAAAATGGGTTGGTGGCAGCTCTTGTAGACAGCGTGGCCAGGGAAAGCCCCTGGGAGGAGAGCGCGTGTGAGAGGAAGGGGCTGGGTGGGGAAGGCTGTCCCCAGCAGAGGGAACAGTCGCCACAGGCCCTGAGGAGGAGCAGGATGGCGCACAGGTGGCTGAGCTGGGTGGGCACAGGGAAAGGGTCCCGGGGAGGCTGCCCGGACAGGAGCAGCTGGCTGCTCTGGGCTCCAGTGGGTGCAGTGAGGAGCTGGGCTGTGATCCGAGGCTAGCGGGGAGCCATGGGCGGCTTCTGAACAGGGGAGAGACGTGAGCTGTCGGTGTCAGCCCAGGGGAGGTGGACGTGGGCTGTGCGTGCAGTTTTGGTATGAATTCCCTCCATAATCAACATCAGCCTGGGGGGGCTGGGTAGCAGACACTTCTGCTTGCCGTGGATGCTCCCGGATGCTCCTGTTTCTCACTGCTGTTTTATTTCAGGGCTCACTTGTGTGGTTACTTTTCTCTTTTCCCTTCTCCCCCCTCCTTCTTCCCTATCATTCTGCCTCCCCAAATTGAAGCCACCTTTTTGGTCTGAAAGTTTCGCATGAGTTTGTGTCGCCGCTGTATTTTTTCGAGGGTGGTAAATCCTAAAGCTGTCTTAGCAAAATAGCAAGAACATTCATTTCTCATGGTCAGTCAACGGTATGACAGGGAAAGGCATTTTCAGTCACCCTGTGAGAGCTCACACAGGCCCTACTTGCAGCTGAAGGGAGAGTCGAAATGGTTCGTTGTCTTCGGTTTATTTTTAATTACTTCTGCTGGTATTAGACATCTTGTGACTCCAGCAAGAAGAACATGACAAGACAAGTTAGGAACGAGGCCCACTGATGCATGGCTGCTGCCAGCCATTGAAAATTCATTTCATGCCAGGGATTCAGGGCAGCTGCCTGGCCGCTCCCCTGGGCTTGACATTGGCGCCTTTGCCTCTGCCCAGGTGCCGCTGACTTCAGAGAGCAGGTGGGGGGACAGTGCACACTCCCACCAGGTGACACCCCTCCATCCTCCAGGAAATGGCTATCCAAGTAGCCTTTCTTTAGGGAAGCCCCTCTCCTGATATCAGGGTCGAGTCAAACACCCTACTTGACTTAGCTCAGTACTTAACGTTTAGGTCCACCTTGTGGGCAGCACCCCGATTGACATTCTCATTTTACAGGTGAGGAAACTCAGGGGATTTGAGTCACTTGCTCCAGAGATCACACTGGGAAGCTGGAAGTCTGATCCTTACCACATCAGACTGTCCCCACATCCAGGGCTCTCAAATTGTGGCACACAGAGTCACTGAGGGGGTGGCAGTGGGGAACTTGCTAAAACTGTTTGTTTCTTGGGTTCCATTCTCTGCAGGTGGGACCCTGGAATCTGAATGCTACTAGGAAGCTCAAAGACTACACTTTGTGAGTTATGAGGGGTTTAGTGCCCCCTCCACAGCTTGGTGAAGAGGTTCGTCCAGGCTGGAGTATACTCAGAAATGCCACCTCGCACGGTTATGTTCCCAGTGGATCAGGCAGGGTCCCATCAGGGGCAGGCACCTACCAGTTGAGCAGAGAGAATTTAATGTTACGAATTATTCATGCTTGAAGCTCTGACATGGGTGGGGCAAGGGCAATATGCCTAAACATCTGTACCCCCGTAATATGTTGAAATAAAAAAAATTAAATCAATAAGTAAAAAAGAATTATTAATCAGATATTGATTAGATGAAAAGGCAAAAGAGAACTCTGGGGTCTAATGGATGTTGCCCCTGTAGGAAACAGCTACCACCTCTCTAGTTGGTGGGAGGAGGAGGGAAAGAGAAAGGGAAGAGGTTATTAAAATTTAGAGGCTTGACCACATATATGCACCATCAAATTGGTATTAACTGATCAACACTTATGTGCACGTATAGTAGTAACATTCATCGGGTGTCAGGCAGGTGGGAGCGGGGAGGAGGGGAGGAGTATATTCACACCTAATGGGTGCGGTGTGCACCGTCTGGGGGATGGACATGCTTGAAGCTCTGACTTGGGGGTGGGGGGGGCAAGGGCAATATACATAACCTAAACATTTGTACCCACATAATATGCTGAAATAAAAAAAAAAGAAAAGAAAAGAAAAACAAAAAAAATTAAAAATAAATAAATAAATTTAGAGGCTTGGAGGAGAAGCCCCATAGGTCTGGGACCCAGACCTCTGAGATGGGCATGCTGGCTGGGAAGCACTGGGGTCTCTGAGCTTAAAGGAGGGTCGTGTGGGGCTGGGACCCAGACTTCTGAGGAGAGGACACTGGGGTCTCTGAGGGGGATAAAATCGGACTGATTTCGTGAGTGTTGGGAGAACTACCAGCTAGATTCATTCACTGCTGCTGGAATGAACTGTCCCTGCCAGGGTGAAGAAGCCTTGCTACGTGAAGGCATTGAGAGTGAGAAGCCCCAGCAGGGAGCAGGCAGGAAGGAGCAAGTCCCTCTCTTTCCTCCTTGGGTGCAGCAGCCCCCTGTTGAAGCTATTGGCAAGACCCTAGGGCAGACCCAGGCCAGGAACGGGGCAAAGCAGAATGTGGTTTGCAGAGCCCCAGGCCCAGCCTCACAGAGCCCAGCGGATCTGGTGCAGAGACATGTTAGCTTAGTAGTTGGCATACCCAGGAATGACCAGAAGCTTGCCGAATAAGTTCTGTTTTATTTGCAAGCTAAAGATATGTCTAGTTCTTACTTCCTGGGTTTTTATTTCTCCTAGACTCTTGGGGTGTGCTGCCTAATGGAAAGAGGATGCTATCTGGATGCTGACAACTCTGTTTCACATCTGTAAAATGGGGCTAATTATACATACCTTGCAGCGTTAAGAATTAAACAAGATGATGTGCTACCAAGCTCAGTGCTGGGCACACAGTAGGCAGAGTACATGGATGGCTCTATTTTATCATTAGTTATCATAATTTTCAGCCACTTGCGTTGTTAAAATCCCTCTGCTATAGTTGAAACATAGTTGTACTAAAATGGACTCATGATTATGTGGCAATAATTTTTGGATGTGGGAAATAGAAAGTGTTCTTTTATTCCTGAATATGGATTAATCTTATGCAATGTCTTGAAATGTTTTGAAAACATTCCCAAGCCTTCCATTTTACCTATTTCATGAATAAGTATATATGCAGTATATTTTTTTACCTAAACTTCTGGTATCTTTTAAACTATACTGTGAAATATTTGATCATTCTACATCATTGATTGGTGATAAATAGTAACCAATGTTCATCAACTCAGATGAGCTGCAGGGAAGATGAACCTGTCTGTATTAGTGAAATGTGAAAAGGAGGTTTTAAAAGTAGTGTTGCTTTTGTATTATTTATCCCTTTTCTAGAGTAGGGTCAAGGCTCAGACTACCTTGGTGGGTGTCCAGGCTTTACTGTTTCTGAGCTGGGTGACTTTGGGCAAGTGAGTTAATCTCCTTGTGCTGTGTATGCCCTCCTTGCAGGAGTGTTGTGGGGGACATGTGAGCAGTGCCCAGCATCTAGCGTGTCCTAGGTGAGTAGCAAGTGCACCAGGAATGTCAGTGACAGAGAAGAGGGTTATGGTCCATGGGATCCTGGACAGCAGGTGCATCCAAGTAAAATTCCTCAGGCAGCCTGTGCTTCTGTGAGGACAGAAGAGGCTGTGGACTTCACATGGTGGGTTTGGGAATGTGTGTGGCCAGATGAGTGGGTTTGGAAACACTTACCTCTCTTAAGCAGCCCTGTATTATTTTCTTACCTCATTTGCTCCCTTGGCAAAACTGTCCCCATAGGTGGTTGGATGGGAAGCCTCACAGCAGCCTGTTTGTGAGGGACCATGAACTGGCTGAGCCCTATAAATGGAGGTCTCCAAGAGGCTCCTTGCTGCTGGTGGCCGGAAACTGCCTGGTGGCCTCCCTGGGAGCACTAACCCAGGCTGAGCCCCATCTTGCATGTTCCTTATCTTACCAGGTGAGCTGTTGCCCACTTTCCTGCCTTCCCTGGGTAGGATGGGCCAAGGAGGGGTATTAGGCAGGATCAAGAAGAGGGCAGATCTGCTCCCTCCCAGTTAGGAAAATGCCCTGTATGTGGGAGTTAGGGGCCCTCAGGCCTGGCAGCCAGCTGTGCTTCCCCACCCCTGCCACCCTCATATCTGCACATAATTTGCAGACACATCACATGTCTTCCCAATTCTCAGGCAGATTTTTTTCACCAGAACCAGGCACCACACAGCCTGTTTTCCACACAGCAGACAGAACAACACTTCCCCCTTCCTCAGTTTTATTTAATTATAATTGGTACACAAAAAGACTATACATAATTAATGTATACAATTGGTGCATTTGGACATATGTATACATTCATGTTACTATGACCACAATCCAGGTGATAAATGCATTTATCATCTCTAAAAGTTTCCTTGTGTCCCTTCTTTTTTTGTTTTGTTTTTTGTGATAAGAACACTTAACATGAGATCTACCATCTTACCAAAGTTTTAACTTCACAATACCACATTGTTAACTGTAGGCTTTGTGCTGTACAGCAGAACTCTGGAACTTACTCGTCTTGTGTAACGGTAACTTTACACCCATTCAACAACAACTCCTCCAACCCCTCTCCCTGCCCAGCCCCTGGTAACGGCCATTCTATTGTCTACTTCTGTACCTCTGACTCTTTTAGATGCCATGTATAAGAGAAATCACGCAATATTTGTCCTTCTGTGAGTAACTTACTTCATTTTGCATAAAGTCTTCCAGGTCCACCCATGTTGTTGTAAATGGTAGGGTTTCCTTCTTTTTAAGGCTGGATAGGATTCCATCATATATAAAACATTTTCTTTATCTGTTCATCTGCCAGTGGACATTAGGTTGTTTCCATATCTTGGCTATTATGAATAATGCTGCAATCAACATGGGTGTACAGATATGTCTTTGAGATAGTGATTTTACTTCCTTTGGATAGACACACAGAATTGGGATTGCTAGATTATATTGTATTTCTATTTTCAATTTTTTGAGGAATAGCCATACTGTTTTCCATAATGGTTGTACCAAATTACATCCCACCAACACTGTGTAAGTGTTCCATTTTCTCTCCAACACTTGTTTTTTTTTTTTTATAATAGCCATCCTAACAAGCATGCAATGATATCCCATTGTGAATTTGATTTGCTCTTCCCTGGTAATGAACAGTGTTGACCATTTTTCCCTATACCAGTTGGCCATTTGTATGTCTTCTTTGGAGAAATGTCTATTCAGGTTTCTTGCCCATTTTTTAATCAGGTTATTTGGTTTTTTGCTATTGAGTTTTAGGAGTTTCTTATATATTTTGAAAATTAACTCCTTATGAGATATGGTTTGCAAAAATGATTTCTTGGGTATGAAGTCAAAGGCACAAGCAATAAAAGCAAAAATAGATAAGTGAGACTACATCAAACTAACAAGCTTCCGCACAGCAAAAGAAACAGTGAACAGAGTGAAGATGCCAACTATGGAGTGGGAGAGAGACGCTTTGGGGACTGGAGGGAGATGGTGCCAGTGATCCCCACAAAGCTGCACTGGCTCCCCACTCTATGGCAAGTTTTAGCCAAAGTCCCAGAGATGGTCAAGGCCTGGCCTGATAGGCGCTTGTTCATTCCACCCTCCTGTCAGCTGTGTCCCCTCCTGCCCTCTGTACAGCCCACTGTCCTCAGCTATGGTGGGTACACGGCCACTGTGGGGTATCTTCACTTCTGTTCCCTCTGTCTGAGACACTTTGCCCCCGGATTTCCACATTAACTCACTCCTCCCTTCCTGTCCTTGCTCAGGTACCACCTTTTCAATGAGATCTACCCTGACTACCTGATTTAAAGTCACCCCTGCCCCCGACCTCCAGCTACCTTAGTTACTGCTTTCCTTTTATTGATAGCACTTTTCATTTTGTAACCAATTAGATAAATGGCATAAGGAAGTGAATTGTGTGTGTTGTCTCATCCTCTAGAAGTGGAGCACTATGATAGCAGAGTGCTGTGCATGTTCTGCCCATCCACGTAGCTCACGCTCCCAGAGCAGGGCCTGGCACGAGTGTGCACTCAGAGTGCCTTCCTGGGAGTTGCTTTGCTGAGCACTTTACAAGCACCACCTCATTGATCCTCGCGGCACTTTTACGATATAGATATTGATAGTATATCCCTTTTATAGGAGAGGAAACTGAGTTGAAAACAGGTTAAGTAACTCAACTCCAAAGCCCATTCCTTTAACCTGCTCCAGCACCTCCTCCCGGTCTGAGACGCTGGGGCGGACACAGAGCACAGCAGCCTACCCAGGGCTGTGCTGTTCAACTTCCCTGGGAGTGCAGAGAGCATCCAGTGACTTGGTGAGAATTGCAAAGTGTGTCTTGAGTTCTAAACGGTGGTGGACTTTCAGGAAAACTGCTGTGGGTTAAAGGGAATGACCTTGGACAGGAAAGACTTTCAGGTGGTGGAATTTCCCAGCACCTTGAACATCTCCATAGCACTTACTGCATTGGTGATGATTGGTGTCGTTATCTCTGCGGTGTTTGCATTCTCTAGCAGATAACAAAATCAGTTCCTGTCTTGTTCTCCCTCAAAGTTTGGTACCTGGCCCAGTGCCCTATGCATCGTCAGTGCGCAGTAAACATTTGTGGAAGGAGGTAAGAACAAGTAGATTTAGGTCAAGGCAAGGTTTCTGCATCCGCCGGTGGACTCGCAGCTGCCTTGCGTATTTAATGGCATATGCACACAGAGGAATGACTTACCCTTTGAACTTGATCCCGACAGCCCAAGCGGAAGGATTCCCAACCCAAACTGGCCCGTGAGCTTTGCATCTCTTGTACTTAATGCTTTTTCCACGTTGCTAGGTCTTCCTCACAAAGGAGCCTTTCGCTTTCTTAGCTAACTTTGCTGGTAGAGAAGTCACCTTTATGCCTCATAAATGAGGTTCCTTCTTCCAGTAGATATAGGGAAATCCATATTCTGCGCAGATGGACACTTGTGTTCCCTCTTCAGACATCTGGGGATAAGACCTGAGGCTCCCAATGCCAAGTGCTTTTGGCCATCAACCGATTATCCGCCCGACTTCCCTCACCTTAATAATTTCCATACAAAATATGAAGGGAGGAGATTTATAGGGCTGAGTGAACATGTTCCATTACTGCAGGCCCAGTGCTTCAGGCCCTGGCTCCTTCCAGACTCTTCTCTGAGCCCAGAGTCTCCCACAAGAGCCTTTACGCTCCCTCCCTCCCAGGATCTCCACATTACAGTCGAGTTCGGTTTATTGTTCGCTCTCTTCTCTTCCTTCCTCAGGGATTTCTATCTAGGAAAGGAAACAGCTGAGGGTGGTGACGAATAGGGCTCTTTGGGGGAGGCTGCACGAGCTACGTGCTAACTGTCCAGTGCAAATCCTGCCGCCTGCCGTGCCTTGCTGGGAATCTGTGCTGGAGTGCAGTGCGGCCGGAGAGTGAGCTGGCGGGAGGATAGGCTGAATGGCCACAAGGCCTCCTGGGGCCCCATCACAGAGAGCCCTGGAACAGATTGCCAAGGTGTGTTCTGATCTGGGGAGGCTTAGCCTGGCTGGGGCGAGTGTCTGGAGCCTTCTGGGTCAGAGCCTGAATTTTTGACACTCTTACTCTTGCGTCTATGAATCTGACCCTTGGAACTCATGGATATTTTAGGGCTTTTAAGACTTGAATTACTTTAATTTTGCTTCTGCATAATTAGTTTCTGTGCCTCAATGGGACAGAGACAAAAAAGGGATGGTTTTAGAATTTCAAAGTTCGGTTCAGAACTCCAAACGGAAGGATGTCTGTGTGAGCCAAGGAGATACTTACTGCAATGCGTTTTCTCCCCACAGAACAATTACCTTAACCCTCCTAAAGTACTGATCCTTTCTCTTCCTCTCAACTTAGGAGATGGCCATTTCCGAGCTCTTCTTATTAAACAAAACTTCTCTGCCCCTGCAAAAAAAAAAAAAGAAAGAAATTCAGAGAAAGTTGATTTAAGCTAGGGATTGCAACTGGCTCCCTGACTTCAGGAAAAAGGGATGGAGTGCAGAACCTGGGATGTGGGTCTCTCGTTCTTCCTCTCTTAGGCAGAAAACTTAAAGCTTCCCATTCCTGTGTTGCTGCTATAGATTCACCAGAGGTGCTAAAAAGGGGATGTAGCAGCCTCTCCAAGCCTTCAGGAAAGTCCCAGAGGAATAGCCCTGTGGCTCACATGGACACCTTACAGTTCAAATTTTGACTTGAGCTGTGTTTATGTATGCGTGTGTATATGTGTGTGTATGTATGTATATGTGTGTATGTGTGTATATATATGTGTGCACATGTATGTGTGTGTATGTATGTGTGTGTAGATATGTGTGTATGTGTGTATATATGTATGTATTACAAATAATAAGTCCACATCTTCAGCAAAGCATCCCCTGACTACCACTTCTTTTTCTGCTATAGGCTTTCATAGTATGTGCTATTTTCCCTAATGACACCATCAGTTATAGTTAAAATTAGATATTCATTTTGGGGGTTATATGATTATTAACTCTTTGTGCATCATAAACTCCTTAAGAGTATACTATGTCTTTCCCTGTCACCGGTGTTCACCCAGAAGTCCATAGGTCAGCACACAGTAGCTGCTTAATATGAAGTATGTGCGTGTGTGTGTGTGTGTGTGTGTGTGTGTGTACGCGTATGGGTGGATGGTGGGTGGGTGGGGGTGGTTACTTTAAGCCTCTGTGTCACTGAAGACTGAACACAAAGCATGTGCTTGTAGGGTTGAAATCCTTGAACCTTCAGGTACAGGGCCTGACACTCCCCCCACTGGCTTACCTGTGATCCCTGGGAGGTTAGGCTTGTTGACCAGAACAAAAAAAGAGTCTAAAGTGAGCATGTCCCAGTCCTAATAGACTAAATACCGTGCATAACATCCAGCAGGGTTTGGGCACAACGTGTCTGACTCTGAGGGATGTGAAGAGTTTAGGAAGTCCTCTTGGACAGGAAGAGCCAAGAGTTCCCTTAGGGTGGTGTTGGTGGCCCTTTCTGTACCTCCTCCTCCAAAGGCCATCACCTCCTCCTTGTCTAAGCCCATCACTACTCCCTGAGCCACAGGCCAGCAAGAGCATCTGCTGGTCATGGTCCTGGCCTCAAGGCTTTCTGCACTTGCTCCTCTCCAGACTGCAGTGCTGTCCAGGTCCGCGTAGCTGGTGTCCACGGTGGAATGGGGCAGAGTACTTAGAAGAGAATGGGAAAGGAACATATTTCCTCAGTGTTAATGCAGAAGGGGAAACCTGGTGGAAGTAACCAAGAATTAGAGTCTTATGTTTGAAGGACAGAGACGCTGAATTTGATGTCCAACTTAGTCTTGAGCTGTGTGATTCCAAACAAGCCACTCAGTCTCTCTGAGCTTCTAATTTGTAAAACACCTTGCTAAAATTAGCTGCTTCCCATTTTGTTGTAAGAACCAAATGAGCAAAGGCATGTGGCAGTACCTTTGGTCCCAGAATCAGTGAGGGAAATGGGACAAAATTCTTGAGGTGAGAGAATGTGGCGAATGAGTCGGGATACCCAAGACATCCTCAATGGGAGTTGAGGCCTGAGAATGTGAAAGTGCTAAGAGGAGCCCTCCACACCTTTCTGGAAGGATCTCTGCCTTTCCTTGCTGTGGCTGATGTGTTCGTGGACTTAATTTTAAAATTTACAGCCACTAGGGACCAACCTCTGGGAGGAGCCTCTAGGACCTGCCCAGTTGTGCAAGAAGGTCTGTGGACCTCAGAGAGGGTTGGCTAGTTTAGAGACAGTGAGGGACCACCTGTTGTCCTCAGCCCCATCTGGGACTCGAGCGGACTCAGAATTATCTGCGTGGTGACTCGGCCTTCAAGGCACCAAGATTTTGATCAACCTGTGGCAGAAGGTTTGTGTGAAACCTTTCCTGGTTTTCTTTTTTTAAACACAAATGGTATCTGGAATTGATCCCAGATAAGACATCTGCCTCTTAATTTCACTTCAGAGGGGCAGGATGAGAAGAAAGGCGATGAAGACAACTGAACGCATTTATGATTTATGCCCCCTGTGATAAATCAATGGATGACTTCTCCCCAAAATGTGGTCACTGCCCGACTAACTCATACCAGCTGACACATCTGTGGGACACAAGGGATTGGGGGCTGAGCCCCTTCCTTGCCATGTGCACGCCAGCCCTGGACCCCGGCACCCGAGGGTCGGGGCTTGGCCGTGCGAGAGGGAGCCGGGCTGCGTGCGGTTAGGAAGGTGGCCACCTCACTGCCACCTTCTCCTCCTCCAGTCCGTGTTTCCCTTTCTCGCGGCCTGATGGTGCCGTCATGTTCGGCCCGTCCTTGGTTCATCTCCAGCATTCCTTTCTGCGCTCGCCTTCATGTGTGGTGAGTCAGATTTTCCCATTTCCTAAAGGTGATTTGAGCAGACCCAGTTCTCACCAGAGTCCCTCAGAGCGAGTGAGAGTGGAAAATCGCATTAACTCTTTCATTAACTCCAGCTGTGCAGCGCCGAATGGGTGACGGCAAAGAGGTTTTGTCCCACGGGCCAGCTCCAGGCCTTCCGGGGTAGCCTTCTGGAGCGCTGACTCGGGACGGGTTCTAGGGCCAGTGTGGCCAGCAAAGGCTCCAGGGAGCAGAGTGTGCGAGGCCAGTGGTGGCCCCCACGCCTCGGGTTTGCCATCCCTGTCCCCCAGCTTTCCTCCTGTGCCAAAGGCCCGACCTTGCCTCTCTGAACTCAGAAAGCCATATCGACGTGTTCCAAGCTATTCTGTCATTCGAAATTTTAAAAAATCTGTTGAACCATTTTTTGGCTTCATGGCAGTCACAGAGCAGCTGGATTGCTTACTTCCTCACCACTTTTTTTTTAAGCATCATCTGAAGCTAATTTATCCAGGAGTAACTTGGTCTTTGTGGGGAAAAGTCACATTTCATTTTATAAGTTACCTGCAAATGAAACTGCCTGGTTGTGCCTCTCATTTTCCTCTGTTGAAAAATGTCTTTGTTCCTCCACTTTTTTTTTTGCCTTTCATTACAGAAACTTGAGAAATTCTTTGGAAAGTGCCAAAGCCCTTTCCTGGGCCTTGACAGGGCGGGGAAGCCCCCGTAGGTGGGAAGAGGCAGAGTGGGAGGGCAGGAGGCTGGTGCTCTCTCTGGGAGACGAGCAAGGTTGCAGCTTGGCAAGGAGCTGGAACATGGGGCAGCGCGAGGCTGGAGGTGCAGGCGCTGGCTGTGGGGTGGGACATATGGGCTTCAGCTGGCACCTTTGGCACCAGGACCAGATTGCCCTGCTCCAAGCAGGCTATGTATAGAAGGGAGAAACGAGCCAGCGAGTAGAGGTCGTTCATTTGGTGTCTGTGCTGTTCCCGCGCATTACCATTGTTCCAGCCAGAAATAATATACCTGCAGCTGTGTTTCTGTAGGACGATGGGGACATCTAATAATATATCAGGCTGATCTAAGCTGCCTTTTTCTCCAGCGATACCCCAAGGGGAAGATATATATTCCACTTTTATGTTATCCGGTGGTGCTAATCAGAAACCATTGCCGTGGAAACGACTTGTCCTGTTTGGTCCTCTTCTAGTAGGGAGGGAATCATAAATTAAAAGGGAGCTGGATAGATTCTGCTTAATGCCAACATGAAATCCTCACATACTTTGCTGGATATTACATAATTAGTTGACATCTCAAAGGAGTTCTAATTATGTCTATGGAATAAGCGCAAGATAATGAAATGCATTCATCTCTCTGGCAAGCCGTCTGCTGCGTAGCATGGAGCGCCGAGTCCGTCCTTTGGGGTTCGCCTTCTCGCTCAATGAACAAAGCTTTATTTACAGCCACAGAACTTGGAAATGAAATGCAAAGTTGTTTTATGCTGTACTTCTTTTTTATTTCCTCTAATGAAATCGGTTTTCCGGAGCTTCATATACTGTGTAAATGGCCATGTGTATAGTAGCTATGCTAATCCCAAACATAAAGATTCCCCTCTCAAAATCATTATTAGTGAGGCTCATAATACCACAAAAACTGCCAGAGATAGGAAGGGACTGATGACAGAGGCCAAAGGGAATGAGTTCTTTGACCCCAGATTTTATTAACTTTAACATTAGTACTGAGTAAAAGAGTTGGCTGGGTGGATATTTGGGTAGATGGATGGATGGGAGGGAGGATGAGTATTTGAATGGATGGATGAATATTTAATCAGGGAGGGATATAGATAGAAGAGAACTAACTCAGAAAAAAAATCTACCTTTGGATATATTATCCAGTCTTTGATTGCTAGAGAAAAATGATGAGGAAAAAGAGAAGTGTTTTTTTTTTCCCTAATAATTTCTTATTTGTAAAAGGGAAACCCAAAAATCTTTTAATTTCTCAATACACAGGTTGGAAAGGTAACAGCAAAGATGTAGGAAAAGTTGACTTGGAGGAAAATAGAAGAAATGTTTCTGGGAACAACCAGGTGAGAGAGAGCCTTAGATTCCAATAGCGTAAAATATAAGATAAAAGTATATTCTTTATAAATAAGTCATTGGTAACCTCACAAAGTTAGAACAAATCTCTGCTTAAATTTCCCTTAGCAGTAGATTGTTCTGTGTCATATTAGTGAATGGAACCCAAGCCAAGAAGGAGCCATTCAGAGTGACATTTATGGAGTGTTACTGCCTCAATTTCTATATTTAATAATGAAGATGCTCTGTACGAGGAGATCTGTCCAACCCCATTGCTGACACAGCAATAAAGAAAAGTCAGGGATGCCTGTTGCCTTTTCTCCTTCAATTTAAGGACTCATTAATCTCTTCTGATGGCTGCAGGTACCAAAGGCATGTTTGCTGTGAAGTCACCTCCTCTCCAAATTTG
The DNA here is from genome assembly GCA_028533085.1 of Varecia variegata. Lineage (NCBI taxonomy): Eukaryota > Metazoa > Chordata > Mammalia > Primates > Lemuridae > Varecia > Varecia variegata. The sequence continues at coordinate 161,026,557 of CM052436.1, read as the reverse complement.
TCCCTTGAAATATATAGAGAAAGAAAAGCATTAAAAGGCATTAAACCAAATTTTCCTAAGACAAAAGATCAGTCTTATTTTGTGACATGTGATTCAAGGTGACAGGGGCAGGGGGATCACCTGGTAGTGGGGGAGGGCACTTGGTCTTGCATTACCCCCAGCATGGACCAGAATACTTTGTGCCATCAGACTCCTCTGCCTGGCAGCAGAACTCTTGCAACGGATGCTTGTGGTTGGTGGCTGAATTCCCATGGAACATCTGTGGGCAGTTCTCTGGCTCTCGGCATGGATTTTTCTCCAAGGGGTCTTTGACGGAAGGGTTATTTCATTCATGTTTTTAGCAGAAACAGCTCATTCTACCTTCCTTTCCCAACGATCAGGTCCCTCCTGTTAGTAGCTCATCTACATTTTGGCTGGCATACCATAATTGCTGCATGGACACTGTTTCAAGAAACCCTTGATTGGATCCATCATAAGACACTCATGTAAAAAAGAGCCTTTTCTTGAATTATAGTTTCAAATATGTTGGAATCCTAGAACCTCAGGATTTAAAGGAAACTTAAAAGAGTGAAGGGTATGAATTGATTTTCAAGACTAAATTATGGCCCCTGCAGGTCAGTTTTGTTTTGTGCTGGTTGGATACATACTCAGTAACCATCCTCCAAAGCAGAGACTATGAGGGAGCAGTAAGGCTGAGGCTGGATGCCATTTTCAGTGGACAAATCTGCTTGCAATGGTTAGATGAACATGTTTTCATTGTATTTCTACTCAGTCAGAGACAATATCCTTACTGTCCCTCAAGGGATGGTATTTAACCCTGAGAATCAGTGCATTGCCTGTCATTGCACAGACCCCTTTCTGCTGAGTTAAAGGAGAGACACAGTGGAGTCTGTTGAAAAATGGTGATACATATTTGGAACATATATTAAAAGAGTTAAAATAGACATTTTAAAATTTGAATTTTGTGTCAACTTGAGATGGTGTTAATAGGAAAAAGTAGATTTGGCAAGAAGAAAGAATTTTCTTATTCAAAAATTCAAAGGGCTATATGTCATAGCTTTGCTGTGTTTAAGGAAAACTATTTTAAGAGCAAATATCAGCAGTAGGTAGGCCTCAGGAAACAAGACTGAAAAAAAAAAACAAATCATCTGAGCATGAGAGAGAATGCCTTAAATATTAGTAATAAATTAGGTCTAATTATTTTTTAAAAAAGCAGATCAATCAAACATACAGTTCCTTGAATTCCTTCTCCTTTTTCCAGGCTGAGTCGTTAGCATCCAAGAGGCAGAAGACCCTCACTTATGTTCTCCATTTGCACAATAACATTTAATCAAGTGCAGACAGCCTGGCAGAGTCCAGGAGGCCAGGATCTGCCAACAGGAGTGCTGCTAGGACTAGCATGATGGGCGCAGTACTCTGACCAAGAACAATCAGGTGACGTGTGGACATGCCTCTGCCATTGTTCAAGGAGGCGACTGTGGCCTTTTTGCTATGTTTAATTACAGTGGCAAAATCTCAGTCAGTGTTTACACAGACTTATTGCTCAGGTGCAGAAATGCACTCTGAGCTCACTCTTGGCATTTGCTTTGTAGCATAGTGATTTCTAAGTCTTTTAAATTAAAAACAAATTTATTCTGTTCCTTCTGGTGTTACAAATGTAAATATCTTCACCAAACCTATGTGGATTGCTGCAGTGGCAGATGAGTTTGTCACTTCAGCCACTTGATGCAGGGCACAGGGACTCTGCAAGAAGACCGGATACAATCGATAGGGAGCCACTCAATTCTGTGCTTTCTGCAAATGTTCCTCCAAGATGGCAGTGCTCATGTGGCCTGCAAGGCCCTGCAGGGGTCGGACCTAGTCTCTGCCAGGCCTTCACCTAGAACTTGGGCTGCTTCTGCTCCAAGGCACAGGCTCCCTCCTCCCGAGGGTGTGTGCATGTGGGGCTCCATCCCCTGCAGGGCTCCTAGGGCTCAGCGCGCGCACGCGCGCGCGCGCGCGCGCACACACACACACACACACACACACACACACACCCCTTTCAGATTTTGACAGCCTCAGTCATAGTCCTTTGTCACGTTTACATGTAAGACAATATTCCATTTTCTCCTGAACATTTACATCTGTTTCTTACATTCTTCTTGGTGATGTTGTCTTCTTTGTGTTTGGCTCCTTCGTCAAACTATAAGCTCCACAGCAGGAGACTCAGGGCTGGCTTCACGGGCATGGTCAGTGGCACAGGGCTCCACACTTCCGTAGGGCCCCATACTTGGCTTAATGCTCTGCCATTGTCATCTTGAAATCCATAATAATTTTCACAATTTCATTTTTCACTGTGCCTAGCAAATCATGTATTCAGTCCTGGATTGGGGCCATACCTGTTTCTGTTGGATCTCCAGCACGTGGTATGTGCTCAAAAAGCATTGTGTAAATGAATGTGCCAGTGACAAAAGATAATCTCTTTTTGTTAGTGCATGAAATATAAAATTTCTAATACCTAATATCAAGTCAGGATGTTACATATTTTCCTGGTGGCTCACTGCTTAATCTCATTCTTTTTATAAAGTTTAGCAAATGCGACCATAATTGAAGAAACATGCATATTATGATCTAAGAAAAAGAATTGGTTGCAAACTATAGGAAGTATAAAAATGGACTGTTCTGTTGTTAATTTTTTCATTCTATATTTAGAACCTAAAGGATCATGTTTAGAGAGCAAAAATGTTAATTTTCTTGCAAAGAGTGCTGTAATGAGCTGGGGCGAATACTGAATACTGACTGCATCGGAGAGAGTCTCCTTCAAATGATAAAGTTTGGACAGTGACTGGGGATCTTCCGAAATGCAGACTATAAATGCTTTCCCTTGTATTCATGCAGGAACAAGGGAACACTGAAGAAACAAAATGCCTAGTTTGATCGCCCCATCACATAGCTGGGGAAACCTTGCTCTCCCCCACAGCAAGCTTAGCCAAAAGTCTGCTGTGTAGTTCACGGAGAAATTGCAAGTCTTCACAGTTTTATACAGCATGCCCATAAGTTTTCTGTCACTTGTCTGACTTGGACATACATTTTCCCATTCTCCCCTGCCCACCCCAAAGGTGACTGCTGCAGCTTGTGAAGTTGGCAGGATTTTCCAGGCTGTGCCGGCACAAGCTGTTAATAAATTAGGTTCACAGAAGTGTGTTGGCAAGGCGTTTCCTCCTGGAGTTCATAGGCCTTCCAGAACATTTATGTCTCATTACAGCCCGTACAGCAGTTTATGCCCTAATAAATCAGAGAAGCTTTACAGAGATGGGCTGGACCATAATGAATCTTTCTGTTGGCATTTTCCCTTTACAGGCACAAATAATGGAGCAAAAC
>CM052436.1:160906693-161022697 GCA_028533085.1 Varecia variegata | reverse complement strand
CACTGAAATCAATTAGGCGTATCTGCCTTTGGAGATAGAATCGAGGGGGAGGGCACACTCCATGCATTTACCCTCTCATGTTAACTTCTGTTCTATGTGGCTGTGTAATTGGGGGTAAATTCACCTCTTTTAGAGTCTATTTTTAAAATCCATGAAATGGGAAAGTTGGGCCAGATCAGTTTCCTTGTAAGTGTTCAGCCAAGTGTTTAAAGTTGTTGGGGGTGGGGGTAGAAAAGATTATTTGGGTAAATTTTAGAAATGCTGTGTGTAATGTGTAATGTAACAAGCTAAGGCAGGTTTCTTCTTTGTGGGACTTGGCAGCACCTTTAATGTGACTGAAAATTCTAGGAGGGGAATATATCATTCTTCCAAAACTTACCTGCTCATGAACACGTTTGTTTTTCAAGTAGCAATCTGGAAGACTAGTATTGCACAGAATGGACTGTGAGAAATTAGATGATTCTCAGGGTCCATTTTCTTCTCTCTGAATTCTCGAAATCTGTATGTCTCAAACACTTAGATAATTTAATGATGTGGCTGGCCCGCCATGAACTTTTCACATGTTATCAAAAATGAAACTCCTTCTTAAAGGCCACGCTTAAATGATAATCCTTCATTGCTTGGAATAGCTTTGAAAAATATCAAAGGTAATATTTGGTAAAGCGCTAATCCTTAACATTTATAAACCCTTCATTTGGAATCTCAGCTTCAACTGCACATCCTTCTGCTGTGTTTGGCTCACTCTGGCTAACAAGCTTCTTTCTGGACATCTGATCTTCCTCTCTGGACTGGTCTGCACGGGGGACCTGCGAGGTGGGAGGCCTCACTCTCTCCTCTCCATCTTAGAACCCAGTCACCCCTTCAGCCTGTCGAAGCTGCCTGAGAGGCGCAGGAGACGCCCAGTTTGTCTTTCCACAGGCCCTGTGGCAGCCGTGTGTTCTGTGGCAGGGGGGGCATAGCAAGAGAAGCAGCCGGGATGGCACTGGAGATCTAAAGGTTTCCCACTGATAGATAACTTTTCACTTTGCATGACATTTGTCAGCTGTCATCCGTGAAGATTGTTGAAACTATTTTGGGGTAGTATTCATGCTCTCCAATAACTTGGGGTGATTGGTCTCTTTTAGCCAGCAAAGCTTAGGACCTGCATGGAACATAGATGTGGTCCCCAGTGTTCTTTTCTTTTGCTGATGACACAGAGCACTGTTTCTTCAAAGGGGTCCCACAGAGCATGAGCTTCAGAGCTTCATTCATTCATTCATGAATGAGTGAGTTAAAAGAGATGGAAATGTGGAGGTTAAGAGTGAGAAGGGGAAGGAGGATGGAGGTTTGAGGAAAGAAGTGAGTATGCTGTTGTCTCAGGAGAGTTGGGCGGAGCATTAATCAGGAAAAAGTAGAAGGATGTCCAGCCATGGGGAGGAACCACTTGAGATTTTTAATTATACCTTTAAAGTGGGACTGGCTGACACAGTTGTGTGTTTTTCTCCAGCCACATTTAGCTGCTCGGGTGCAGGCTCAGAGGAGGTGGAAAGTTGGGTTTAATCAGGGTTGGGGCTCAAGTTTGATGGAAGAAGAGTTCATGGAATTGAGAGTGGATCCAAAGGGAATGAACCTTGGAATCTGAGGTGGGTGAGGAAGGCAGTGAGGATGAGGAGAAGGTGAAAGACAGTGGAGGATCAACTATTTGGAAGTTTCAGTGGAGGGAAATGAGCTGGTGGTCTGATAGCTGAATTTAGAACATTAAGATTTTGGAGGGAAACCGGCATTGACAATGGGAAAGTCTAGGCTATAACCATGGTAGTCAGTGGTTGAAGTGAGGTAGAGGGCACCATTATTGAGAGAGATGGTTTTAAGGAATTCAGAGGCCACAATTTTAATGTCACCAAAAAAGATGACAACAGGAAGGTAATGGAGAGAGAGCCAGTGAGCCTAATGCTAAAGTAGTCATGAAAGATTAGGAGGTCAGGAGCCAGCAACAAGAGGCACGTGGGTGGTCTAGCCTGATGGAAAGTGCATCAAAGGAACTGGGCATTTTCAGAAGGAGGAAGGAGACATTTTTGGATTTGGCAATAAATAGCAGGGAAGATGCCCCCTTGAACTTCCAGGATGCATGGTGTGGGAGATCCAGAAGCCATCACTTGACAGGGGTGGAGGCAGCAGAGTTCTCCATGGACAGACGGATTTGGACAGCCAGGTGGAGCATGAATGTTGAGAGAAGAGGTTGAGCGCAAGGAGGATTTTGCTGGGCTGGACCAGGAGGTGCAGAAGGCACGGACAGGGAGTCTGGAGCAGCAGAGGGCAGGATGAACAGAGGCACCCACGTGGGGATACAGATCTGGGTGATGAAGGCTGCCCTGAAAGGCTTGGTGTTCGTTTCCTGTTGATGGAGGAGAAAAATGATAAAAGGGTCTCGTGGCCCCTGAGGAAAGGTGGGTGGTCAGTCTTCTTCGTCGTCTCTTCTTGAAGTTCATGGTGTAGGCAGCGGGCAGGGATGAGACTGGGACTCTGTGGGTCTCTCTACATTCTGCGCGGTACAGTGCTGAGATGGAGGGAGGAGCCCCTGTGTATCAAGGCCCTCCATGGCAGTGTACCTTCCCGAGGCACCACTCCCGTTGCAGCCTGCGTGAGTGCGGCCCTGCAGCTGTCCTATATCCTACTTAAGATAAATGATGAGTAAAAAGTCTCAACCATAAAAGAAGTTTGGGAGATGCTACCTCCAGTGTGCCCTCTGGAGAGTGACAGAAATGAAGGCTCTGAGAGCCCCAGAGCAGGGATTACCCACTCATCCTTGTTTGCCTCAGCAGTTCCCAAACCTGGTCTCTGAATACCATAACAACTTTTCCTTCCAGTAATGATGTTCTCCACCCCTATTCAACCACCCACTCCCATGGTTATATCCTAGATTTGTATCATTTGTTTTTCCTTCTACAGAACCCCTATTGATACTCTGCAGAAATAGTCTTCTTTGGAACATGCTTCTGGAAGTACAGGGTTTCAGTCCCAATGTGACCACCAGCTGGCTGTCCCTCACCTCCCTGAGCCTCTTGTTCTTCATCTTTATTGACATGGACCATGCAGGGTTGCTGTGGGAACTGTGCATTAACACATGCTTGGCTTGTAGCAGGTCCTCAATAAATGTTCATCCCCTTCCTCCTCTTTTCCTAGCAGCTCCTTGGATATCTGGACATTGGAACTTAAATTGAAAACTCCACCTGTTAAAGAAACCATGCTCTTTACATATAACAGAGCTGATGGAAGGAACGGTACATGGGGGTTTGGAAGCATGCACTGGTTTCATTGCCAATGTATGCGCCTGCCATGACATCTGCATGTCTCCCAGCACTCAGTACAGTGCCTGAACCTTGGTAGGACCCCAGTAGACACTGACTATGTACCTGGGTACTGTTGGGTTGCTCAGTCTCTCCTGTGACAGGATGTATACTGTGGGGTTGTGAAGAGGGATGTGTGCTGGGTGCTATATGCTGGGCTGTTTGCAGGACAGAAGGGTTCAGATAAAGGAGCCAGATGGATGAAATCTGGAGAAATGACTTTCTGCTGCCGCTTGGTTATCTAGGGCATCGGGATTGCCCTTCCCATGGGCTGGCAGGAATCCCAATGAGCAGAGACCCAACCCACTTTCTGTAAGAACACTCCTGAAGTTCTGTTAGCCAAGGAAGGTCATGCTGTCAACTGCCTGCCAGAGAGGGGACAGTGGATTAATTAAACCTAAAAATAAACTTCCATTGAACTTGCTCTTGTAGATGGACAGAAGATAGATTAGCTAGGGCTAAGAATTTTTGAGGCCATCTCCCTTGCATTTAACTTTGACCCCTAAAACAACTCAGGTAAAAGAATTGTTTTGGTGCCAGGTAGGGAGTCGGATGTCTGCATTGCTTTAGTTCTGGTTCAACACATTTAGGGAGTTGGTAGTTAGTTGCAGCATTTTTTCCCTCTCTATTTAAACTCAAATGATGTGGTGGTCTTTGAGATTCAGAAAGGAGTTGATATATATGTACCCTTGAGCACAATCCCCCAGTTAAATAAATAGATGTTGTCCCAGGAACAAAGCTTATCTGATTACTTTACAAGCTTGTTTTCTTTTTTTGTGCCCCCAAATATATAGCTTGACATGCTAATCTTAAAACTGTTGTAACATTGAGTGTTCTTGAAAAAGAAATAGCAATAGTATTTGGTTCCATAAGCCTTATAGCACCTACTAGAAGGCAAACTCAGCTGGCTTATTTTACAATAAGGGAGCCTAATTTTGGTAGTTCTGTAGGAGGAGGAAAAATAAAAAGGAAAGGCAGACCTAAGCATATGTGATATCTTTTAAGTTTTCCCTTTCTCATGGCCAAGATCTGTAAATGGCAAGATTGAGTTGATATTTGAACTCAGGAAAAAATTAGCTGTCATCACCTGAGCTTACAAATGGTACTCTTCAATAAAAAGAATTGGACTCTATTTCAAGACAAACAGATTGAAATTCTCTTCAAATAAGCATTGTGGTTTAACATACCTTCAAAAGCAATATATCAATAATGGAGGTATAGAGTGAGTAGATGAAAATTCAATTAATGCTTTGAAGCAATTAAAATAATGATATTTGAAGAGTTGTCTTTATGGCCAAAGTACTTTCTCTTTTACTCTCCTGTCCCAGAAATATGTTATAAATCATGTTTTATTATTATGAAATATGACTGTTCTTACCCCAGTCAATTCATTACGTGGGTGGGAAAAGAGTCAAATCTCTGAACCAAAGAGAATATTAGAATCATGTTGTAGTGATCATAGGAGTCAAGTTGGATTGACTAAGCTGGGGGAGGAGAAGAGAGAGGAATTTTAGTCTTAAAAACAGATATTCCTCAGAGACAGAGAAAGGGTGATGAACCATAGTATTTGGAAAGGTAAGTTGAGTTACCTTTAGAGTCTTGAGTGATAAATGTGTGATGAGAGACAGAAGTGAATCAAGGGGTAAAAAATTCACAGAACAAAAAGGCTGATTTTTTTTTTTTTTTAAAGGCAGGGGGAGTCGATGGAGGTAGCAATAGGTGGGCTGTATTATCGAAGACTTCTTTTGAATATAATAATCTGCATCTAAGGGGTCTGAGAAAAGTTCTAGGGGCTTAGACCCAAGAGAAGGGAGGGACCTAGGGAATTCCTAGGACAGCGGCTTTGCTCTGTGTTTTAGATGGGCCGTCCAAATTCAGCTTGAGGTTTCCGAGAGTGAAGTGGTCTGGTCGCAGCAGAAGTTACAGGGCTTTCTGCACTAAGGTTCAGTGACCGTATGACTTCAGGTTTTCTGTCCGTGTAGAAAAAGAGGACAAGAAGGAAGGCTGCAAATTGAAGAATTCAAGAGAGAGAGAGAAAATTTAATAGGAAAGGAGGGACATATAGGCGATCCTGGAATTCCAATCACACACAAGGGAAAAGAACACAGTAAAAAGTAGGTGATCAAGTTAATTAACTGCATAAACATTTCTTTGCTTTTTCCTCTGGTTCTAAAATCTAAATGGTGATGAATTAAAGGTACAAATGCTGGCATTATGATGAGTTGAGAAAGATATGCAGGAGTAGCTCAAGTGAAAGTCTGAATTGGAACCCCAAGGAATTCTGTTCTATAAAACACAAGTATTCCAAACTCAGAAATAGTCTGTCCTTAGTGAATGGTGGTGCAGGTAATGACTGAAGACCCTTACGTTTGACCAAGAACACAGAGTCCGGAAGATGGATAACAAGGTTCAAGACTTAACTGTGAGCTGCTGTCACGCTCTGTGAGAACCAAACTCCTCTCCTGGGGAGTCCCCTGCCTCTGGGGTCCATCGGTCCTTTTCCTAGTGCCTCCCTAAGGCTCCCTTAGACTCCCTTAGACTTCATACGGGAAGGGGAGAGGCTGTGGGGCTTTTGAATGCCCTGGATATAACAACTGCAAAATAATCAGCCCTTTAGGGCTGCCAAGACTGGCCTGCTCTGGGCATATTCTGGGTATTATGATATTCAGAGAGGCTTTATCTCTTCCCAGGTCTACTCAAAGTACCCTTTTCATATCATATCATATCATAGTTTCAGGGAACTACTGAGACAGAGACTGAGGACTCTGAATCTTTCTGGGGAAGCTGGAGCAGCAAGGGGTCTCTACACATGGTCAGGTCTCTTGTGGCTTCCCAAAATGTGGTGTGCCTCCGTTCTTTGCTCAATGCCAGACCCTCTGCCTAACATGGCCCCTTATCTCTCTGTCAAGCTCCTACTCATCCTTCGAGGCCCTACTCAGAAGTGCCTTCCTCTCTGGCAACTGCTGACTTAGGAAATGAATTCAGACGTCCGTGCAGACCATTCTTTGAAAAGGCGTTTCACAGTGGGTACAAGGTCAACAAAGTGTGAGACCTGATCAGCACTGAGTAGGTGAATAGGGTCCAAAGGAGAAACCATTTCTTATTTTTCAGTAAAATGGCAGACCTACTGCAAATATTTCCTATAGCAAATAAAATTGTCTTTCTGGAAATTGCCAAATTTGTAAATTAATTCAAATTTTGAAACTTTGAAAATGCAGAATTTTCTTGCCAGTCTGACCCCGAACCAGTGATAGGTCTGAGTGAGATATTTTGTTGCTGTTAATTTAAATTCGAAAACCTGTACTCCATAAAAATCATAACAGTGGAAATAGATAGTTTTAGTTCTTCCTCTTTAATATAGGAACAAAAGATAACTTTTGTGAGGGTGGGTCATAGGGTATGGTTGGGGCAGGCTGGAATTTTAAAATAGCCTCCAGATTCATTTAGAGGCTAAAAATTGTTTACTAGGAAAAGATAATCACCAACTCTGTCCCTGGATCAAAGGTGTAGATACCTCCAAAGATATGCACTCAGATAATTGTGGAAAAGGAGAAGCTGATAATCTCGTGCAGCTCAACAACACTTCCTCTTTATTACAAAGTTTTGTTCTGTTGGCTGCACAGATGTTTTTAATTTTTCTGGATGTGTTTATATGTTTGCAGGTTCTTGAGGCTGTGCTCGTGAATGAAGTACTTATTGAATTTTTATGTAGCTTTCAGATAGTAAAAACTTGCTTAAGCTTCTTCCATTTGCCCCTACCCCCAGCCTGGGTCTTGCCTGAGGAAACTTATTCTACTCTTGTATCCTCAGGTTTTCTCTGACTTGTGCCTCCTTATGCTACTATCTTTAAAATATTTAAAAAGGGACAAATGGCGTTTGTTGTGGTAGGACCACGAGATGCAGGAATTGACCCAGTAGAAGTGGTCCTCCTGGAAACCACCGTAGGCCACCTTCTACAGAGACAAATGTTACTTCCAAATCAAATTCAGAACATTTGGATGCTTGAGAGATTTTTCAGAATTCTGGCTATTTTGTTCAATTTTAAAAATGGAGTTATAATCAAAAGGGGGGAGAGGCAAGAGACCTCTTCCTCTGGGCCTGTTATTCCCCAAGAGTGCAATGACACTCACCCTCTGTGTGCGGAGCGCTGCACAGCCCTGGGCAGACACAGACACCCGGATCAGGGAATGTGGTTTCTAAGTGTGAGAGCTCTATGGTCAAGACAGAGAACGTATCTTTTTTGTTTGTTGATTATTATCTAATAACTTTGTTTTCCTAAAACTTGATAGCTATATGGAGTTCCTATTTTTAAAATCTTCCTTTCTATGTTAGTATAAAAGACTATCTAGAGTGAGAGGGAAAAAAAACAGACGAATCTCTGACTTGTGACCACAACTCTGAAGTCCACTCTACTTGTCATCGTGGGCATGGATAGAAAGGATGGTTAAAATATTAAACCAAGGTGAACATGATGATATACAGAAGAAGGTAGAAGGTTGGATCTGTGGGAGAATATTTTTTAACACTTAAATGTCTGTATGATCCAAGCTTTAATTGGTGAACAACTTAGGCTCAGAGGAAATAAGTAACTTGCCCAAGAACCTATACGTGGGGGACTTAGAATTTGAATCCACGTTGGCACGATTGCAAAGTGTTGTGATTCTTAGTAATGTTGCAATAACAAAGAAAAGTATTTTAATATATTAATAATTATGAGAAGGAAACAGAAGCATAACCATGTGTGGACTTAAAGTTCTTCTATATGTTTTATATTGTTAGAACATTTAGAATGAAATCGATAAGGAATAGAATTAAAGAACTGCAAGTTTAGAAAGCGAATGTAGTTAATGTTCTCAGAATGGCCTTTAAATATACCCTCTTTCATAAATATGTCTGGAAACCTAAAAACGCAGATCTACTCTTCTTCTCACGAGGTCACCAGTGGTGATTCCAAAGCAGCAGCTTGGGCTGAGCTCCACTTGGAGGGACAAAGTTGAGACTGAATGTGTTCTTCCCACCCCACCACCCGCTGCCTTCTCCAAAGCTCAGTCAGCCCTGTTGACATCTTTGAAGCTGAGCTATTAATTTTAGCATCTGAGTTGATTAAATTTTATGACAAAACAGTACAGCAAAGATAGGAAAGCAAAAATTGAATTCTGGTTATCTTGCAAAGGCAACTAGATAAAGGTTCTTATAAACAAACCAATATAGATTGTATCCTCTTCCCCTTTATTCACTCTCCCTCTACAAAGATTCTTACTGACAGGAAGAAAAAAGAAAGAGATAGAACTAGAAATTCATTCCTGAAATGGAACACCGAGCATCAGAGTACTAATGAGCTTCATAAGTGGCACCTGCTTTCTGCAGCCCCATGTTGTTAGGAGAGAACTTGCATGAGACAGCAGCTCCCCACAGATAGAGTTCCGAGTCCCCTGTCCCCATGGGTAGGGCCTCTTGGAGCCAGCTTGTCTGTATGGACCAGCTTGCTAGGTCAAGAAATAAAAACACAAAAGCAGAATCCAGGCAAAACCCTTCAATGTGGGCTTGGTCAGCAGTATGAAGTAGAGCCCAGTGTACCAGCATTCAAATCCAGGCCTTGCTACTTGCTAACCCTGTAATGGTGGACAAACTCTCCAGGAGCAGTTTCTTCACTTGTAAATGGAAAGAGTGTCAAGAGTGGTGAGCATTGACATAATGGAACTTGGGATGGGGAAAGTGACCCTTCAGTGTAGTTTCCCAGGGCTGCCTTAGCAAAGTACCACAAACTGGGTGGCCAAAAACAACAAAAATTTATTCCCTTACAGTTTTGGAGGCTAGAAGTCTGAAACCAAGGTGTCAGCAAGGCTGTGCTCTCTCGTAAGCTCTAGAGCGACATTTATTCCATGCCCCAGTTCTAGCTTCCAGCAACCCTTGGCATTCCTTGGTTTATGGCAGCATAACTCCAATCTCTGCCTCCTTTTTCACATGGCTGTCTTCCCTCTGTGTGTCTGTGCCCAAATTTCTGTCCTCTTATAAAGGATACTAGTCATTGGATTAGGAGCAACCCTAATCCAGTACACTTTCATCTTAACTTGATTACAGCCATAAAGACCCTGTTTCCACCAAGGCCACATTCACAGGTCGTGGGGGATAGGACCTCATCTTAGCTTTTTGGGGGATGTGATTCAACCAACGACAAATATCATCTGTATTTTAGGCCGGAGAGAGCCTTGGCTTCTTCCTGAATCAGACACATTGTCTGAAGTTACCTGCTTTGCCAGGTGCTGTGTCTTCTCCTTCCCGCCCCTGAATGGACACTGCAGATAGTACTAACATTTGCTTAGAGATTGCTTCTCTGGACTTGTTCTGTCTTGTTTCCCCTTTATGCATTTTGTGGTTTGAGTTGATATTGTAGATATCTGATCAAACGGCAGGAGATAGCTTCTTCGTTTCCTGTAAGGCCCAGGAGACAGCATGCAAAATTGAAAACTATTATTAAATGTTTGTCATGTCCCAAAAAATCTCCTCTGTGTTGAGAAGCTCTCGAGTGATCACAGAAGTTGTGAGAGCAGCCCAGTGGGTCCAGTGGGGTCAGTGTTGGCTGGCTGGTGCGGATCTCAGCCCTGTAAGAGGAGGGCCTGCCAAGTCGCCTTATCCTTCAATCCCCTGTTTACTTGACGCCTGCATCCCACTGCTTGGAGCGCGGGAATCTGAAGAGACATCTGTTTACCTTCAAAGTCAGCAAGCCTTGAAAACCCTGACTTTGATTAAATGTCACCTTACAATCTCCCAACTCCTGCATGTGCATCTTGGCAGTCACATGTGGAGAATGACAGGGCTCTAGAGAACAGAGGCCTGTGGGGCTCGTTTCAGAAGACCACTCAGCAGCTGAGAGTGCAGAGGGACGGACTGGGTAAGGTCAGGAGGTCTTGAACTAGTTCTGAAAATGAGAAAGAATAAAATGACCTAAATAAATAAATAAAAAGAAAATCCCTTGATTTGAATGAATTGAATGAATGAATTAGGGATCCTGACCATTTTTCTACGAAGTGCCAGGTAGTAAATGTTCGAGGCTTTGCAGGCCAGCGCAGTCTCTGTTGCGGCTACGCAGCTCTGCTACCATAGCACGATCGCAGCCATAGACAGTGTGCAAATGGTGGGCATAGCAGTGTGCCAGTGAAACCGTATCTGTGAAAACAGGCAGCAGGCCAGATTTGGCCCCTGGGCCATAGTTTACCAACCCCCGGAATGAATCAACCAGTCAATCTAATTATTTTCCTTGTAAATGCCCTTTTCTAGAAGCTCTATAGTACAGTGATTAAGAGCCAAATTCTGGAGAAAGAACACCTGGCTTCAAATCCTGCCATTGCTGTTGACTAGCAATGTAACCTTAACCTCTCTTTTCTCATCTGGGAAAATAATAGAATACATGTAAAGGGCTTAGCATGGTGGCTGACTCATAGTCGCTACATGATAAGCAGTGGTGGTCAGCTATTACGATAGACAACAGCAGAAAGGCTTCTTGTTCATAACGGCCACCCTGGGTCATTTTGTGTTTTATGGTTTTTTCCCCAGTGGTGTCACCTGATTCCTTCCACCACCTCCTCAGGTGAAAATCATCACCCTCTCTTCTGTGCTTTTATACTGCAATCATTAACCTGCATTAACACATGTGCCTCCTTGTAGACTGCGGGATGCTAGAGGGCAAGGACTGCTCTTATGCTTCCGTACCCCGTTCCCACACCTGCCCCAAATAGCGATCAGCAAGTGCTTGCTGAATTACATGGCTTTTACAGAAATGCTTTTTACTGCGGCATTGTAACTGTCCTGTTTCTCAGGGCAGGACTGTGTTAATTCAAATCATAAAATAAAGCAATCTCCCTATCTAGCTAGATCAGGGTTTGCCAAAATACAACTATGGAGCAAGTCTGTCCTGCCACCTGTTCTTATAAATAAAGTTTTATTGAAACACAGCCATGCTCACTCATTTATATGTTGTCAGTGTCTGCTTTCTCACTATGTGACTGAGTTGAAAAGTTGCAACAGAGACCATGTGGCCCACAAAGCCTAAAATATACCCAGAAAAAGTTTCCTGACCTCTGGACCACACTATTCGATAGTACTCTGACTAGCACTTGACATTCAACTGCAAACAGTTCAGATTGTATTCAGGAAAGATAGAAAGTTGTCAGTCTATCTTAAGATTCATGGTCAAATGTTAAAGCAAAGTTAAGATTAAATCTACAAACCAACAGGAGGAGATAGGGGAAAATTTCAGTTAGTAGATTAAAGTTTAAATGTCTTCCCAATTTACATTGTATTAGGTTTCAAATACTAAAATTTAGGATTAGTATATGACTGAGTTTCCCAAATTGTGTGCCAAGGTACCATGGGGTGTGACAGCAAAATCACTGGGGCTCTACAGGATATTTTCCACGTCCAGTACTCAGCACTGTTTGACGTTGCATGAACGAGTAGCTTCAGTGGATCATGCTCTTTCCTTTTTGTGTTATCACATCTTTGTGAAGATGGGTTTTGGCAGCTGATATGATTAAAACAGCAAATATCCTGTGAAAATTAATGTGGAACCAGAAATGAGGGTTGGTATCCAGTCTGATTTCAAGGCTTGAGGACTTGAAATCCATCAGGTGTAAATATGGTTAAGAATGACATGAAATATTATTTTTCAAATGCCTATTAAGTTGTTAAGACATAATTACTTAATAAAAGGGACTATTAGATATTTGGTTTGACCTAGAGTCATTGTGAATTAAGAAAGTTTTGGAAGCTCTGGTATATGGTCTTTATAGGGAGCATAGCTGAGTGCCAAGAAGAAAACTCAATGTATTCTGATATTTAAATAGGACTTTCCTTCTTCTTGGGAAAATTTTTTCTAAGTATTTTTTAAGGAAATAAAAATTCTGGTAAATAGAAGCTAAAACAGGGAATCTATCAATTTAAAACTAGCTGGTTATATGTTGAAAAGTTTTGGAATAGAGTATCTAAACCAAAAGGAATCACTTGGGTTCAGCTATTTCAGTAAATAATCAGTGAGTGCTCATTGTATGTTGAAGACACGACACTGAACTGTGTTTGCAAGAATCGTTGTAGGAATCATTTTGACAAAGCCGCTTGGCTTTCTAAACCCTTATGTCTCCTACACCCAACTGAATTTGATTTTCAAAGGAGATACTTAGTGCAGTGCTTTGCAAGCTTCTCTTCCTGAGAAATCACACTGGTGTTAGATACACCCAGTTGCTAGAATAACTTCATTACTGAGAATAATTCTTCTGTATATACACCTACCACAGGTACTCTTTGTCTCGGTTGATACCTTGGCCAACAGGTTTTTTAAAACCCATGAGAAAAACTCTGTGAATCTATTTATCTTTTCATTGTCATTAACCTGAATGCTCTTGCTCAATGGTATGTATTGATTTCCTTCTTCCAGTTTTATTATCAATCGTGTTGTGTAAGAAACATCATATGTTTCATATTTAATTATTTAATAGAATCACACTGGCCTTTAAAGACAGAGCAAAGAATTGGCCAGTGTATCCTTAATTAATGGCAAACATGACTCTTTGTCCCCAAGAGCATGGAGCTCTTAATCCTTATTTTGTATTAATTGGTCAGATATTCATTATAAATATCCTACGTCTTCCAAATTACCTGCTCATGTTAGCCCAAATAGAAGCCATTTGTATCCATAAGGAGCCACTAATTTATTTCTTTCTTTTATCCATCTTCTCCACACTTATGTTTTATTTGTTACCTTTATCACTTTCTCCTTTCCTTCTGCCTTTCTTCCTATGAATATCAGGGAAGGACATGGAGGGGCAGGAAGGAAGGAAGGTAGGAAGGAGGGAAGATAGGAAGGAAGGAAGGTAGGAAGGAGGGAAGAAAGGGAGGAAGGGAGGGAGGGAGGGAGGGAAGGAGGAAGGGAGGGAGGGAAAAGGTAGATTACACAGCTGTTAAGAGCACCAATGTTGGAGTCAGTGAGGTTTATATTTGTATCTGCTTGGCTGAGTACACTTTACTTCTTTAAACCTCAATTTTCAGGTCTACATTGCGGTGACAGTAAAGCAGGCTTTCAGGGTGTTTGTAAAGAGTGAGTGAGGTAATATACATAAAGCACTTGACAGTTCCTGACACAGAGAAAGCTCAAAGCCTTAGCTGCTAGTATTAATGCTAATAATTGTGTGATAGTTGCTAACTCTCGCAGTCCGTTCACAGTCTTTCCTCTGCAGCAACATGTGACACAGTCCATCTGTCCCTCCCCTTGAGATATTTTCTTTGCTTGGCTGTCAGGATACCTGCGTCTCTTGGTTTCCCCCCTCATCCAGCCTCTCCGTCTCAGCCTTCTTTTCTTATTCCCTCTCAGTTATTTGAGCTCAAGTGCTCCAGCCACAGTGCTGGGTGCTGCTCTCTCCTCCCTCCACATTTTCTCCCTGGGATGTGATCTGATCCAGACTCAGCTCTTTCAAGTCCATCTCCAAGTTCATACCTCTCACAGGTGTATCTTCAGGATAGCCTCTTTCCTGAAGCTCAGACCTGTACGTCCAGCTGCTCCTGGCATCACCACCTGGATGTCCCACAGCCTCTCAGACCTCTCATGTCCAGAGCTCAGCTCTCCATCTACCTCCCCGCCGGTTCTCCCTCAGCCGCCCCATGGGGTTTGATGATGATACCATCTTCTTGTTGCACAGATCATAAGTCTGGAGTCACCTGGTTGACTCTCTTTCTGTCATATCCCCCATCCAGGGACTCAGTAAGTCCTCCTGGCTCTACCTGTGGATATATCAACTCTGACACATGTCCCCTACCCTGGTCCAATCACATGGACTTCTGCAGTAGCATCCTCACTGGCCTCCCTGCCTCCTTGACGCCCCCTCCCCAGTAATCTGTGCTCAGCACAACAGCCAGAGTGATTCTTTGAAAACGTTTGTCAGCTCATGTTTCTCCACTGCTCATCATCCTCCAATGGCCCCCATTTTCTCAGAGTAGAAGCCACTTTCTGACAAAGAACCCCCATCTCTATGCCCTTCATTTGTGTTCCAGCCTGGCCATTTGAGTAAATGTTAGGCTGCAGAAATAGCCTTTCTCTTGGCTAAAACTGTGGTCCTACGTGGGGCTGACTCTTCTACTCCCCTCCCCAGGGTGTTCTGTGCAAATTGCCGCAGCAGCTGGGCACGTTGCTACCAGGAGACTTCCCAGTGGCTTTAGGATGCCATGCAAATAGTGTGATGTGTATAATCAGCAAAAGAACATATTGTGGCAGCTCACTTGATTAGCTTCCCGCCACATACCGAGGCAATATTCAGTTCAGTGAGAAGAGGCAGGGAGAGGAACGTATGACGGAAGCCTGGCCATATTTAGATTGCTTGCCAAGACGAGGTTATCAGGATGCCAAAGAAAGGTGCCGAAAGTATATTCCCAGCAGACAGCTTAGAAAGAAAAGTAATTATAGTAATCTCTAACACAAAATCCTTAGTTTATTAACATGACAATGAGCAAGTGCTAAATTCCTTCAGACCCCAGTGTCAGGGAGAAGGGCCAGTCCCAGGGCTTAGTGGATGGGGATGAGTTGCTGCCTTTTCCTGTAGGACATAGTTTTTAATTTATTTACTGTGTGCTTAGGAAGAGGTTCATGTTTGCAGTTTTGTTTATTTGTTTGTGAAGCCTCAAGAGCTTAAAGAGAGTGCAGTGGACTTCATCGATCTTTCTTTATCTTTTATTTTTGACTCTGTGAATAGCCCACAAGTTGCCACAAAGCCATTCATCACAAACAGCTGATAACGAAAGTAATTAGTAATATGAATTTCTATTGCTCCTGTAGTCAGATTTGTTTTTCCCTCTCTCCCTTTAATAATTCCTTTTAGCCAGCACCCCTTCTAGTCAGGAGAGTGGTTCAGCAGAACACCGCAGCCCACAGCCCGCACCCCATCTCCTTGTTCCGTCACACTGCGGGGTGCTGTGTCTACAGAGGGAGCAGGGAGCCACCAACGCTCGTGCCAGACAGGGGGCCTGGGTACGGAGCTTCAGGCTCACATGATCCCTGCTTTCTTTCTTCCCTGTGTGGAGTCCGATGACTCTCCAGACAGTAGCTAGAACTGAGTTTCCATTTTTGTCTGAATCTTACTGAAATTTCATAGAAACTCCCAAGCCTCAGCTCTCTGGACACAACCCATCAACAAGCAGGATGGACTCAAGCCCGGTTACCTGCTTCAGCTCACCAACAGGCAGGACGGGCTGTGGCCCAGTTACAGGTTTCTTTCATCCTGCAGGCAGATTGTGTGTCTCTAACAGCCTTTTTGGAAAGAGTACTCTTATTCTACAGACGTCTCTGCCTTGGCAACCCTGTTCCACTTGAATGCAGTTATCTGTCATCTGCTGCTGAGAATTTACCCAGCAAGGGCTTGAAGAAAAAAGCCATTGAGGTTTTTGCTCCCACACATGAAATGGCCAACTCTTTCTTTTTAATTAGGGCTTATGGATTTGAGGGTTTGCTACCAGATATCTAGATTTCATACACCAGTAAAATGTAAAAAGAAAAAAAAACAGCATGTAATAGCATGCAGTTGGGAGGTTTTTATTTTGCTTGGTCAGGATGTTAAGAAAAACAAAACAGTACAACTGTTATCTATTATCATCTCATAGAAGGATGGACATCTTAACACTAAAATGTAGGAAGGTCATTATCTCAGAATAAAAGATGACCCTTTGAATGAAATAGGATCATGCGCCACATAACAACATTTTACCTCAAGGGTGGACTGCATATTCCACGGTGGTCCCATAAGATTATAATGGAGCTGAAAAAGTCTTATCGCCTAGTGATGTCACAGCTGTCCTAACACCACAGCAAAACGCATTACCCATGCGTTTGTGGTGGGTCTGTGGTGGGTCTGTGGTGACGCTGGTGTCAGCAAACCTCCTGCCCTGCCAGTTGTATGAAACCACAGCACATACAGTTATATGCAGTACACAATACTTGATAATGATGAAAAATAACTATGTTACTCGTTTATGTATTTGCTATGCTATGCCTTTTAATCATCATTTTAGAGTGTACTTCTACTTGTTAAAAAACATTTACTGTAAAACAGCCCCAGGCAGATCCTTCAGGAGGTATCCAGAAGAAGGCATTGTTATCATAGGAAATGACAGTTCCATGCGTGTTGCTGCCCCTTAAGACCTTCCAGTGAGACAAGATGTGGAGGTGGAAGACAGTGATGATGATCCTGACTCTGTGTAGGGCTAGGCTAATGTGTGCTTGTGTCTTACTGTGTCTTAGTTTTTGTCTTTGTTTTCGTTTTGTTTTAAGAGATAGAATCTCTCTGTAGCCAGGGCTGGAGTGCAGTGGCTCAATCATAGCTCACTGAAACCTCAAACTCTTGGGCTCAAGCGATCCTCCTGGCTCATTCTCCCAAGAAACTAGGACTACAGGCATGTGCCACCACATCTGGCTAATTTTTCTTCTTTTTCTGTAGGGACAGGGTCTCCTTATGTTGCCTAGGCTGGTCTCAAACTCCTGGCCTCCAGCAATCCTCCCACCTCAGCCTCTCAAAGTACTGAGACTACAGGCATCAGCCACCATGCCCAGCCTGTGTCTTCGTTTTTAACAAAAAAGTTTAAAAAGTAAAAATAAATAAATAAAAAATTTTTAAAATAGAAAAAAATCTTATAAAATAAGGATCTAAAGAAAGAAAATATTTTTGTGCAGCTAAACAGCACATTTGTTGTTTACAAAAATAAGTTTACAAGTTTACAAAATAAAAAAGGTTACAGTAAGCTAAGGCTAATTTATTATTGAAGAGAGAAAGATGTTTTAAATAATTTTAGTGTAGCCTAGGTGTACAGTGTCTGTGAAGTCTACAGTAGTGTGTAGTAATGTCCTAGGCCTTCACATTCACTCACCACTCACTGACTCACCCAGAGCAGCTTCCAGTCCTGCAACAGAGTGGAGTCCACTCGATTCCTGGTAAGTACCCTATACAGGTGTACCATTTTTTATCTTTTATGCTGTATTTTTACTGTACCTTTTCTATGTTTGGATATGTTTAGGAACACAAATGCCATTGCCTACAGTATTCAGTACAGTGCCATGCTGTAAGTGTTCATGGCCTAGGAGCATAGGCTGTACCATAAAGCCAGGTGTGCAGTAGGCCACACTGTCCAGGTTCACTCTTTGAGGTTTGCACAATGACGAAATCGCCTAACAAGGCATTTTTCAGGACCTAGTATCCCTGTCATTAAGTGGCGCATGGCTGTACACTTAACTTTATAGAAAACTCTGCTCACTCCTGTCATTTCCCTCGTTTTGTTTCTCTATGGCCTGGTGAAGACGTGTTCTCCTAGGTGGGCTGCTCTGCCTGGTGGCACTTGGTGGCTGCAGGGCCAGGTAAAAGGGGGGGGGGTCAGTCCACCCACTGCTCAGATGCTGTGATAAGACAGTTGGGGGATGCTTTGCAGTCAATATACTCAAAATACCAAAATTCAAATACTCAAGAGGCTCCTTTGAGAAAGGGCCCAGGGTTCTGCTAGCTGTGTTTGGGCCCCTTCCCTTTGAGAAGGTTCATATTCGCTTCCCTTTTGCTAATTTTACTTCCTTTTATTTTTTGGTGTCTTTAAAAAGACATCAATACCTTTGTTATATTCTTTTTGTTTTGAGAAATAATAGAAAAATATAAGAAGAAAAATAAAATTTTCCTATAAAGGTATTTTCTAGGAATACATAGCTAAAATCCCGATTAGCCATTTTTTCCTATGCATGAGGATCGTAGAAAGTAGAAAGGAGATCATTCTACATAATTTTGTATCTTGATTACTCTTCCCTTTCTGTTCTGTCATTATCACTTTGTCATGTCATACAATATTTTATAAAAACATGATTTCAATGACTGAATAATATTCAAGTTTAGGTTTTTTCCTTTTTTTTCTTTGCCTTTTATTTTTAAGCATAATCTTTGTGCATGTTATAAGTTTTTTCTAGGATAAATACATAGACGTGCATGGCTGGGTCCAAAAGTTAAGAGCATTTTAAAGCTGTGGATACCTGTTTCCAAATGGCCCTACGGAGAGTCCTGTTGAGGCACATCCCCGCCAGCAGTGTACCCATGTTACCTTCCCACTACCTGCTAGTTGTAACTTTCAAAAGACATTGGCCAATGGGATTGCAGAATAAGTGGAACCTCCTCTTAATTGGCAATTCTTTCATTAACAATGAGATTTTATAGTCATTCGGGTTTTCTTCTCCTTGAATGACTTATCAAGCGCTTTGCCTCCTATTGTTTTTACTCAAGAAATGCATCTTTTTCCTTGTTGATTTGCAAGAAGTCTTTTTATAGAAGGGTATTAACTTTTGTCACTGTCCACAAATATTTTTCTCAGTTTTTTGTTTCCCTTCTGGTTTTTATGGTGGTTTTGCCATGTCAAAATTGTAAAATTTTTTGAAGTCAGATGATCAGGTATTCCCTTTATGGCTTTTGCTTTAGCTGATGCTCCTGACAAGACATTGGGTTTTTTATCTCCCTTTTTTTCTACCTCTCCTCTTCTTCTGTCTCTTCACTTGTGGTCCAGGGGACTGGGGAAAGAGGTGGGAAGCAGGGCCCAGGTCAAGGAGCAGGATGTGTTCTTGTCTGGCTTCTAGAAACTATGTAGTTATAATCAGATAAACATTTTCTTAACAGCTTCCATTGTAGTTGCTGACAGCTGTAAATTCACAGGTGGTTGCTGCTGTTATCTGTGCTTTGGGTCAATGCCTCCCCATGTCAGCAGATTGTTGAGGGCACCCTGCAGCCTTCACGTTTCATCTCGAGATGGTTGTCTTGCAGGTCCCCATTCCAGCAGCCTGAGGGGAAGAGGCATCTGCTTCCGGCTACGTTGACATTAGGAGAGGACTTTCAAATGCCTATGAGGCCCATTGCTATCTGTAATGCACAGAAATGCATAGAAATGAACTTGACTTCCTTTATCAACTGATTTTGTAATTCACATTGTTTGCTTTTCCTTGTCATAGGCTGTTTCCTTAGGAGAGGGTTTTGTTTCTCTGGTAGAATTCATCTAGAGGTTTTTGTGCAGAATGTGATCATCAGAGAGGCGTGTGGTCACAGAAGTTGGTGGTAGCAAGTACACGAAGGGAAGAATGGGACAGTTCCTTCGTCCTCTGCTTATGCTTCTTCTGCTTGTGGCCAGTGGCTGGATGTGCATTGCCATCACCACGTCACTTAGCAAACCCAGGCTCCTGTGGTTCCACTTCATGAAAGACCCTATTTTCTGCTCCAGCACTGAACCCTCCAGAACAGCAGTCCCCAACCATTTTGGCCCCAGGGACTGATTCCATGGAAGACAGTTTTTCCATGGACGGGGGTGGGGAGTGTAGGCTGAGCTCAGGCGGTGGTGCGATGGGTGGGGAGTGGCTGTAAATACAGATGAAGCTTTGCTGGCTCCCCACTGCTCACCTCCTGCTGTGCTCCCCCTCCTCCCTCTTCCTAAGTTTCATGAAAGACAATTTTTCCACGGACTGGTGGCTGGGGGTGGGGGTGGCAGGGGTTGTGGTGGAGTTCTGTGGCCTGGTCCCTAACAGGCCACAGACTAATACTGTGGTACTTTCTTAGTTTGCAGGGATTGGGGACCGCAGCTCCAGAAGACATTTTAAAGGATGCCAAAGTGGCAGCGGGGTGGTCTCATAATTAGCCAGCAATATTATGTTAAAAATCATTCTTTCTTATTTTCCATTGACTCTAGGCCTGCTTCCTATAGGTCCAAGAGTGTCCACAGAGCCCAGTGGTAAGAAGCAGAGTTTCTGAATCTGTGATTTGAGGGGCCCTCGCTTGGGAGTCTCCTGGAGCTCTCTTGTAAAATGCTGGATTCCTGGCCCCATCCCAAAGTTTTTAACGTGGTCTGGGGTCAGGCCCAGGTATCTGCATGTTAACAGGTACCCAAGATGATTCTTATCTACAATAGACTTTGAGACCTGCTGCTTTGGAGAACCCCCTTTCTTTGTCTCAGCCAACTCCAGAGAGTGGTTTCCATCACTGGTCATCTCGCAACTGGGGGTGATGTAGGTAGGAACTAGATCACCCCCCACCTGTCTCTCCACAAGCCCCTTCAGACTCGGGTCTGTCTTACCCTGAAGCTGGTGTGTGGCACCACTGCTTTTCCCTTATAAAAGCCCCCTTGGAAAGGATTGATTAATGTGGTGTCATGGGTGACGAGGGTCTGGGGACATAAGAGCTCAGCATGGGGGAACTGCTGGGCAGGTTGGTGCTTATGAGATCGCATAGCTCTTCCCTCACGCTTCCTTTCAGTATTTACAGGCACTTGGAGCAAAGTCAGAGGACCTATTTTTGGCCAAGGTACCTAAATGGTTAGGTTTTACTGGCCAGTGCAGTTGCTTCCTCACATACTCCACCTGGCCCGGGCTTAGGCCAGGTGGGGATGTTGGACTTGGAGGTAGAGACAGCCCCGCAGGGGAGACGGGCTCTGATTTTAACAAACGATGGTGGTACCTCACATGGGAGCCCCATCCCTTGGAATCTTCCATGAATCCCTTCCTGAGGAGCAGGAAACATGTGCTTCCAGGGAGGCTGCACCGCAGTTGAATTTCCTTCCTCACAACAAGATTGAGGACATTCTTCTATTCCAAGATTCTTTGGGAGCAGTAGCATCAGCTCTTCCCAGTCCTACCAGTTCAAGGGACAAGCAGAGATGCCTCCCTGACCACTTTGGTGGAAACATCACCCACAGTACTCCATTTCCATCGCCTTCCTCAGCCTCTCTCTGTCCTGCTTCTGCCCTCCCCTGGCTGCAAGGTGCTGGCACCCCTGTGGCCTGCAAGGCAGTGAGGCAGTGTGCACACTTAACTTATTTTTCGTGCGTTCCAGAGAGAGGGAGTTGGAGCAAAAGTGCTGTAGGCAAGATACTTCTAGTCCTTTCCTAACTACTTTTCAAGTCACCGTTTTAATGGATGCCAAATCCACTGCTGGGAAGGGGCTTGGGGAAGGAAGAAGGAAGAATCTTTGTTAAATTATCTTTAAGACGGAGCAGTTAATTCTGTTTTCCCTTACCCCGACTTATTTTTTCTTTCAGAGTCTCATTTCACCAGGGGTCATGATGCACTCTTGGCCTGTCATTTATTCTGTTTTTTAAATTATGCACAATAATTTGTCTTAGCAACACTTCCCACAAACAGAAAATAAGATTTATTGCCCCCTTTTTTGAGTTCTCTGTTGTCACTTTGGCTACTCGTTTCCTTATTTTCATTTAAAACAATGAACTGCAAGGCTGGACCTGGTAGCTCACCCATGCCTGTAATCCCAGCACTTTGAGAGGCCAAGCCAGGAGGATCACTTGAGGCCAGGAGTTCGAGACCAACCTAAGCAACACAGCAAGACCCCGTCTCTAGAGAAAATAGAAAAAATTAGCTGGGTGTGGTGGCACTCACCTATAGTCCCAGCTACTCGGGAGCCTAGGCAGGAGGATCACTTGAGCCCAGCAGTTCTAGGCTGCAGTGAGCTGTGATGACACCACTGTACTCCAGTCTGGGCAACAGAGTGAGACCCTGTCCCAAAAAAACAAATAAATAATACAAAAATAAAACAATGAACTGCAAATAATCCAAAACATATTTTCAAGCTATTATCAGATCATAGTGACCATTGATTACTTAGGGGTGCTTCCCAGGAAACCACGTGTGGACACAGAAGTGAACAGCAACAAGAGCAGCTTTGTAACCAAGTAGTCTCAGGAATGTGAATAGCAGGGGCGGTGGGGATGGTTAACTTACTGACACACAGGGATGATGTTGTTTGTTTAGAAGAGGAGTCACAATTCAGTTTTCCTTTGAACTCTTTCAAAAAAACTGGCTTCCAGACAAAAGGAAATAGAATACAGCTAGAGTTGTCTGTTTTCATAAACTCTGAACTTGCTTTGTTGCCTGTCCTGTTTTTAAGACTTGCCTTAGAAAAACACAAGGCATGTTTAATATTCTGCTCTGAATGATCTGATATTCATTCTGATATGCTTTTGGTCCCTATTGATTTTGAAAATGCTGAACACAAATACTTGACATTCGGGAGGTCAAGTGAAGGATTAAAACGGAATCTCTGCCTCCTGCTTGCGGTCGTCTTTGAAGAGATGAGAAGGTCCAAGCAAGCAGAATTCTTACAGTCAGAATAAAACATGACGAGGACATTTGGGGAAGAAGATGCATTGTGACTGAGGGAAATGTGAGCAACATAGAAATAAGAGATGCATTTGCCTAACACTTTTTCATCTCTTACGATGCGTTTCATAAGTTGGTGCATGGGCAATGGCCTGCATGTATATTTTTCTCCCACCCTGTGTGTTTCCCCCCAAATAGAACCATTTATAGAAGTGGAAGAGCGAGTGAAAGCTTGTACAAATCACTAACAACCAAGTGCATGCAGGCAGCTCAGCAAGGGTTTTAGACTGGAATTATTGAAACGATAGGAGGCATTTAGGTAAGAAGGGTGTAATTACTGATATTATTTAGTGATTACTGGTGCTGACAGTGTGCTTCACTGGAAACATAGAGGAAGACCCTGAACCTGCCCAAAAGACTTAAGATGAAAATAAGACAAAGGCACTAGGGCATGACAAAACTCAAGGGTGTAAAAAAGTAACTCACACAAGTCGTTAGGTAGCTGGTGGCATCTGGTTTCCAGTTTTAAAAACTGTTCCTTCCTTTAGCCCCACGCTCGCCAGCCTCTGATAGGATACCTGGGGGACACAGCAGGCAAGAGAGGACCAGAGGAGCACGAAGGCTGGACAGGGTACTGGAGGAGCCCAGGAGAAGGGGCTGGAGGTCCTAGGATGCTGCTCGATCTCCCATCCACACCAGCCGCTGAGATCTTAGGGAGTGTGAGCTCCTCCTTTAACAGGGCAGAAGAGTGTCCCACTCTTGTCATTATTGACCAAAGTCTTTCCCTCCTATAGGATACGACCTGCTTGCCTACCTGGCCACTAACAGCTTGCCCAGAAGCCAGCATTTCCTTCTGGCCATTCTCCTCTCCCCTGTGACAATGAATGTCGCACTTTTTACCTGGTGTCATGCTGCCTTACGTTTAGGTCTTACTTTCCCTAGTAGACCAGCACCATTTTAATATAAGGGCATACTCCACTGATTGTTGTATTTCTCAGCGGTGGTTCTTCTGAATTGGGACTTTATCAAACTGGACTTGGGTTCCAGTTCTGCTGTGTTCCTTTGGGTGAGCTATTTACCTACTATATACCTCAGTTTGTAATCTTCATAAAATGAGAATAATAATACTGACTCCATCCTGGTTGCCACGAGATTAAATGGAAAGTACTTAGTATGTGCTAAATAATGTTGGTTTGTTTTTTCCTCTATCCCTTTGGGTCCCACCACACTGTAAGAGTGCTTATTTGACAGTTTATATCATGGCTGAATGCATGACTGAAAATTTGTCAATTCAAACCACCATATTAGCCATGAGGTTAGAGTGTGTGTTTGTGTGGATGTTTGCCTGCTTGTCACCTGCGTGTGACAAGCACACAAGATTGTCCCTGATGAGTTTCCTTAGAGAGCAGAACCCACTCCTGGCCTTTATTATCTACCTGCACCACCTAATCATAGCCTCTGACTAAGGAGATGATAACAGATGCACCTAGGCTCACACAAGTTGTAAGTGATACACTCAGAATTTGAACTCAGGACTGTCTGACTCCCAATTCACCCTCACCTTCATAACCTTCGTAACATCTTCAGTAATTGCTGGGTAAGTGCTAGGTAGTAACCATTCTCATCCAAAGGTAGCTATTCCCACTGATACTTATTTCCTTACTTGTGCTCCCCAGCCTATTTTCTTCTCACTCTGGGGCTGATGGTGCTGTCCAATATGGTGGCCATCAACCCTGTGTGGCCACTTAAATTCAAATTTAATTTAATTAACATTAAATAAAATTAGAAATTCAATTCTTTGATTGCACTGGTCAAATTTCAAGGGTTCAGTAGTCACATTTAGCTCATGACAGCCATGGCTGCACAAATATATAATATTTTCATCATAGCAAAATTTCTGTGGGGCAGTGCTGCTCCCGAGGATGCCTCAACTGAGTCACAGTCAAGATGCTAAGTTTTTAATTTTTTTGACATACATGGTCATACCCTTAGTGTTTTATAATTTATGAGACATTAAATAAATAACCAGTTGTTAGAAGAATAGCAAATAGTTGTGCCTCGAAAAGATTAAATTGTTGTTTAGTTGACTTTATCCTATGCCTTGGGGTCCTTGCAAAGTGCTTTCCATGAATTGTCTCACATAAGTCTTGTAGCAGCCCTGTGAGATAGGTGCTTTTACTAGTCCTTCTGTGTGGGGTAGGAAAGTTGCTTGTCCGAGTCTCAGTACTGTGCAGTGAAGAAATGAAGACCTAACGCCAATCTGCTGGACTCCAGAGCAGTGGCTCTTAGCCACTACACTGCCTCCCCCAAAGTCACTGCATGTTCTCAGAAAGGAAGCACTATTGGTTATTATTCTAAAAGCAGAGGCAGCAGAATTCTCTGTTCTAAATTTAAATGGAATGGGGCCACATTGGATGAAAGAAGTCAGGTTCCTTTCATGAGTGCTTGTCAAGTGCCTCTGATACTTAAAAGAAAGCAATCTGGCCACTGAAGTGAAATTTCCTTCTGGGCTTTAAAAACCTTCTCTGGCTGTAGAAGTCATCTTTATTTCTACCAACTCAAACGTGTGCGTCCCACCAAAAAAGACCATCTGATGTTTGAAAGTGGATCAGAAACAAATTATATGAGAAACTGGTTTGTGTCATTCAGGCATGAAAACTAGTGATCTTAATGAAAATAAAATGAGCCCTACTCTGTGCAAGAAACCTAACAGTTATTTGCAAGGAATTTCAGGAATTCTACTGAGATTTCCTCCCCATCTTCTCTAGGCCCAGTATACCTAGCTCCTGCTACCTCTGCTTGGAAGGTGTAAGTACATGCTGTAAACGTACCTTCCTTATAAAAGATCATTTAAAAGTTGTAGGTTGGAGCTTACGTTATTTATATTAGCCTACACATGATTCATTTTAGCCATTTGGGGCTAGAATTTACCTTTAAGAATTTTACAGGCCTAATCCTACTCAAAGAAACTCAGTATAATAGTAGTTTCTAGATTCTTGGGTGATATTACATTTTTTCCAGAATAACCATTGTCCTCGCAATTGGAACGATGGCCAATGTTTGTTATCCAGACGTTCCATTTTGAACAAAAGTATTCCTGAAAGCATCTTGCTCAGCACTGGCCATAGAGTGGAGGTTTAATAAATGTTGGCTCTCTTCCTACTGAGTTTTGATTGGAATGACCTAGAATCCCTTCACAATTCCCCCATCTTTGCAAGGTCTCTTTTTTCTGTCAATATTTAGGAAGAAGGTGCCACATGAAAAGCCGTAGAGTTTCCAGGTTGTTTATATCTCTGCACCGAGGCTTTGTCATTAAGTGTCACCTAAGTGCCAGGTTGGAAAACTGTAGAGTTGGAGAGCTCACAATAGAGCACAAAGGAAAGTGATGGGTAGGTAGTGAAACACGGGCTTTGAGATGCAGACAGCGATGTTAACAGAGAGCCACATTTGTTTGCAGCACTTTTAACTAATCGAGGAATCTTGAAGTGACTTAATTCATAGTTCAAACCCCTGCCTCAACCCCCAGGTAATCACAGGAGTGATGAAAATACTACATGCTCTCTTTCTTTTCCTAAGCTCTCTTTAATCTTGATCTTTGAAAAGCAAGTGGTTTTTCTTGTGCAAACAGCTTCATAGAAATGTCAAATCTGGCACCCCCAGTCTCTGCTGAAGGGGGGACTTGGTACAAAAGGCTCAGTGCTCAGGGCCCAGGCTTTGAAATGACTCCAGCTGTATTGCCAATGCAAATGCAGGAGGGGAAAAATTACTGGAACAAATTGAAAGGTTATTCAGACTGGAATTTAGGATCTCAATAAAAAAAGGCTTTTATAAGCCAAAGCCCTCAGAGTAACCGGATCATTTAAAAATACATCTTTTCTGCATTAAATGTAGTGTGACAGCCGCATTAGAAATGCTGCAGCCTAAGTATGTTCCTTAAACATTTTTAACTGACTTGTAAGGACAGCTCAAACCTTCTAGTGCGGAGGGTGGGCACCGAATCCCCAGTTCATACATAGTTTCCATTTCTTTATTTTTTCCTATTTTTTTATACCTGGCAAATAGGTTTTTGCCTTTCCCCCCTGTTAATTGCTGCAGGCGCAGGGATCTCTGGGAGCTACGTGTCTTGATAAAAATTTGTTGAGCTAGTCATTTTCTTTTTTGACTTGTTATGGGACAGTTTTCCTGATCACTCAGATGTCGGTGATCAGAAATAGCACACAGCCCTACCGGAGGGGAATCCCTTTAACAAGAGGCGTTTAGGCCAAGAGACACAAACAACCCATCCAATGGGAGGCAGTGACCCAAATGTGGGACTCCCTATTGTTTAAAGCCTCTTATTTCATGGCCTTTTGACAGATCTGATCCAGGCCAGTTGTTGGTGTGCATCGCGGTTTTCCATCGCCCCCCACCCGAGACACTTTGACTTCCTTGATCCAAATGGGAGATTTCTCCAAAGGGAAACATGCGGGTAGAGAGTGGAGAGTGAAGTCAACGCAACAGACTTTCCTCACGGGCTTCCTGTGTTCTCTGAGCTCTGCTGTGCACAGGGCTGCGTGGACCCTGGGAGCGTAGCTGGTGAAGCCCCGCCCTGTCGTGAGCTTGGGTCTTCCCGCCTGATTATTTCTAAAAAATGTCTCTATCTCCAAAGGATTAAATTCATTGTTTTCAATTTGTGAACTATTTAAAATGTACTGAATACCCATTATCTAGAATTAGCAAATATTTACATTTTGCCATCTTTATTTCAACCCTTTGGCCTTATTTTAAGCCCTCACTTCCTTTCTGTTTCTCCTGGGGTTCCATTCCTTCCTTTCCCAGGCAGAGTTAGCTCTTGGTGCTGCCAAATTATATTGTTTGTGTCAGTGTCTTAGGAATTACACTGTTGAACTGGAGTTACAAGATAACTTATCTTCAGCCCATTTGAGATGCCCCACTGCTTGAGAATAAAATTCTGGCCGTTGTCAAGGCGTTGTCCCCAGCTCTGGTGACATGGCTAGTGCTGCAGTTGGTTCTCATGGGTTCTTTGTTGTTACTATTGTTTGTTTGTTTGTTTGTTTTGAGTGAATGGATGACTCTATAGTAGAAAAATCCAAGAACTCAAGGGTTGTCAGCAACACATTGACAGACTTTCTTCTCATTGATGACTAATATTTTTAATGAGTGTTTAGCACAGGACTGTAGGGTCATTTAGTTCAACAGTCTGAGCCTCCCAAACCATGTTTCTGCAACGCAAAGGTTTGAATGAACCCTGTTTAATTATCTGATATAAATTACAAAGCAATAGGACACTTTCCTAGTTAGAAGAATAGAAGTTGTTTCAAATACTATGCTGATCCTAATTTAATGAGTTTCAATTTGCTGTGAGCATATGTGTCTGAAGCCTATTTTCTGGTCTGGGACAAGCACTTCAGTGATACCGAAGCTGAATGGCTCATAAAGTGGTGACCGAGGTGACATACATGGCCCTTTCTCCTCATGTAGTTCTCATAAAAGAATAGACTGATCCATTCCGGTTTCTCGGCTTCCTTTGAGGGAGCATCACAGCTCATATGTTTTGAAAACCGTCTTGTTCACACACTGTAAGGCCAAGTCAACCAGCACCTCATTCCCACATCTAAGTCCAGTCCTTCCCTGGATCCAGTGCTCCTCTGACTAGAAACATGTGCGTGGAGACACAGCAGTGCATTGTTTAGTTGCATCCAAGTAAAGTCATCTTTTACCATGAGATACTTTTCTGCATTTTCTTCAGCTACGATGAAGTTTGGGTAAAGCCATGCATCAGGCTCTGTTCTTGGGATG
Organism: Varecia variegata; assembly: GCA_028533085.1. Lineage (NCBI taxonomy): Eukaryota > Metazoa > Chordata > Mammalia > Primates > Lemuridae > Varecia > Varecia variegata. Next base: position 160,994,425 of record CM052436.1, on the reverse strand, counting down.
GACATTTTAACAGAAGGTGGGCATAGAGGCTTTATCCCTGATGGGATTATTTTCTTTCCAGAGTAGTGGCAGTTCCCAGCAATGTTGTCCACCTGAAATTAGAAATGCCTGAAGCCAAATCAAAACCACAATGAGATATCACTTATCTCCAGTGAGAATGGCCTTTATCAAAAAATCCCAAAAAAATAAATGTTGGTGTAGATGTGGAGAGATAGGAACACTCATACACTACAAACTAGTACAACCTCTGTGGAAAGTAATAGGGAGACACCTCAAAGAGCTACAAGAAGAACTACCATTTGATCCAGCAATCCCATTACTGGGCATCTACCCAAAAGAACAAAAGACATTCTATAAAAAAGACATCTGCACTCGAATGTTTATAGCAGCACAATTCACAATTGCAAAGATGTGGAAACAACCCAAGTGCCCATCAATATGTGAGTGGATTAATAAAATGTGGTGTATGTATACCATGGAGTTCTACTCAGTCACAAAAAACAATGGTGATATAGCACTTCTTGTATTATCCTGGATAAAGCTGGAACCCATTCTACTAAGTGAAGTATCCCAAGAATGGAAAAACTAGCACCACATGTACTCACCATCAAATTAGTATTAACTGATCAACACCTAAGTGCACATATGGTAGTAACATTCATTGGGTGTCAGGCAGATGGGAGGGGGGAGAAGGGAATGGGTGTATACATACATAATGGGTGCAGTGCGCACCGTCTGGGGGATGGACACGCTTGAAGCTCTGATTCGGGTGGGGCAAGGGCAATATATGTAACCTAAACATTTGTACCCCAGTAATATGCTGAAATAGAAAAAAAATTAAAAAACAAATGCCTGACCTTTCCCCTTCATTCAGGATCATCCTCTGGAATGCAAGTGAGTGGAGCAACATATTAGTAGTATGATTAAAATTTGTCTTTATTCATTAAAAATGGTATCTATTCTCAGACTTTGGTACTTGGACTTTCATTAGTGGCATGTTGCCATTGAGCCCAGCTGTCCTTGAGTGACAGTGCCTCAGAAGGCTGTACCTTTTACTGAAGTGCTATGTGTTTGGTCCCCTTCAAAAATGATCTTGTCACTGATTGTCAGGGCCACTGTGGGAACCGATGCTGTCCAGCTTTAGGCCCTCGCTCCCGGGGTGAGGAGCGGTGGGAAGAGGTTTGATAACTTTTAAAGCTCACAGAGGGAAACATTTTTGCACTGACTGTGCCAGAATCCCATGCTCTGTGGCCAACATAATGGATTTCATTCGGAGCCCTGCATAGGCCAACTGTCATGATATGGTTGGGAAACTTTCCATCGGCTACTGTGAGCTCCATCGCTCCGTTCCTACCTCTGTTTTTGGCTTCTCCCTTCCTGGTCACATTTACGGAGCAGCCAACCATCCAGATTGGGATTTCATGCTCTGCTGCACTGTTGCCCACGTTATTTCTCTTACAAAGGCCTCCTTTACAAAGTCCTTAATCTAAGCAATGCATAGAAGGTGTATTAATGGGTAGCAAGTGAAAGAAGGCAAAAGCCAGCTACTTCCTGAAAATTATTGTCATTAGAGCATTTCAATGAAGGCTGAACAATTCATTAGGGTGAGTCCAGGCAAAAGCCCCATCCCCCAAAACATATGTAATGAATTCAGATCTAATTGGCCATGGTCCAGTATAGTTCTAAGGGACATTCTTGGCATTTTGGAGGTCAGAGGAGAGGTTTGATTTGAAGCTTGTTATGTGTGTTTCCTGCATTTTATATTTAAGTTTATTCATTGCATTCATCACATGTGCCCATTGCCTTTTAATTTCTGGACAAAGGTCTGATAATTTGGTCAGTTTTGGCTCATGATACCATCAATCCAAAGACTCAATGCAAAAGACATTCACACCCTTGTCCTTATATTTGAAAAGGGTTCACAAAGCAACTGAGGATTTGAATGGGAAAGAGACCCTGAGTGATGGTTTAAGATTGACATTGATTTTACTGGCTGGAAAAAGAATCTGACTCTGTCTTTTGTATGTGGAATTTTCTTTACAGTCCTAGTATCAAGGAAAACCTAATGTCTTGAAGTTTAGCAAAAGCCATATTATGATAAAGCCTTTGATTTAGGCAGGCTGCGCATCGGACCTTGCTGACTGTTGAACTTCCATGGGCTGCCCATCCCCGAATTTCACAGTGTTGGGTAGCTGGAGGGAGGGGCAGATTCTGGGGCACATGGCTGCAAGTTTTTATTTGCTTGTCTGACTTCAGCAGGGGAGTGAGAAAAGTGAGTGGCACATTCTATTTGTCTCTCAAAGGAACTGTTCACCTGATGGAAAGGCCCTTCCAGGTCCTGTGTTCATTCCCTTTTTCCTGTTGGAGTCAGACCACAGCGATAATAATTAAGACTTGGGGATGTGACTTTAGGCCCACCTGTATCCATAGAGAGGTTATAGATGCGCATTGTTTGAAGCTTTGAAGTGCCGCCTATGTTGAACAATGGACAAGGGTTATGGTCTGAGAAGGCAATTGTTTATTTGAAGTCAAAGTCTGAGATATAGTAGACATAATTTCAGAAGCTCAGGGGCCTTATATTCCTGGCTTTGAGTCAATCGAAGAACATAATAAAACCATCCAGTGAAGCTTTTCTGGATTTCCAACTGATTGAATAATCCCTTCCAATTCACTGATCTTTAATCTTTGAGAAAGAGAAGTAGCTGGAAGGTATCACTTGATGTATATAAAGCTGTTATCTAATTTGATGGCAAGCCACCATTGTTTTACCTGCATGTTCTAATGAAACACAGACTTTTCAATTCAGTGAGATAAATTTTAAGGTTTAGATTACTAGCTGTCTGGCCCACTCTGTAGAGCTACCAAAAACAAAGTGACAGAAAAAGAACCCTAATAAACACGTCTTCAAAAGGATGGAGTTGAACAAGATCCTTTTGACTGGAGACCTTGTAATTACTGCCAATCTGGACTTTTGGTTGTTTGTAAGAGCTATGTGTTGAATGAGCAGAGACACGTGAGAGCTGGAATCTTAACACTGAATATCCCCAGCCTGGACCCAAGTATGCAGGAGGTAGAGGGTGGGGACTATTTGGAAAAGAGACAATTAACTAAATCTTTTAGATAAGAATGCTTTTAAATGCACGTTTGTGAGTTAAGCCATAGTTTAAATTCCCAAATCCTAGGAAGCCCTAAAATTTCCTCCAGCACCTGAGTTTGTGGTGGAAGAGTGAGACCCTAACATGCACAGACAAGCTTGTAGGCACCCACTTATTTTCCACCAGACCAGTTTGGTTTCGACTTAAATCTTGGGTCTTAAGTTTCCCTCTCATTCTGTAACCCTATTGATTGAAGAGACAATTTTTTTTTTCTTTTGGTTTTCCACTCATTCTGGTATGATGAGGTGAGACCAATTTCAAATAACTATTCTTTAAATCTATTCATCAACCTTAAAACCTGTCTCTACCCCTGGCCTCATTTTTAAACTCCAGTTGCAGACTGCTTAAAGTCTTATCTTTTAAAGTTCAACACCTACCACCTGGTAGAGGTACTGCTTTCCAAAAAGAAAATATGCCTTTGGTTTAAAAAAAAAAAACCAAACAAACAAACAGCTAGGCAGAGAAGTGGGAGAAAAAATCATAGAGTGGACTCACACATGTGCCAAGCATCCATTTATTCATACATAGAGCCAGCATTTTTAGAGTCTATTGTATACCAGGCACTGACTTAGCACCTAAGGATAGCACAGGTGGACAGTGGTTACTGAGGAGTCAGGAAAGAAACAAACCAACTCCAAATAAAATATATAACAGCAACTCATGGTAAGTGTGATGAAGGAAAAGCAGTATCTTGAAGAAAGAATTGTATTAATGAGACTAGACTGGGTCCTGTTGCAGTAATGACAGCAGTAATAAATACTAAATTTAAATGACCTAACAAAACAAAAGTTTCTTTGTTCTCACATCCCAGTATGATGCAGGTTGGGTAGTTCTCTTGGGACTTGAGGGTCCAGTCTTGTTCCATCACTGGTGCCACCAGTTTCAACCTATGGCCTCCATAATTGTGGCAGGAGAGAGAAAGATTGAGGAGAATTGCACAGGCGGGGTTTTGACCAGCTAAGAAGTGGGATGTCACTTCTGTTCATATTCCGTTGGCCAGAGCTTAGCCACATGGATCCCACATGCCTGCAGGGGAGACTGGGAAATACAGTTCTCCTGAGTGTACTGGAAGACGAAGTGGGATTGATAAGCAGGATGATTTTAATGGAAGACCTCATTTAGACCAAAACTCCAGGAGGATCTCTCTACAGAAATGATTTTTGACCAGTAATTAATATATTATTAGCCACACTAAGAGTGTAATGGGAATGCATTGCATTTTAAGTATGTTCAGAGACCTTACAGCCATCACTACAGATTTGCTGCCATTTTAGGGAATAGTACTTAGAATATTTAGTTGAATCTCCTTACCTACAATTGAAAATGTTAAAAAGTCAGAGGCACATCTGAGGAGGTAATTTAACTGGAGTCTGGGTAAACTGAAAGACCAGCCTGTCTATCATTCTGCTATGACTATGTAGCGTATTTTGATAGAAGGTAATTGGGCTCTTGCCTTAAAATAACAAACAGGGGAGACACTGTCTGATTGGTAGACAGAGCCCAAGATTTAGCCTCACATAGCCTTTCTGCCTAGCATACCACCCCATAGGAATGCTGTGGTGATAATGAGATGACTCCTACAATGGCTTGGAAGAATGCCAGTCACATAGGCCCATGCTCAGTAATTGTCCCCATGGTCACATTATGTCTTACCATTTCATGAGTTTGTTTTGCAGAGGGGCAGGCTATGGGCAGTTCTGTCTTGAGGAAGAATCTGCTGCCATCTTGCTCACTGCTAGACATGATGACACAGGACAGAGAACACAGTGAGAGCAAATTCCTCCTTGTTTTCTGAAGCCAAAGCTCAAGGTCTGAGAGCGCTTTGCAATTATGAGATTCTCCACAGAAAACATGTGGTTTGCGCAAAGCCGAATGAAAGAAACTGGGCAAGATCCAAGCAGATGACATTATCCTCGCAGAAAAGTGGTCAGTGGAAAGAGGTTAAGAGACACCCCTGCCCAGAGCAGGTTGCACCTGCCCCTGTAAGAGAAAGAATGCAGGTGTGGTTAGTATACCGGGCTCTGGAATTGAAATCGCTTCTCTTCTCTTCTCACTGCTGGGGTGAACTCAAGCCTTAGTTTCCCCATTTGTCAGATGTGCATAAAAATAGTACGTGCTTTAACATGCAGTGAGGTCTGGATGAGCTACCATCACTCAAGCGCTCAGCACAAGGGGGGCCTGGCAGTAAGTGCAGGATCAGGGATCGCTGTGGGATGTTTTGTACACATTAGAGACCTCACTGAAAATAATTGCTGTTGAGAGAGACACTCTCCTGCTAGTCTGGGACCAAAGAGTGTGTGGACTCTGAGCATTATATTCAAATTCCTACTCTGATGTAGTTAAATCTTAGTGTGAATATTTATTCCATTAAACTTTCCCCCCAGATTGCATCATATGTAATTGCAAGATGAAAATATTGTCTGGAGAATGTAGCCATTGTTCAAGTTTTACATAAGTGATGATGGTTTCTGACTCGCCTTGGTGGGAAGTAGGCTAGATTTGTTGGTTGAGGTGGACTGTGACAAGTGGGCCAAGGGACAGACAGCAGAAAGCTGTGATTTCTTGGTTGGAAAGAAATATGTTGTAGGTCCTGGACTCTGCAGGAATTATGTCTTGTCTTGGGCTGTTTTCATCCCACAGCGGGAATAAACTGAAGATAAAGACAGACACGATGAAAGACAAGATGATATTTTAATGTCACTGGGCCTGGAAACAAGGGCGCTATTGTTTGCAGACAGCCTTTGCTCATCTGTGCAAGATAGCAATGGCATTAATTTATTTAAGATCACAGTTCAGAAGCAAAGTCATCCAAACTGAAGCTCTTTCATTTATCGAGCATGTTGTATGTCTGGGATGGAGGGGGAGTGCTCTGTGGCCAAGGCATCATTCAGAGTGAGCTGTCTTAACAGGATGGTTTACCCAGAAAACAAGCCTTAGAATTCACTGCCTCATAGCCACTCTCAGGATTCCTTCATGGACTTGATATACACCAAGATTCTTTAGGTTCCTAATGGGGAGACTAATGGCCATGCTTGGAAAGTAGGAATTGGTAAGGTTGGTGAGTTTTCCCTAGAGCTACTGTGTTTCAGGCCCACTCTTCCAGATTCTCTGGTGTGTTCACACTCCTGGCAAAAATATCACAACCGTAGATTCTTTCCTCACCAGGCCCGTTCCTTACCTCTGAACTATTTACACTTACCATCGTGAGGGTAATGGTAGCACCGAGTTAAAGGAAATAAAATCAGTAGCAAAGAGGTATCTGCATTCCCATGTTTATTGAAGCATTATTCACAATAGCCAAAGTGTGGAAACTATTTAGGTGTCCATCAAGAGATGGACGGATGGATAAAGAAATTGTGGTTGTGGTGATGTAGGAAAAAACAAACTCAGTTTCTCCTATCATATTCTCACAGGACAAACATTGTGACCCCAGATGTCCGGGGTTTGTTTCCCTACATACCAAGCAATCAATTTTCTAGCACATTGTCCAGTGCACACCAGCCAGGTGTCCTTGAAATCAATTCATTTCTGACACTGTCTACCTGGAGATAGCATTGGGTCCCACAGGTTGAGGGCTCAGTCCCACAAGACTACCCCCACTTCAGATGACAGGTGCAAGGAGTAGACTGTCACTCATACTTCTGACTGACGCTGTAAATTGGGGTTTCCCACGATCCCCTCCTCGGGTTCTATGAATTTACTAGAGTGGCTTATAGAAATCCGGAAAACACTTTACTGACATTAATTATAAACACTCTACCCATTTATTATAAAGGATATTACAAAGGATACAGATAAGCAGCCAGATGGAAGAGATGCATGGAAGGGGCATGGAGCTCCCATGTCCTCTCCAGATGCACCGCCCTCCAAGAACCTCCATATGTTCAACTATCTGAAAGCTCTCAGAACTCAGTCCTTTTGGGTTTTTGTGAAGGATTTATTACATCCATTGGTTTAGCAACTCAATATTCAGTCCCTCTCCCCTCCCCAGAAGTGTGTTGTATTGGGGGGTAACCAGCCCCCATCCTGAGGCTATCTATGGGGCCCCAGCCACTAATTATGTCATTAGCATACAAAAGTACCTCTTATCACTCCTGAGAGTCCACGGATTTTAGGAGCTATGTGTCAGGAAACAGGAAGACCAAATATATATTTCACAATATCAAATTAGCATATATATATATATGTGTGTGTGTGTGTGTGTGTGTGTGTGTGTGTATGTAATAGAATATTATTCAGCCATGAAAAAGAAGGAAGTCTTTGGCTGGGCACAATGGCTCATACCTGTAATCCCAGCACTTTGGGAGGCTGAGGCAGGAGGATTGCTTGAGCCCAGGAGTTTGAGACCAGCCTTGGCAACATATCTAGACCCTGTCTCTACAAAAGGTAAAAAAATTAGCTGGGCATGATGGTATGTGCCTGTAGTCCCAGCTACTTGGGAGGCTGAGGAGGGAGGATTTCTTGAACTCAGGAGTTAGAGGTTACAGTGAGATATGATCAGGCCACTGTATTCCAGTCTGGGTGACAGAACAAAGCCTTATCTCTGGGGGAAAAAGGAAAAAAAAGGAAATCCTGCCATTTTTGACAACATGGGTGAACCTGGAGGATATTCTGCTTAGCCAGACACAGAAAGACAAATACTGCATGATCTCACTTATATGTGGAATCTAAAAATATACAGAGTAGAATAGCGGGTTAGGTGGTTGTCAGGGGCTAGGGGGTGGGAGAAATGGGATCATGTTGATCAAAAAATAAAAACTTCCAGATATAAGATGAACAGGTTCTGGCTGTCTGATGTATAGCATGGATGGTGATGGATGTGTTCATTACTTTGATTTTAATCATCATTATAAAATGTATATGTATATTAAATCAAGTTGTGCACCTTGAATATATTCAATGTTTGTCAATTAACTATTTTAAAATTTAAAAAATATATTTTGAAATAATTTTAGACTCACAAGAAATGCAGAAATAATGCAGTGTTCCCGTGTACCCTCCCCTCAACTTGTCCCCTAGTGATACAATCTTATGTAAGCATAGTCAGTTAACTTTTTAAAGACCTTTTATGTTGAGTATTTAAAAAATACATGTGATAAGGTACACAAAACTTAAGTGCATGGACCTGTGAATTTTTGCCAGGTTTCCACTTCCAGATGAACACCACAGTCATCAAAAGAAACTGCCAGCACCTCCAGAGCTTCATTCAGCACGTCTCCTTCCAGTCATTCTGTGCCCAGACATAACTGCTTTTCTGACTCCTATTTCCATGGCTTAGTTGTACCTGTTAGCTTTACTTTGTTTAAATGGAACCATATGTTTTATGCTCTCCTGTGTCTCACTTCTTTTGCTCAATGATATGCATTTGAGATTCATCAGGTGGTTGTTTGTGCCAGGGGTTTGTTTTTATCATTGCTGTGTAGTACTCTGTGGTATGGACATACCGTCACTTATTTATCTTATCTACTATGGATGGAGCCATATGTTCTTTCCAATTTTGACTATTTCAAATTATGCTGCTGTAAAAAATCTTCCACATGTCTTTTATGGCACACTTGCATTTCCTTTGGGGATAGTAGAGTAGAATTACTGTCTCAAAATGTATGCATATATTCTACAACCTTTTTGGCACCAGGGACCGGTTTCATGGAAGACATTTTTTTCCCCTGGGGTGTTGTGGGGAGTAGGGGGTGCGGAGCTCAGGTGGTGATGTGGGGACATTTCCTAACAGGCCACCGGCTGGTACCAGCCTGCAGCCTAGGGGTTGGGGACCGCAGTTTAGAAGATACTGCTAAAGAGCTTTCCAAAGTAGTTGTAACAAGGGGAGTTCTAGTTCCTCTTTGCCAACACTTGATATCCTCAATTTTCTCAATTTTAGCCATTCTGCAGGGGGGGCGGGGTGTGTGTGTGTGCGCCCATCCTATTTGTGTGTTTTAGTATCTAAGTGTCATTTTAATTTGCATTTCTCTGATGACTAATGTTGATCAACTTTTCATATGTGTATTGGCTATTTGGATATCCCTTTGTTGTGAAGTGTCTGTTCAAGTTTTTTGACCATTTAAGAAGTTTGGTAATATGCTTTTTGTTCTTATTAATTTGTAATAGTTCTTTATATATTCTAGATTCCATTCCTTTATTGGATATGTATACTGCAAATATCTTCTCCCACCCTGTGGTTTTGCTTTATCTCTCTTTTAATACTATCTTTTGACAAACAGAAAGTTTTTAAAATTTTAATAAATATATCAATCTTTTCCATTATATATAGTGCTCTTTTATATACACTTTAAGACATATTTTCTACCCTGATGATATTCCCCAATATTATCTTCTAGAAGCTTTATTATTAAGCTTCACTATTAAGGTTCATTATTAAAATTCATCAGGAATTGTCTTTGCTCTTCTTGGTCCTTTGAATTTCCATACAAATTTTAGATCAATTTATTGATTTCTATTAAAAAATCTGCTGAGACTTTGATTAGGATTGAGTTGAATATAAAATTCCACTGGAGGAGGATTGACACATGTTTATAATATTGAATCTTCCAATCCACGAACTGGACCCACCCCTCCACTTATTTTCTTTCTGTAGTATTTTGCAGTTTTTGAGTTAGTCATCTTACACATCTTTTCTCAGGTGTATTTCTAGTTATTTGAGGGGTTTTGCTGCAATTTATAAATGATAAAGTTTTTAATTTTTTTGTTTTCTAATATATGAAAACAATATGCTTTTTATATTAAAGAAGTGCTATCCTATTTCTACTTTGGTAAGAAATTTTGAATGAGTATTGAATTTTAACAAGTGCTTCTGAATCTGTTAAAATTATCATATCATTTTTCTTATTATTTAATGTCATGGATTACATTGTTTGATTTTCAAATAATAACATAACCTTATATTCATGGTACAAATCAACTCTGTCATAATATATTAAGCTTTTACATTTCACTGCATTTGATTTGCTGTGATTTTAAGATGCTTGCATCTATTATATGTCAAGAGAGATATTGGTCTGAAAATTTCCTTTTTTGTAATGCCTTTTTCAGGTTTTTGATTAGGCTATGCTGGCCTCAAAATGATTTGGACAGTGTTTCTTCTTTTTATATTTTCTGGAAGGATTTGTGTAAGATTGTTATTCCTTCCTTAATTGTATGGAAGAATTCAATGGTGAGGCCACAAGGGACTGTAGTTTACTTTGAGGGAATATTTTTCATTATAGATTCAATTACTTTAATAGATGTAAGACTATTCTGATTTTGACATTTCATCTTGAATCATTTTGGTAAGTTGTGCTTTTTAAGGACTTTGTCCATTTCTTACAAATTTTCATATTTATTGGCCTAAAGTTATTTGTAAGGTCCCCTTATTTTTTTTTTCACATAGAAAAGATCTGTAAGGCCCTTACTGTCTCAAAAAGTATGTGTATATTCTGCATTAAACATTTTTCCATTTCTAACGTGGTTAATTTGTGTTTTCAATCATTTTTCCTGAATCCATCTTGCCTAAGGATTTATCAATTTTATGAATTTTCAAGAAGTGACTTTTAGTATTGTACATCTATTTTCTGTGTTATTGATTGCTATTCTCATTTTTTGTTTCCTTTTTTCCTTCCAATTTCTTTGGGTTAAATTAACAATTTTCTAGCTTGTTAAAATGGAACCTTAAGTCACTGATTTCCAGCCTTCCTTCTTTTTTATTACCTGCATTTAGAGATACTAATTTCCCTCCAGTTGCTATAGTAGTATCCCACTTTCACATCTCGTGTCTGCATTATCACTGAATTCAAACTCTTTTCTAATTTTCATCCTGAACTCTCTTTGCCCATGAGTTATTTAAAGTGTATTATTTAATTTTGAGGCAATTTGGATTCTAGATTTCTAGTTAATATTTTATGATTTTTGGTTTATTCCACTAAGATATTGAATACCTTCTGTATGACGTCCACCCTTACAAATGTATTTAGACTTGCTTTATAGATGAACATATGGTGTGTTTTGATTAATGGTCCTTGAGGACTTGTAAACAAATGCATTCTGCAGTTGATGAATGCAGTGTTTTATATATGTCAGTGTGGTTAAATTGGCTAATTGTAATATTCACATTTATGTCTATTTATTGGTTTATTTGCTTATTTTATCAGTTGGAGAGGTATGTTAAAATCCCCCACTATTATATTGTATTTCTCTATTTCTCCTTTTAGTTCAATAAGCTTTTGTCTTAATATATTGTGTCTCAGTTAGTATACAAATTTAGTCATAATTTGTCATGTTTTCCTGTCGAATCAGTTCTTTTATTACATCTATTAAAAGATACTGTAATTTATAATTACATATGCTTTACATGGTTTGAAAACAAAAGAGGGGACAAGATATACTAAAAAATAGTGGATATTCAATATAATTATTGTATCTTTAAGCTTATCTACCATCTTGCTATTTTTCTCATCTATCTTTCTAATCAGTCTGAAAGAAGGCAAAAATGTTTTATTATTCATTTTTCTCCTCTATTAGCTTGTTAGTAATACGTTATTTTATTTTTTAGTCTAGTGGTTACCCTACAGATTATAACATCTGTCCTCAATTTATTAGCGACTACCTTACCTTATTACTTTTACTACTTTCCAGATAATGCACATACCTTAGAACAGTTTAACTCTACTTGACCTTACCTTCCTTTGGTGGTATTTTAACCCCCAAACCCCACGATTATTGTTTTTGTTTTTTGTTTTTATTTGTTTTGTTTTTTTAGAGACAGGGACTTGCTAAGTTGCCCAGACTGGATTCGAACTCCTGGGCTCACATAGTCCTCCCACCTCTGCCTCCTGAGAAGCTGGAACTACAAGCATGTATCACTGTGCTGATTATTGTCATTTTAAATAGATAATGTTTTCTTAGAGTTACCAATATAGTTTTGTTTCCCCTTTTCTGTGTTCTTCATTTCTTCCTTCTTTACCATGCTTCCTACTGGGATCATTTTCCTTCTGCCTGAATTATTTCTTTGAATTCTTCTGATAAATTTGTCTGAAAATGTTTTAATTTTGCTGTCATTTTAAAGGACATTTTACTGGGTACAAAATTCTGGTTTGAGAATTACATTCTTTCATCCCCTTAAAGATATATTCTGTTGTCTTGTGCCTTTTATTTTCTCTATTGAGAAGTTCCTTCATTAGTCTTATTGTTCCTTAGCAGGTACTCTCTTTTTTCTTTAGCTGACTTTAAGATTTTTTTCTTTAGCGTTTAGAATTTTTATTATGATATGTCTAAGTATGTTTGTCTTTTTTATTTATTCTACTCAGAGTGTATATATCTTCTTGAATCTATGGCTAGATGTTTATTATCAATTTTGTAAAATTTTGGCTCATTTTTTTCAAATATTTCCCTTGCCCCATTCTTTCCCTTAATTCCTTAAGAATTCCAATGACATATCAGATCTTCTGAGAAAATCACATATTTATTTTTTGCTTTTTCTTTGTCTTTCATTATGTTTTTTCTACAATTCAAACTGGATATTTTCTACTGACTTCTCCTCCAGTTCATTAATCTTTTCTATTGTGTCAAATTGTCTATTAAATCTATATGCTGAATTCTTCATTTTAGTCACTGTTTTCAATTCTATGAATTCCATATGACTCTTTTTTATACTTCTTTTTTCACCTTTTAAAAAATATTTAATCATAGTTATTTTAGAGTCCATGCCTGATTACTATAATATCTGGATTCCCTATAAGTCTATCATGTCTTTGCTTTTTTTCTCTTGATTTTTGGTTATTTGTCTCGGGTTCTCAGCATGCCTAGTTATACTTATTTGCTTGTCTTACCATGTATATGAAAAATTTTTGAGTCTTTGGATGTTCTTATCTTTTCTGTTGAAAGGAATAAATTATGTGACAGGCAAATAACATACAGGCAGAGGATTTTGATCTGATTACAATTTGTTTATTTATAATTTGTCCTTACTTCAAGGTCATAGCTATTTCAAAGGTTTCAACTAAAAGCTTATAGTTTCTGTCTGTACCCCTACTCCTTGGTGAGCATTTAACTTCAGATTTTGATTTTCCAGCATTTGTGACTGCCAGATTCTCTGCTTAACATTTCACTCTCTTAGCAGCTGCCTTCTACTTGGTTTTATGGAGTCTTACCTAACACATGTACAACTTAGTCATTATCAAATGCATTAAGGAGAAAATGCCTGCAGAATACGGACTTACTTCCCTAGAGTTCAATTTTCTTTGAGATCTTTTCCCTTATGTTATGGCTTTCTCTGCAGCCCTAACCCCACTTTTTATCTCCCTATGCTAGTGAGGCTGCCACTAACTCTAGATGGCTGTTTTCTGTTTGGCTTTCATGCCCTACCCCATGAATTGGCCAACACTATCGTGTGGGAAATGGAAGTGGATGTGGTGCTTTGCTCGTGGCAATTCTCTTCACTCTAGGATCTGGTGCCTTCAAGTCCTGGCTACCATAGTTGTTCTTTGTAGTTTATCGAATTTGAATAGATAGATGTTCTCAGTGTTAGAGTTCATCTGACAGTAGCTAATTCATCATAGCCAGAAGCAGAATTTCTCCAGTTAATACTTTCTAATGTAGTTGTAAAAGCTGCTTCATTCTGGAAGCTGGACTCGAATCTGTTCTCACTGCTTGGACACGGAGTCAGCGGTGGGGGGGTGGTAGGCATCCAGATGCAGCTTTGCTGGTAAAATGCTCAGCACAGAAATGCTAGAGCTTTTTTCCATTCAAGTGTTATCAGTAAGAGTTTTGCCTTTATCTCAGTTTGGTCATAAAGTAGTTCTTCCCAAGGTATGAAAGTTCTATAAATGCTAATTATTAATGCTGCTCAATGTTTTAATGGTGCGATTTTAAAAATTAGTTTTTATAAAGGCCTATTATTATTATTGCTAAATATGTGTTAGAAACTTAGAAAGCTAGTCTTCACTTGAAAAAAAATGTATACTACACATTATTAATGTATTAAAGGCCTAGACCAACATCTTTGACACTTTATGTGTTCAGCCTTGCTGTGCAGGGTACTGAAAGCATACAAATGAACAAGGTAGAAAACATCCTCCGGGGACACTGAAATTGCCTGAAAATCCACATTAGTGGCACTGTGACCATGCACAGAAGACGTGCGTGTGAAATACAGAGTTAGTCTCTGTGGACAACCACTGGGCCTTTCTTCTGCTTCCAGTGGGCACTGGCTCCTCTGTTAAAAAGGCTAGTGGATATGGTAGGCTGCCTAATAGAAATCGTCGTTTTGGAGTGTTTTGCCTCCTCTGGGGAATAAATTAGATTGAAACGGAATATTTAACTTACTACGGTGAGTCTGACTCTTGGCTATGCATTGTCACACCTTTCAACAAGCATTGCTGTATTACTGAAGTAAAATTAATTTAAATTCTCTTTCAACACATCTTTTGGTTTGATTTTCTAAATTGAAACTGTCAAGAGATCAAGTAACAGTGTCGTTATAATAAGAAAGGTAGGGAACTATGCTTTCAAGACTGTCAGCCCGTTTGATCTGCCGTACAGAACTAAGTTGGTAATTATCCCAAAAGAGTCAACTTGGCCGAAAAGAAAAGAATCTGAAGAGTCAGTCAGTGATTGCATAAAAATCTTTTGTGATTTTATATAGTTTTATATCTAAATGATTTTGTATATATAGGCATATATATGTATATATATAGACCTGTGTGTATATACTGTTTGTCATGTTCCCAAATTAACATTGCTTCTAAATAATTAGGAAAGGTATACCTTCATACAAAGTTATACCGCCTTCTGAAATAGACACTTAGAATCTTTGACGTTTTGTACTCACACCACACTACTGTTGCTAGTATTAGTGTGGACAATAGACACTTGATTCTTTCTCATTCAACAGGTTCTCCTGACCCCATATATCATAGCTGTTTTTTAAGACTCTATGTAACCCCATAAATTGTTGAGGACAATTTGTGTTTATACTTTAAAGTGTCACAAGTAAGAAAAAACGTTAAGTGTGCTTTTCCAAGTCACAATCATTTACATCAGCTGCTCTCTGTACAAGGTTGCACTGTGTGCTGATTTTGCATGTGATCCAGAACATGTCCAGGGCTCATAGTGGCCCTAGAAGAGTCAGAAGTGTCATTATGGGAGTGATGGTGAAAGATTTGAAAGAATCTTGTCTTTACTGGGGCACGTAACACCCATCCTAGGGAAATACTCACCCCTCCAGAATTTTGGGTTTTCAGCAGGACCCAGGACTCTGTGACTATGTGTTAAAATATCTGAGTTCTCAGATTTTAAGTGAGGCAGGACTGTTCAAATTCAGGTAATGTCTTCTGTGGAGCTGTGGAGCTGTGGAGCTCAGGTATTTAGGCAAACACTTCAGTACAAGCAAAAATGTGTAGGGCAATGGCGTGGATCAAAAACACCACCGTGTAATTGAAACTGACTTTGTATTGGGTTCCTTCAGTGTCAAGGCCTTTTTTCTTTCTGAGAGCAACATTTTCCCTCTTATCTTCATTTATGTCTGTGCTTCCTTAATCATCTTCAAATGTTTGTGGGTTGATGTTCACATGTCCCCATTCTGTTTTTTTAAATCTCGTTTGTTGCCATTTTTCTCTTACAGGGAGAGGAAGTATTCTGTTTAGGCTACGTGTTTAAGGGTGAAAAGTGTTTATAGAATCTTCATCTGTTTCCCCTGAGCATGATCTATTTGATGACATCACTCTATACTTTTACATGATTTGGACAATGCAAAGCGTGCGGGGCAGAATGTTCAGGACGGTGAACAGAACATGTTTTTGTAATCAGCCAGAGAACCCAGGCTATAACTTTTGATTCCTGTTAAAACACACACACACACACACACACACACACACACACGCACTAATCCAACAAGAGAAGATGGTCCTTGCTGATACGTTCTTTGGTGGCCCAAGACTGACTTTGAGGGGTATTTGGTTTGAATGTTGTGTGTGGTCGAGACAGGGGTGGGAGCTCAGCTTTTGAACTCTGGGTTAAGAATTTTGATTTGGAGAAGGTCATTGATAATATTCAGGGATCTCAGAGACATTTGAATTAAATCTTAGTGTCTAGAATTTGGGGGATAATAATGGAAGATCATGTTAATTTAATGTTAATGGATGTTAAATGAATGAATTATGTGCTTATGCTCCCCATGCTCTGTTGTTCTTGCTCTGTATGGCCCTCCCATGCTCTCTCATTCTCTCCGTCCAACGTATTTACTCAGGGGCCTCCTTCGGAGGTTCCACCAAATGCTGATCACTTCTATGTGAGATATCATTCATGGCCTGATGACATCTGTGACATATGTCCTGAGGCTTCCCCATCTTAGTTGTCAGAGTTTTATGTGGAGCCTTGGAGAAGTTAAGAGGTCCGAGCACAGAAGAGAGAATCCTGCTGCAGATCATGAAATGTCAAAATTTAACACATCTAAGATCTATGTTGAATTTCAGTGAGAATGAAAGCCTTGACTGGCTTCTACGAAGACATTAGTGAAAGCAAAACGGATCAGAGCTTCCAGAAGTGGGAACTCACTGGGCACCGGGGCTTGTTTTCCCGCCATAATGCTTAGGGCTCTGTCCTAGAGGGGAAAAGTCATTTGGTGAAAACCCCATATTTTTGCCTCACTATGCCGGACACTTGCACCTTGTGGGCCTTGGACTAATAAAAGGGTTAACCCAAGTGTTGAACACTGTTTAACTATCTTGGGACGTTTGTTCTGTGTTCACGGATTTAGTAATCTTAATGTAAATAGGCACCTCGGCAGCTGTGTCCCCTTAAGGGGATTTTATTTAGCAGCTGAGTTACCCACGTCACTTGGCAGTCAGATTTTCAATTTTTCCTTGTGCCAAGAGGGCAGCTGGAATAATTTGAGTACTCATTAATTTGGGAGAAATATGAGCTGTGTAGGCAGACAACACGAGTCTTCTGTATGGTGTTGTACCAGGATAAGCAGATCAGGGTAGAAGCAATTTGCCCTATCCCAAAGGGGCCCTAGGATTTTAATAAGCTGGTTATGAAAATTCTATTTCTTTGCAATTTGAAGCAGCTAATTAGAACCTGTAATTTCTCTCCTATAAAGAGAGTGGATGAAGGTTAACGTTAGGCCTCCCGGGCCCTTTCACATTCATTTACAGAGAGAAATTAGGTAACAGTTGTAGCTAATTAAAACAGTGTATTAAATATTTAGTCCATCTTGATATAACATGGAGAACACATGCGTGTTGTTGGGGTATGGAAAATGATAAAGGGAAGTTAAATTTAATTTTTAATCAAAGATAAACTTAAAGGCAGTATAATAATTTTAGCACTGACTATCCTAACCTGACAGCTAGAGCGGCAGTTGCCTCCAGTCGTCTGAACTGTCAAGATAAAGGAAGATGATGTCGATTTCATTTCATCAGTGAACCACATTGCCCAAGTTCAAACAGCTGGGATTTATGCAATCTGGGAAAAGTACAAAGAGCTCGATGATTTTTATCATGGCAATGACATAAAAAAAAAAAAAAACACCTTCTTGATGTTTCAGATTTTGAAGTTTGAGTTTGGGTAATATGAGTGCATTTTGGGGAACTATCCTAAGGAGATATCTCATTCAGGCATCTTTTAAAGGCAGGATTTGTGTCTAACAAAGCTGTTCCCTGAAAGGAAATCTTCCCCCATGAGGCTGTGCAGGCTTGGCAATGGGGCAGCATTGTGTTGAATAAGGTCTGACTTTGTCATAGACTGACACCTAAACTCCTGCATGCTGAGGACAGTAAGTCATTTGAGTTGTCATACCCAACTCAAAATATCTTCCTAAAGTGGGATCTAGTTAAATCAGGACATGCGTATCAGAAGGACATCCCTCAAAACCAGTCCCATGACTGCTCTTCCCTTGGGGGCCTCACGCAGGGTCGAACCTCTTCACGGTGAAATCAGTGCACAGGAAAGCTCCCAAGACTACGGTAACTTACCCAGAAGCAGGCTTCTAGGAGGCCAGAATAATATATTAATAAAAGGGCAAAGATGAGGGGAAAAGATGAAAAGGCTTATAAAAATGGAAAGATTCTGAAGACTCTAAGGCATGCGTCCCTTTAGCTTTTCTAGTGAGGTGATTCATCTTGGTGCGGGAAGCCCCATCACTACTCTGGTTGTTTCATTTGGGGATGCTGGAAGCATCTTTGTAGAGCTGTACAAAAGAAATGGCAACTCTCAAAGACCGTCTTACTTTGCTGCATTGTCTTCCAGTTGCCCGTTATTACAAAATGGTTTCTGGTGGCAATAATCCTTTGAAAATGCCTGTTATTGGGGATCAGAACTGGTTGTCAGAGCATGAACTACCCTCGACTTCACTTTGGGCTATTACATAACAAAAGGGCGAAGGAGTGGTGAGTCTGCCAGGTGTATTAAATTATATCATGCATTATAGAAGTTCTGTGATGGGTATTAGTATCCAGAAAAGTCGATCAGAGATTGCCAAGCTCCTTATCTGCCGGGGCAGGGCACCGGCCTCGGGCCTGGGAATGCAAGGCTTGAATTGTAACCACCAAGACACTACCGCAGTCCTTCTCTGTCCTAGCATGGAGACTGGCAGCAGCTCACCGGCATTTCTTCTGTTCTCTGACCTCGAAAGAGATCAAAATGTACTTCATTGACCATAATACGCTGTACTGACAATGAATTTATTCAGGTCCTAGATTTCTCAGTGGCAGATCTGTCTCTCAGGCAATCTTCTATAGCCGTAGAATTTGGTGGGTCCTCTCAGCACTTTTTGTGGGTCTAGATTTTGTTCTCCAGTTACCTTAGGACGACAGAGGTAGACAGCGAGCCTTCAGAAGTCATGGCCTCTGGGAAGCTCTGCCCCATGTCTGAAATGCCCACAATCACTCTTAGCGTTGACACAGCACATTGGGCTCAAGATATCTTTCAGGTCAGAAGTTTTCTGAAGGGGAGAAGCATGAAATGAAATGAAGGTTGAAATTTCATGGAAGTAAACCTTCAGCTGCAAACACACAGCTCTGGGTGATCCTTCACGTTGCTACTGGCCTAATCCGTTGCTGATGAACTATAGGATGGTACTGCTTCTGATTAAGTTTCAGTAGAACATCCTTATGAGACCTGTGTAATAGCACATCGCCTCCATAATCTATGCTTCTACTCTTAAGCATCTATACTTAAGTCCTAGATGGAACATTTTCCTACTGAATTCATCTGTATGGATTTGGAGCTGGGGATTGGGTCACCATTGTATCCCCAGGGCCTCACACGGAGCCTGACACATAGTAGATGCTATATAAGCATATGTTGAATGGAACTGAATGAAAATTTCTTTTGCTTAAAAATTCTTTTTTATAAAAAAGGATTACATGTTAATTGTAGAAAATTTGTAAAAAAAAAAAAAAAAAAAAAAAAAGCAGGTACTGGGAAAGAAATAAGTATCACCTGTTTTGCAGCCTCCAGAGATTATGGCATTAGATGCTTTTTGCATATATCATTCCATTATTTTTATATACATGTATTTTTTTACAAATGGGATCAGCCTGTATATGGCATTTTGGAACCTGTTTTGTTCATTTAGTGATGTATTTCCAAGTCATTACGTGATCAGTTTTACCATTATTTGTAATGGCTTCATGAAAGTTCATGAATGAATGTACTATAATGTATATCACCTTCTGTGATGCATTTAGGTTGTTGTAATTTTTCTCTAATACGAACAGTGCTGCAACATATATCCTTTAAGTTAAATTTTTGTTTCTCTAAATGATTGTTTTCCTGAGTTGATTTCCTAGAAGTGGAATTGTATGTCAAAGGTTATGCACATTTAAAATATTTGATAGACGTGGCCACGTTATTTTCAGAAAGCTTATGCCAATTTGTATTCCCACCAGCATAAAGGATACTTCCCAATACCCTCATTGTTGTTTACAAATCATTTTCAATTTGACAGGAAAAAAAACACAAAAAGTACCCCCAAAGTCTTAATTTTATTTTTACTTAAAAGTGAAGTTGGACATTTTCTTTTGTGTCTTTTGTTTGTCTTTGTTACAATGGGCTGCACTTCTTCTGTGATTTGCTGGCTCATATCCTTTGCCCTGTTGTGTTTTCATGTCATAGTGTAGCAATTAAGAAAATGAACTTTGGGGTCCCACATGCCTTAAAAGGTTCTAATAGCTATCACTTACCTACTGTGTGACCTGGGACAAGTTCTCACCCTTTCTAACCCTCAGTTCACCTTTTAAACAAGAATAATGGCAGTGACCACCTCAGTGCAGTTGTGCCATGTGTGGTTCCTGAGCCCTACATGCCTGGTTTTAATACTTCAGTGCTTATTTAATCCCTCTATTTCTTTTAGCATGTTCTTACTTCATATATCATGATAGAATATCCCCACTTAACCTCTATTTATACATTTTAATTGTCTACAATAACCTTATTCATTTATTTATCTGATAAGTATTTTGGGGCACCTGCTATGGGTCAGTCACTGGGCATCTGCTACGAATTAGGAGTTGGGGAAACAACAGTGAGCAAAACTAATATATGTTCATCACAAAGCTTACATTCGTGTGTGTGTGTGTGTGTGTGTGTGTGTGTAGGGGACAGAACATAACCAGGTAACAGACAAAATTACTATAAATTACACCAAGTGCTATGTAGAAAACCAATAGGGACAGAGACAGAGAATAAAAGGAGGACTTACCATAGATAAGATGAGGAGGAAGGGCCTTTTGGAGGTGGAAAGTTTTACGATGAGACCTGAAAGATGGGAAGGAGATAGCCATGCTAAAATGTTTCAATGCAGAGGGAGCAGTCTGTGCAAAGGCACTGAGGCAGAAAAGAACTTCAAGTTTTGGAGGAATTAGAAAAAGGCTAGCCCAGGAGGAAGAGAGTGGGTGGGAATTTGGCAGTTGGGGTTAGATGGTGATCTGCAGTGGGATTAGGGAACAGGGCAGGGGCCAGAGCATTTTGATTTTTATTCTAAATAAATGGAAGACCCCTGCAGAGCTTTGAGAAAAGGAGGGACACTATCTGATTCCCATTGTAAAAAGCTGTCTCTGTGGCTGAATAGCAATGGAAGAGCTCAAGTAAGAGGCCCAGGTGAGAGGTATTGATGGCTTGGATTAGGTTATTGGCAGAGGAGATGAAAATCACCAGAATTGTATGCAGCAAGAAGCTTCCAAATACATTATTTATTTCCCCACTCCATGTCATTAATTAGGACCACTTTTAACACTGGCTGTGATTAGAGGTCACCCAGGGCTCTGAAAGAGTGGGTTCCCATGCTGTGGCAGGTAATCTAGCCCTTCTGTCCAGTGCAGTAGGGTTACCAGAAACATGTCCTCACATTTACTACTCCAGGAAAAGCTCCAGTCTCCCAAAAAGTATGTCTGAAATGGAAGATTACAGAACTTCCTGCATCCACTAGAGCCACTGGCTTTGACCAGTCTCTGGGCTCCCAACTGGGGGAAACATTTTGAAAAGTCAAGTCAGTTTCAGCACATAGTATCTGTCTTTCTCTTCTCTTGATCTGCTTGAAAAATCCTGACCCCACAAAAACAACAAACAAATAAAACCATAAGGATGAGGAAACAAGATAGAGACTAGCTCTCAAGCCTGTTGACTGAACAGTATGTGTATATTTTTGTGTTAAAATATTTTGTTGTTCTTTGTTTGTACTTCCCTGATTTGCCTGCTGCCTCCCCGAGCACCCTATCCCTGTGCGTTTCATGTAAGTTCTGCGTAGGAGCTTGTACCTTCTCTACTGACGGAACGCTCCTTGAAGACAGGACTGATATATTATCCTGTGTGACCTCACCTTCCTCAGCCTTTGCCTGTTGAAATGCCCTTTTCACCAACTTATTGTATGGCCTATACTACTCAACTTTCCTTGCTTTTCTCTTACACAGAAGATTCGTGGGGAGGAAGAAAAAGAACACCAACAGAGAGGTCCTTCCTAGCAACAGAGTCAGGAAAGGGGTCAGGAAAAGATCCTTCTGTCCTCAAACAAAACTTAGAGAAGGAACCAGACAACTTTGCAGTGACAGGATCCTCCTTCTCAACTGGAGCTGAGGCCTTAGAGCCCAAGACTGCACATGTCACATTCAGGGAAACCAAGAAGTTTGGGGGGAGGAGTGCAGTCGTGACAGAGTTCTGGAAGGAGATGGTGCTCTTTAGGGCTCTATCCCAGGCCCCTTGACCAGAGAAAGAAAGCATGCATGTGTCCCCAGTGCAGGCCACAGAGTTAGGGTGGAAATAGTGTAAAACCTGAAGGGAATCTTCAACCAGTGACTTGGAGCAGAATGTTTGGTATCTAGCAAGTATCTGGTTAGTACTTGATGAATGGAAGGGTAGGTGGTTGGGCGGGTGGATGGGAAACAGAAAACAGGAAAGGTAATGACAATCAGAGGTCAGTAAGGGGGGATAAGGACACCAAAGGCAGGGGAGCCATGAAACACCTCATCTCTGTGTAGGGATTTGAGCCCTCTGCTTAAGCCAACTTGCCTGTGGTAAGAGGGAACCCAGGACAACTATAAAACTCATGGTCTGCGAGATTAAAACATCATAGTTACTTAGGATAAAGTGCAACTCTTACTGACCAAAGACAAGAAATAAGCTTTCCTCTGGGGTCCTCAAAAAGAAGATAATGGTCTCCCCAAACCCTTGGGAACTTTGACTTGTTTTCTGGCCCCATCCACTCGAGGCTACTGCTCCCTGATGCCATAATAGTGGCTCTCTGCAGTAGGGTCTTCAGCCAGGGGACAAACTTCCATTGTTGGGGTTGGGGGGTCTTGTGAGCATTGGAACACTCCGGAGGAGCAGAGGTTGTTGTACAGCTAGTGAGCTTGTATAGAGCACCAAAAACCCACAAGTGATTCTAATACGGGAGCTCTCCATCCCCCTTCACAAGGAGCCATGCTCCTACTGTCTCCCTTTTGGAGAATCACAGGTAAAGCAGAGTGAACGCTGTCCTCAACAATATCCTTGCAGCTGTCTGACGAGTCCTTGACTTTTCTTACTGACAGAAGCCCCAGAAGGCAGTAGGTGAGGTGACAGCAGAAACTGCTATTTTGGACTAATTCTTAGTGACAGGGAAGATTGGTTGGGAAATAGAAGTGACAAGAACCTTCTATAAGCAACTGTGCTGTCTTAGAATTCACAACAGCTGTTGCTTTTAATGAGTTTGGGAATGATTTGGGCAGAATCCCAAACTCCTAACTCCTTGACCTATAACCTGCCACTGTGCTGACTCACCAGGGTGGTGTGCAAAGGACACACTCTGTCCAAATGCAGGCCGCTGCTTACTGGGGGGTCTCTGGCCCCCAGGTCCCAATGAGGAAATCACGAGGACTGCAGTCGTGCCCAAGGCCATGTGAGTCTTGGTCCTGCACCCTGACCTGGGCCCTCGGGGTCTCACTGATCCAGAGGCAGGGGAGACAGAGAGACAAGGGAGCTTTCCTGTAAAGCCCGGAGTGACACACCCAAATCATGTCATCGAGCTTCACAGCCCTGGACCTTTCCCTGGTTCATTTTTCTCTCTTTAGAGTCCAGGCAAGGAACACCTTTGGAGATCTCCTCTTAGAAAGAACCCTCTTCTTTTGCAGCATTAAGCTCTGCAACCCCTGACAATTTACTCTATTTGATCCATTTAATAGCAACTCTACCATTTGGGTTCTATATGTTAACCAATTTGCCAGTAAGGAAAATGAGACCTAGAAAGAGCAGGTAACTCACTCAAGGCCTCACAGCTCATTTGGGAGAGACTCAGATTCTGAATATAGGGGTGTCTAATTCTCAACCCTGCGTAGTAACCCCTGCATTCTGCTAACCTGTGCACCCGGTCGTCTCTGTCTCCCACGAAATAATGCTCTGTGTCCACTGTTACAAAGTATAGGGGAAAGGAGAAATTTCCATTGAAAGTTGCTTGGAATAGCAAGTGTAACATCACCATTTTAAGATGCAATATTTTCCCTCTTAGATAATCCCTGAAGCAGGCAGTTATTTAAATACAGCTGCCTTCAATCTTTGCATGGCTTCCATCTGGCATCAAGGGGCAGACACCTAGGAAGAAACATTATAAAACTGATCATCCATCCATGGGAGGCCTTGAATAAGACACCATTTTATGGTCTCTGAATATGAGACTGTAATAACAAAGACCAGAGCTTTTTCATACCTCTGTTTTTTCATATTTTATCACTGAGCTTCAGTGTAAAAAGAAGCCAAGGGAACTGGGCATGGGGAAGGTAAAGCTTCCGCCGACTGATACCAGATCTGTCTGGAAAAACACAAAGTATTTAAAATGGAGTAGCTTAGGAAGAAATGAGCTCTATGCTAATAATACATTCAAGTATGTCCAATGCTGACTTCATCTGACTTCCCAGATTTATGAAAAGAAATATAGAAAAGGTGGGTAACTAATATTTGTGGAGACTCTACTACATGCCAGGCACTGAGTTCGGCACCGGTGCTTCTTTCTGCACTCGCAACCCTGATGTTTCTGTGTGAAAGAAGAAATACGTATAACTCCAATCAACAAATAAATCATTAAGACAACTTCGAAATGTCATGAAGGAAACAAAAACGAAGTGGCTGGGATGACAGAGAGCTAGCCATGCAAAGTGGGAGGTGAGGACCTCCCACGGGGATCGCGGAGGGAAAGGTGCTTGCAGAGACCCCAGAGCCAGGAGTCTGTGGTGTTTCTGGACCTTCCAGGACATCTCAGCCGTGGTGTTAGGAGTTTGGAGTATATTCCAAGTGCAATGGGAAGGCACTGGAGGGTTCAAAGCTAGGGAGTGACATGATCCATGATGTTTCATGAACAGGACTATGGCCATTCCAATTTGTGGAACAATTAATTATTTTCTTTTTGACATAAGTGGATTTTCTGTTTTACTTAATTTGAGGGCTTTACGCATGTGAGTTTGCCTTTTTGTTCAAGGTATTGAATCTGTAAGGCTTCATAGAAGAAGGGACATACCTGTGAACAAATAACTGTCACCATGTGATCTCCAAATAACTGTCATAGAGCGCAAGGGAAGCAGCCAGGGGCTTCGAAGCCATACGAGTGCTAGGCCCTGCGGTGGCCAGCAGCCTGAATCTTGGAGACAGGTTTGTTTCCGGAGCCCTAGTACCAGCAGAGGGGGTCTGTCATGGTATTGTGGCCAATTGACAAGCACTGAGTTCGGGCTCTTGGTCCAGGGTCTGTGCCAAGCATTGTGCTGGATTTTATGGATTCAAATATGAGTGAGACAGGGGTCCTGTCTTTCCATTCAATCCCTGCTCCTTTAAATGTGGTTGTGCACAGGCTCTGTAATGTGATGTGTGTCATAAAAACCCAAGGTTTACAGCAATGCCTATTGCGTCTCAGGGCTCCTGGTATCTCCACATTGTTCCTGCATGTTAAGGACTCATTCCTGATGTGACCTTTCTGGATCTGATTGTGGATGGCCGCTATCTGGTACTCGGTAAATCATCACAGAATGGGCACGTAAGTGATCAAATAAACTTTGTTCTCAGTTTGGCAAGCACTTCAGATAAGAGAGCCCATCTTCATTGTCCAAAGAACCCAATTTAATTTTGAGGAAGTAATAGTGCAAAATATAAGAGATATATAAGACAAGGATTCTTGACCTGGAATTCAGAGGTTCCCAGGAAATCTGGGCCTAGGTTTGGTGGAGGAGGTACCCTAAACCTCTTGAATATTATCTGAAATTATGAATTTATAGCCTTGGGAATTTTGGAGGGGAGAAGGTCAGTAGCCCCTGCCAAATTATCAGTGGATCTTGTGACTCTCCAAAGGTTAATAAGAGTTATAATCGTTATAGTGTCTGTGGATAGAAGACATGGCTTTCCTTGGCTCACTTTGTTCAGTTTTATTGCAGCAAGTCATCTGAAACACAAGTGGGATGCAAATCTAGCTGACTGGAATTCATTGCCCCTGACCCTTTCATCTGTTATTACCTCATTTGCCATTGATCACAATGAGGGGGATGGGTGGAGGATCCCATGTTAGGGGTGGTTAAAGTTCAGCTCAGTGGGTTTAAATGACTCACTCAAGGTCGCCAAGCCATTGAGTGTGGCATTGGACCCACCTGGAACCCAGGTCTCCTGATTCCTGGTCGTTTTAAGGATACCTGGAATTTGTTTTAGTGGAGTATGGTGAGGCATGCCGACATGGAAATGATTGTCATGAAGGAAGAAATTTACACTCATGTGATATATAGTCTTCCCTAGAAGCAGAAGGTGTACCACACCGTGCAGGGCTACACAGGGAAGCACCAAGGCAAGATGAGTGGGCAGAGACAGGGAACTAGAGGGCAGAAGCCTTTATTGTGGTTTCCATGGGAAGAAAGAGGCCAAGCAGGCTTAGGATTGGAGAGTCAGTATCTCAGTGGGCACTGGAGTGGAGGGGCTGTCCCTAGTTGTCTGATACCTGGCCTGGAATGATTGGGGCAGGAAGGTAATGGCCCAGAGCTTGAGAGCCTGATGAAAGGAGGTGGCTGGAGGCACAGGCTATGGATTGGCGGGTTTGCATATCGAAGATCCACTTGCAGGCAAGTTGCTTGCTATCTCCAGGAATTCGCTAACACTGGGAGGGGCAGTCCCTCCAGGGTCATCAAGGCCCCAGATATCAGAGCAATAATAATGCAGAAAATCAAAACACATAGTTAATACACTGCCTCTGTCCCCTGAATGAAGTCAAAGGAGCTGGACATTCGAATAAATTGCATCGCGTACTTTTGAGGATGTTTGTAGCTTGACTTCTTACTGCTCCGTTAAGTGGTATGTAATCTCCTTTGTTACCCTGTACCAACCCCAGGTCACACCCTCTGGGTGACCAAGAGACAACCGTCTCCCTCATCTTGACAAAACAGATGGCCATAAAACTGGACTTTCCTCCCCCGGCCAGAAGATTACAAATGACAGTTTTTTCTGAATTGGGATATTTTCAGTACTACACATGAGGTTTAAGGCATTTGTGCTTGGGAAGTACAGACTCTCAGAGTGTTCCCAAAGTGGCAATCCATTTTTCATAATGATCTATGATATTCAGTTGTTGAAATTATATTACTTTTGTAATTTAATTCAATTGATCGCATTTTATTGCTGCTCAGGGCGGTATTACCTTAGTTGCTTCTCTTGTCCTTCTGGATAAGGATGTTTCTTCTTTTATTATGAGCATGATGGCTTCTAGATTAAAGCAGCCTGCTCAGTATTACTGTTTCCTTTGGAGTCAACCTTCTTTGAGCCCATCTCTACTCTTGTATAATTCTCATGAAGATATATGTTGGCAATGATTTATGAAGCATTTTTGTGGCTAATCAGGTTCTAGCCTTCATCTTCTCCTTAGAGATTAAAGATTTTATTTAAAAATGCTTCTTTGCACCAGAAATCATAGAAATGAGCAAATAACAATAGAAGTTGGTTATGAATCTCTTTTGTGGAGATACAGATTAAGAACATATTCAGTAACATCAAAATGACTTTGAAACAGAGATATCAGGAGACCTCTTTTCTAAAGCTGAAGTCATTCATCATTTTGAGAAATCCTGCAGGTATATTAGGGAATAATTGAGTCAGGCAGTGAGTCTGAGGGGGCAGGAGCAGGTGAGAAGACACGAAGGTGATTCCACACGCCTAATGCAGAGGCTGCCACTTAGCTGAATTAAAATTCAGAACCCGTGAATGTGGGCATCTATAGGTACTGGACGATTCTTGTAGCCAATGTCATTTATACCTGTAACCCATATGAATCACATATTTTTAAAGGTGGAAATAATAGATTTGTAGTTAAATGTTATTTTAAAATAACAGTTTGCCTCCTTTTTTCTATAAAAGTATAGACTATGTATTTTGAGTCTCCTAAGTGCCCCATCCCCAGCCCTTTCCTCTGCATCTGGGAGCAAGAGTGGGGTTGTTGTAATTTCCAGGAGTAATGCTTCAGGCGTGAAGATGCAGCTCAGCAGCTACAACTAGCTGGTGCACATCTGCCCTGTCTTGAGGAAGGAGGAAAGTGTGGTTAGCTGATCCTGCTGGCCTGGTCTGGCTGGTGTCTGACATTACTGCCTTCTTAGATTGACACAAGCTTTTTAAACAATGTCATCTTGATCCAGCTTCTCTCTCTTTTTTAACCACTCTATTGTCAGCTCATGGAAGTTGAGCCTCAATCCTGAGCAATCTGTAGAAATAGCTCTCTGGGAAATGGCTCCAGTGCTTTCTTATTCCCAGTCCCACTTCCCTTTGCTCAGGCCTCATCTTCTTGGTGATATTTTTTAAAGTGTTGACCTTAGATCACCTGTGTCAAACCTACCACGGCACTTAAAAAACATGTAGATCCCTGGGCCTACTTCATCTGAATCTCTGGAAGGTGGTGCTGGGTCTCCTTCTTTAACATGTGATTCAAGGCCCCTGGGGAGGCTGACACCCTGTGAAGTCTGAGCCACTGTCATCTCTCACCTGGAACATCGCAGTGGCCTCTGGCTTGGTATCTCCATTTCTACCCTTACCTCTCTATGGCTCTGGCTCTCAAACCTGGCTGCATGTTGGAATCTCCCTGGGGAGTTGAAGAGTTGGGCCTTGTCCTGATTTAATTGTTCTTGGATGGCACCTGGGCATTCAGAATTGTGAGAACGTCACAGGAAGATCGAACGGGCAGCCAGGTTGAGCACACCTGTCTATGGCTTAGTTTCTCCACTGCAGCCAGAATGACCCTTTTACGTTATATGTCAGCTCATGTCAGGCTTCTACTCAGCCCCTCCTGTGGCTTCTGTTCTTGCTGCAAAAAAAACAGCCTACATTCTAACAGTGGCCAAGTTCATCCCTACAGCCTCTCCTAGGTGACCCCATTCCGTCCACAGTGGCCTCTTCAATATCTCTGGGACTTGGTATCCTTTGTTCCCTTCACCTGGAGCACTCTTCCCCAGTAGCCATATGGCTCGTCCCTTCTCCCCCAGCCCCACTGTGTCCAGGTCCCTGCTCAAATATCACCTTATCAGGAAGGCCTTCCCTTCCTCCCTTTCTAGAACAGCAGCCATCACCTTACCCTGCTTGATTTTTTCGTCAGCATTTAATCCAACAAATAAAATAAATGTTCTATATGAATTTGCCATTTATTATCTGTTTCCCTCCCAAGAAAATGTAAACTCCCTGAGGGCGGAGTTTATTTACCGATGGTAAACATCAAACATCCAGCACCAAGCACGGCCCCTGCACATGGTCAGCATTCAGAAGTGACACAGGGCAGGTGACTTCTTGAGCTGTCTCGAAAGCACGGGGCATTGGTGCCCTCACCTTCCTTACTGGGGGGAGATGCGCAGGCAGCAGCAGCCTATTTTCCAGCTGTGTAATTGCCCTGTTACAACGCCACTGGCAGCCACTTCTCTTCCCCTATTTCAATGGCTGCAGAAAGGAGAGAATTTGGTCCATTATCTTTGCAAACCCACACGATCTATATTCCCTAAAGGTTGAGAAGAATGGTACCTCTCTAATTTCCTGGTGGGCAGAGCATCTATATGAGTAAAAAGCATAATCTGTTTTTTGGAAAAAAACTGGATTGCGTTTTTTGTTTGTTTCATTTGGGAAATTTTATACTAAGTAGATTAAAATAAGTGACTTTGAACTTTGAAAGTCTATGTCTTAACTTTTTATTAAGCTTAATTGGGTTTGTAGAACATTTAAAGATCATCCAAACTTGAATGGGAGATCAAAGTGAACTAACAGACTGATGCAGGCTTTTTCTGACCCTTGCCTTTGGGCTGCATTACTGAAGTTAATGAAAAGGGTGGCTTCCCTGCCTCTGCACAAAGGCCTGGCTTTCTGGGGTGCTTTCGTGTGTCCCGATGACAGCCCTGGCCTGAACCGTGCCAGGGCTCTCCCCTGTGATTGTCTGTGTGTGCACCTGGCCTTCAGGACCACCCCAGATCTGGCCTGCTTAACACGCCTTGCCACATCAGAAAATTAGTTTGATTCAAGGCGGGCCAGTGAAAGTTTGTTTGGTGGTACTTCCTACAGCTCCTTTGGGTTATAGAATCTGTTCATGATGAAAGTGAGGAGCAACTTGACTGTTAGTCATGGAGGTTTTTCACCCAGTTAAATTAGCAGTAGAGTAAGGCAGCCCTTACTAGAATATGCAAGGCCAGGACTTAATTTCCACAAATCATCTCTTTTTGTGTTTGATTTTCACTGCTACCTTTATTTGTCCTATGTCCTTACTGAAATGTTCAGGAAGTAGCAATGTCACTGCTTTCTCCTCATTTAAAATGATCTTTAATTACTAAAGCAATACTTGTTAATTTGTGAAATGGTCTAAAAATTTATGATGTAAAAAGTGTGAGGCCTCTTTTAGGAAAAAAAAAATAGAATTCTATGCTAAACAAAATTCCACCACTTGCTTTTCCCCGTCCCAGTTCAGAACGGATGAGGACATAGCTGTATGTATGGTTCCCGCTACGTGAACGCGCCATAAATGTTTGGCCAATCAGCTACCAAGACACACTCAGGATTTAGCAGCTTTTGATCATTACAAGTAATGAAGGTGAACATCCTTGTACTTTTCTCATTGTATATTTGTGAAAATGTCTAAATCTGAATCATAGGGCTCCCCGAAGACGTCCATTCTCCGATACCTCTACCACTCCCTATCATCTTGGTTACCTATTAGCCCCACAGGCATTTTATCTGTTATCCCAGCTTTAAGATACGTGCCTACTGGGAGAATTACTGGGTCAAAAAAGTTACAAATATAAAATTCTATAGATATTGTTAAAATTGCTCTCCAAAATATTTCATACTCTGAAGTAAAATCCCTTTTCTTTTGTGGCCAGTAGAAAGGCATCATTGTGAGAAATGCAGGGTGTGAGCCCGTATCATTTGATTATGTTTATTTTATAGGCAGACACGCAGCAAGTAATTTCCACGCCATGTCTCCTCAGATAAGGAGGTCAGTTTACTGGGAGCCAACGACTTCACACAAATGGAAATACTGAGCCTGATTCTGATTTTCTTTCATAAACAATAAAATAACATACACACCAACAACACAAACGTAATGCTCGTAAATCCCTTAGCACGGTACCTGACCCAGGGGAAGGTGCCGACTGTGGAAGCCGTGGTGGTGATGGTGGCAGGGGCAGTGCTGGTGGGGTCGGGGACACGGTGATGCTTTTCATTATTGTCGTTGTTGTTAGCACAATTATTCTTGAGCAGTCATGTCTGCTCTGAAGTTTGGCGCAGTCTTACTGGTTTTCCAAATAGGTTGCCATCTTTTAAATCAGGAATTGTAGAAGTTTTGCCAGTGACTCATGGCATTGTTCTGGAGTTTTAACTATGCTTCCAACAGAAAATTCAGTGTATACTAAAGTTCTTCATCTGGACAGCAGAGAAGGCTGGCAGATACCTTTGCTCGAAAACTAACGGGTTGCTTTGTGTTGCAAATTGCCTACAAATATAGACTCATTGCTTCAATTCCTAAGAGCTATCTCTTATACTTTTTCACTTGGCTAAGAGCCAGTGGGGATATAAGTTTTTATCAGTCTAGTGCTCTCCCTTTAAAGAGCTTAAATTTGAAATTACAGACAAGGATTTATGAGAAAGCATGGGTCTGGTCTCAAGAGGCTGGATTCCAGGCCTGGCTCCAGGGCCTTGGAGCTGGTTGGAGCCTTCCGTATGGACCTAAGTAGCATCTCCAGGAGGCCTAGAGGAGACCCCAGTGCTATCCTGAGGTCTTGGAATACCTCTTTCATGAGATCAAACCTTGATGATACAAACTAAGCAAGGCACTTAACTGGGCCTCAGTTTCTCCCTAAATCAGGGACCTTCAGCTAAGTGCTGACAGCGGCCAGGCAGAGAAAGTGAACAGGGGAAGTAACTCTATGTAGGGGGTGGATGATAACCACCTTTGGCCATATGAGGCTGGATCTTTGCCTTGCCCGCTCCCAAGAGAAGCCAGAATCTCCCAATTAAAAAGAAACCATGCTCTTGTTCCCAAATGTGACTCTAGTGCGAATGATGTGGCAAAGAACCAGGGGAGTGAAGAGAGGCCCGTGTGCCTGCCCATCCGCCCAGGGAGCCCCTGCAGGAGCTGTGATGGAAGAAATGACAGCCTTACCGAGCACAAATGAAAACATGCAGACATTATGCAGTAATGTGCATTTACACATCTCTTTAAGTTAGAAAGAAACCATCGCCTAACAACTAGCCTTCAAGTTATAATGCTCAAATTAGAGGATATTCATAATTAAACCAAAATCGTCATTTTTACAGTCACCTGTAAGCATTCGTACATTGTTATCCATTCATGTTTGAGTCATAGTGTTCTAAGTACTGGGCTGTTGTGCTCCATCAGGACACAGCCAGGTAAAGCAGACACATCCCTTCCTTTCCCTTGTCAAGTGGATAGTCAAGTTGAGAAGATCAACCTCACAGACCTAAGTATGCGGGTACTAGTTAACCACAATTGTAGTAAAGGCTGGGAAGGAGCAGTCGTCGTGCCTGAGCCACCAGTCTGGTTGAGTTGGGGGACATCACTTGGGAAAGCCTTCAATGCCACCTGTCAAGCGTCACTCATCTAGTGCCATGTCTTCATGGACTTCACTCACAAAGAGAGGGCCAGAGGGCTGCACTTGCCCCCCTGGAAGAGCTTTGTTTGGACTGTGCACTGTTAACCCACATACCCTTTAAAATTTGAATTAAAGGGTTTTAGCCTTTTAACTCCTTATCTTTCTTCCATCTAACCCTCAACTTCTTTCTGGCAGGGAGTTCTGGCTTCACGAGAGAATTGAGAGAGCATAGAAAAGGAGAGAGCCAGGGTTTTACATGTGTTCTCCACTCTTCAGGAGCCAAAAGCTTAAGGAGACTAGAGAGAGTCCCCATTAGTCTCCTGGCCACAGGCTGTGCCTCTCGTCCCAGTTAATTACCTCCTAATATCATACCAGACACCACAGATGGGAAAGGAGTGTCTGCAGCCTGTCCTCACCACTGGGGGCAAATGCTGATGGTCTTTCAATGGTGTTTTGATTCCCAAGAAGAGCACACTCGGCGTTTCCCATGTGAACGAGGAAGGCAGTGGGGGGTTGTGTCCAGACCTGGAGCTCCTTGCCCGTTCGTGTGGAGCAAGGATCCCATTTCCAGTTGTTCTCCTCTGTCATGACTTGCACGCTGAAAATCAACCACCACCAGTGCCATATGGTTTAAAAGATCAAAGGCCTCAGTTTTGAATATATTTCTAGCTGACTGTACTTCAGATGTCTTAAATATGCTCCTACAGATGGGAAGCATGGAACATTAAAGAGGTAAGCCACATGTGTGTGAGCCATGCATGTGGGCTGCGCAGGATGGAGAAAAGCGAATGCCGCTCAGCCATGTGTCTGTCTTCCTTTCAGGTTCGCATCTTCACATACCTCATTGGACGGGAGGCTGCTTTTGCAGATAATCTCAAGTGGATGGCCTGTGCCAACAAAGGTGGGTCTGCCCGCCGTGCTCGGCTCCGAATGACTTCCCCTTGCACGTACAGAATTAGGAATAGTCATGAGAAGGTTGAGAGTTTTAAGAGAAGGCTGTGAATTCTATGATGAGGTCTGGTGTTCCTAAATGATTATTAATAGATTTGTAACAGCTTCTCCCAAATTCTGTTTATAAATTTTGAGGACATAGTCAAGTGAAGTGGTTAAGACTCTACTCTGCTGCTTAGTAGCTGAGTAACCTTGGGAGAATCACTATAGCAGAGACATTTATTGTGCATTAAATATCCACATGCTCTCTCACCATTCCCAGCCCCTTTGCAGTTGGGTGGGGCCCCAGGGCTGGCTCTGGCCAGTAGGCTGTGAGTGAAACCAGCCTGAGTCACTTCAGAGCTAAAGCATTCAAGAGCTGGTATGGTGGTGTCTATACTCTCTTCTGCTCTTGTGGACTCTGAAGCCACCTGGCTCAGAGGAAATAGTCAGGAGATGCAGCAGCCTTCATCGGCCTGGGTCCTTGAGTGACCACGTGGAGCAGATGCCTTTCACTCTGCCCCTGCCTTCTGCCAACCCACAGAGGATATAAAGTATGCATGACAAATAAGCTTTTGTGTTAAGCCACTGAGATTTCTGGTTTGATGTGTGTCATACCATAACGTTGCCTACATTACTAATTAACTTGCCTCAATGTTTTACTATTTAAAGCTGGAGTGATAATAATAGTTCTTCCTTTGATCCTTTTTTTTTAGTTGACAAATACAAATTGTGTATGGTATGCAACATGATGTTTTGAAGTATGTATACATTGTGGAATAGCTAAATCAGGCTAATTAACATACATATTGCCTCACATACTTATTTATTTGTGGTGAGAACACTTGAAATCTATTCTCTTAGCAATTTTCAGGTATACAGTGCATTGCTATTAACTTTAGTCACTGTGTTGTACTATAGATCTATTGAACTTATTGTTCCTAACTAAAATTTTGTGTCTGGTTTTTCCTTTGATTCTTATTAATGAAATAGTGCATATTAGGTGCCTAGTTCAGTGCTTGGACATAATAAGTGCTCAGTAGTTGTTAGCTTTTTTGTATTGATCAGATTAATTGATTATCAATCTCCTGCTGTGTGTCAGAAATAATAGCTTGAGGATGGCACAGGGAGGAAAACGATAGGGCATCCAGTCTATTAAGGGCTTGTTTTCATTTTACATATAGCCAAGAAGGCAAAACATAGCAAGCATATAGGTGGGAGAGTCCAGACTCCTTGAGTTCAAATCCAGCCTCCAGCATCTACCAACTATGTGCAAGTTACCATCTGGGTGGGTCTGAGTTATGTTATCTACAGAACAGGAATAGGGATAATAACTTCCCCCTACAGATGTTGTGGGTACAAAAGAGGCTGCACAGATGAAGCTGGTAGCTTAGTGCCTGGTGCATAAGTGCTCTAAATCATTCTCTTCTGTTTTATTGACCTGTGGACCTGTATGGTTACACAGCCCCTCTGAGGCTACAGGTTCCACGAAAGCAGGCTTTGACTCTGATTTCTTCTTGGGTACTCTGACAGAGCTCAGCCTTGCACCTTACCCAGAGTGGGTGATGCTTTGATGTTTGAAAAAATAGACTATAAATACTAATAAAGGGAGATATGTCTGTTGAACAGTAAGTTGGTATTGATGGATTTCAGTGTTCTATTTTTATATGGGTCTCCTAAGCCATCCTTCATAAAAGTTCCAGCGTTTGTACCTTGGTGGAGAAAAGAGGACTCAATGAAGGGTTTAAAGGTTTCAGCTCCAGTTTTGGTGACTTAAGACAAAGTTATTTTAGTTGCAAGCAACCAAAGTTGCTCCCTGAAATTAAAAAGACGAGTGTTTTGAAGAGAGAGGGGAGTGACTCAGAACCCTGAGTGGGAATGGAAGCTCGGGTCTCATGAGGGACCAGGGAGATGTGTTTTAGTTTTTCCTCTCCTTCTCTGCTTCTTTTGACATGTCCATGGCATTCTTCTCTGTAGATAGACCTTCCCTACGATGGCATGCACACAGCCAGAAATGGCCACCCCGCACCATGCATTACCATCCATCCACACAACATGTGCTGTGGGCAAGGCACAATATTGGAAAGGAAAATTTACGTCTTTTCCATTTGACACTGACAAGCAAATCTAAGTCTGATTTCAAATCCCCCTCCTCTCTCCTGCCCCCAACATGATGAGCCAGTTCTCTCCCCCTGCAGAGTCTGGTGTGGGCAGGGGAAGCCCACAGAGAACTAGTAAGTGCTTGTAGGACTCAGCACTGTGGGTGGTGATGTGGGGGCAGTTCTCAGACAGCAGGTGCACAGTCAGGCTAACAAACCTGTGCCCACCTTTCCCTTGCATAGCATTGCCCTTAATTATCTGTTTCTGTTTAGAACAGTCTTTTAAGCAAGTCTCAATTTCCTCATCTGGAAAAATGAAGGACTGCATGGAAGGTTTTTAACATTTCCAAGAAGCTCTGAAAAATAACACAGTCTACAATTGTTTTAGTTCATTGTCTAGCTTGCCTCCCTAAAAGGTATCAGTAATTTTGCTTGTGTGAGAGTTACACGTTTGGCTTCATTTCGGTGGGGGAAATATAGGAGGAATACAGGCATAGGAGAGGGAGGCCGAGTAGACCCCAGATTTCCTCTGAGCAAAGAGGCCATTCCTGAAATTAGTTTTGGAACTTTTCTGGCATTTGAAAACCTTGAGTGAACTACGCTTTTCCTATTTTTTTTTTCCTTTATTTTGTGGTCTTGAAAAAAAAAAAGTTCCTTTCCATTTTTTAACTTTCTTAAAAATTTTGCTGTTATTTTGTTATTTCTTCCACATCAGATTGCAGTTCCTCCCATCAGCGAGTATGCGTTTAGTCATGGGTTATTGTTTTTACCACTGTCTGTGTCCAGCTGATGAAAATTACTCAAATTGAAGTCTTGTCTTAATCAACTAATATTACACCATAATTTAGTTTTAGTCATTGTTTATAAGAATCTTTGAGGCATCCTTTTGAAGAAAATTTGGTCAACCCAGAGTATTTCAGGGCCTGGCTATAGAATATAGCCTTTAAGATTTGTAAGTTCTGAGTACAGCAACTCAGAAAATCCAAGGAGGTAATAGCAGCTGCTTAGCTGGATGGGCTGTGGATTCCACAATGATTGTCCTTCTCTTCGGTCCAAACCCAGGTATTTCCTCCCCTACCAGAGTCAGTCCCTCTCGATAGTTTCACCTTCCTTACTCTGCTTCTCTTGTAAAGGGCCTTGGGAATAAAATGCCATTGCTTGTCACTCTTCCAAGTAGCAGTGCCATCAAAATGTCAGGTTCCCATCATCTGTGCCCATATAAACATTGGCTTCACGTTGCGTCAGTTATGGGGTTTTTAACCACGTAATATCGGTGAGCAAGTATTCTTCTATGGTCATTAATTAAATCATTGTTTATAGTCTCAGATTGTTATAGTTTGGAGGCAGCCAAACATTTTTCATCTCAAGTGACATGAGGTCCAGAGGGTCCCCCGCTAACATGTTTTCACGCTGACTCAGCCAAGGGCTTCAGTGAAATGCAGCATTAGCATGCAGGGAGCGGGGCAGACACAGGGAGAGCCCACAGCAAAGGCAATTGGCTGACTGACCAGGCCTGGCCACAGAGTGACCCTGGGAAGGAGCAAGAATTGTTAGGGCCATCATGTCAACTCTAGGTCCATAGTCAAGGACCTGCTCTCTGTACAGAACTTGTCCCTGCAAGTCCGGTAGCCGTGGAGACAGTTCTTAGCCAGCAGACCTCAGACGCTGTCCTCTGGAAATGAATTTCTGGAGACATTCACATCCCGGGCAGCAGTTCTCTTCCTCCTCCAATCTACTAGCAAAATCCAGAGAGGCTCAGAGTGCATGGGTTTGCTTCATTTTATGCATAAGTAGGTCCTATCTTGAGGGGACCAGCCCTAATGAGGCAAAGCAGCAAGCCATTTTAAATACATTAAAACAATCATTGCCACTGCAGAACGGCTCGTGGAATTTAAAGTGCTGCATTCACACTACTGCATAAACACGTAAATTGGGAGAACAGAAAAGAGGGGCCAACTAGCCCAGATACTCCGTAAAGCCGTGATGACCCCCTAATGTTCAGTGTGCCAAGATTTTAAGTAAACACTGGATGATTCTCCTGCAAAAATCAAAGTTAATGGAGTGTTTTCCAGCTGTGCAAATAAAGAAGGGCCTCCGTGTTTGGGTTCTCAACCCATCAGTCATCGTTCGGGCCAATGGAAATGCTGCCCGTGGCTCTCCTCCTTGTCTGCTTAGCTTGTCCGTTTTTGGTGGGTTAAAGGTCATTCTCTCCTTACTAGAAAGAGAACTAGTGGCCTGAGCCTTCTTGGGAAGTCTAGGCCCCACCGTGTCCCCCTAAAAAGACCTTCAAATTTCTGAAGCCTGAATGGTTGTAGGCATGGTTAGGAGAAAAGTGGCAATTAGAAATTTTTATTATTTTAGGACAGGTGGAGGAAGGCAAACATGGCAGTTATTCAATACCTTTGTGTAATTGTGGACATTCCTTAGAACGTGAGAATTCGAATGGTGATGAAGATGAGGATGGTGATAACTGCTGTTGTTGTTAACAGCAACAAAGGATGACCAGCTGCGTACTAGGTGCCAGGCGTGGTCCAAAGTACTTTTGTGTGTTGTGTCTTTGACCCTCATAAAAGCTCTGTGAGGTATGTGTTATAATTATCTTTATTTGCAGAGAAGGAAACTGAGGCTGAGAGAGACTGGCACCTTGAGCCGGGTCACCAGCTAGCAGGTGGCAGAACTAGGGTTCAGGCCCAGGAGATCCAAAGTCCTAGCTGAAACTCTTCACCAGGATGGGCGACTGCCTTTCTTTGGGGAGAAGAAAGTTGTGATTCGTAGAGGACCCTGATGTGTCTCTCATCACTTGAGATAAGCTAGGAAAAGAAAACTGGAAGGCGAGAAAGGACTTTAACTTGCTGCAGCTAATAAAAAACTGGAGCTGGGATTTATACCCAGCCTGTGAGTTCTGGAAGTGGCACTGCCTTAGCTTGCACAGACGTGTGGTCCAGGTCCTCATGTTTTACAGTGAGGACATTAAGGCTGTAAGAGGAGATGAGACCAGCAGAAGACCACAGCGAGATGTAGTGGGGTCGCAGCATTCCTGGTTCCCCAGTGTGTACCTTTAGGTCATTTTCTTCTTGTTATGTTATTTTTAACATGGAATTAGAAATTATAATGTAATCATATTCACAAAGGGAAAGGCGTGTACCTAACTCTGAGGCTCTGGCTGATTCTGACGGCTTCGCTCAGGAGTCCTGTTCTCCCACCAAGGCCACGGGGCTCGCAGCCCTCCTTGTCGTCCTGTCCCGGTCGGCTCTTTCCAGCTCCATGGACATGTGTTCTTCACTCTCAGGACCCAACAGGCCCCTCTTTTTTTGTTTTTTTGAGACAGAGTCTCATTTTGTTGCCCCAGCTAGAGTGCAGTGGCATCATTATAGCTCACTACAACCTCAAATTCCTGGGCTCAAGCAATCCTCATGTCTCAGCCTCCTGAGTTGCTGTGACTATAGGTGTGCGCCACCACACCCAGCTAATTTCTGTCTTTTGTAGAGACGGGGTCTTGCTCTTGCTCAGGCTGGTCTCCAATTCCTGACCTCAACAATCCTCCTGCCTTGGCCTCCCAGAGTGCTAAGATTATAGGCGGGAGCCACTGCACCCAGCCCCAACAGGCCTCTTGCCTGTTCTTTGGGAAGGTCAAAGAAGATATAGAGGTAGAAAGCTATTTATAAATTGTACACTTTTCTTTAGGTCTGAATACCTTTTTAATAGTATATGATGTTGACAGGGAGGAAGAAGATGAAACAGAATACAGTACTGGGAGAGTCTTCCGAGAATACTGTTATTCCATGGGGAATGCAAACCAGTGAAGTCAGACCATCAAACTCACTGCCCTCATAAAGCTCATTCTCACCTTGGTGCCCTGAAGTCTGGGCACCGGCTCTCAGGTCTTCATCCTGCCTTGCTTAAGAAAGGGAAGAGTCTTTGGAAAGGCCCCATGGAAGCTATACCCATCACACCAAAGGTGGAACGAGGACCTCACCATGTGAGGTAGACAACCAGCATCTACCCGCTGAGGACAGAGTCCTGGAGCCCTCAGATCTGGTGTCATTGCAAAATAGAGTATTGCATGATGCGCCGAAGGGGCAGTTCACACCAATGTAGCTTTCAGACAAAAGACCCTTAAGTAGTATGGAAGGAAGGGTGGTAAAATCTCAGAAATACAAAGCCTCAGGCTGCATATGGTTTATCATGTGGAGCAGTTGTAACCCAGAGTTCACAGAAGGAGCTCTGCAAGGGAAAAAGGTAAATAAATTGATGTTAGGTAGAAAAATGAGCAGACCATTTGTAATGGGTGGCTAATTTCAGCATTAATTACTCCTTGGTAATTATCAAATGATTGCTGATTCTATTTTCTTACATGATAGATGAAGTCCAAAAAGGCACATTTAAAATGAGAATAAACATTCAAGAGCTAGAATTTAACAGAGAAAAAAAAGAGAGGGGAAGGGGAGGCAAAGTGGCCAGCTAGGGGAATACAGAGGGAAAACAAGGGAAGTGTCTATGGTTACAGCCAAAGATTCCAGTCCTTAGCGACTTCCTATTATTCATCATTTGTTAACTAAAATGTGTATGAAAACCTTTTTTTAAAAAAAAGACTCTTTCAGAAAGGTTTCAAATTTTAATGGGTTGGGATCAAATTTGCATAAGCTTTGCAGCAAACATTATTAATATGATTTTTATAATTTCAGCTTTTCTTACCTTTTATATGTCTGCATTCTGGGGTTGAAACCGTGCCCTGGGTTTTGAGTAGAACCTTGGTGTTAATTATTGCGCGTTGCTGGGAACCTCAGAGGACAATCGTGTATTTCCCCCTCCCCATCCTCAACCTTTCCTGATGCAATACATAAACAGCACATTAGAGTCACCGTCTTAGAGGAGGAGCCCTGAGCAGCTGGCCTTGTCCTTTCCCAACACAGGACGAGGCGGTGTTGTCAATGGTTCAGAACAAAGGCCTTAGCATCAAATGACTCTGGATTTGAATTGATCCAGGACAAATGACTGTCTCTGTGAGTTTCTGTTTTTGTCCCCATGCCATGAGCACGTGAATTGGGCCGTCATGAGGCTCAGGTGCAGAAAGGTAAGGTGAATCCCAACAGGGCCTCAGTGACTGTTGCTGCATTATCAGTGGCCCCCACACACCCAAACTCTCCCTTCTGGGCATACTGCTCTTGACAAGATGGACCCCAGTTTCCTGTAACATTTCATGGAGCTGATATTCCAGTGAAAGAGAGCATAGTAAACAAGCAAGTCAGAACCCAGCTGTGGGCGAATCTTCTGAAGAAGCTGAGGCAGTGTTGGGTGAGAGGGGTGAGTGCAGACAGGGCAGTCAGGGCTGGCCTCTCTGAGCTGAGCCCTGGGTGAGGAAGAGGAACCATCTGTGGGAAAACTGGTTGAAGGGTGTTCCAGGCAGAGGGGACAGCCAGTGCAAAGGCCCTGGGGAGGGAATGAGCTTGGCACAGAAAGAAGGCTGGTGAGCTGAAACAGCAAGCAAGGGAGGAATGGAAGGATGAGGCCACCCACATAGGCGGGGGCCACTTAGGGAGAGTCTTGGAGGTCAGAGTGGGATGTTTGGATTTTATTCTAACTTTCCGTAAAAGCTATAATAAGATTTTAATCAGCAAGATGAGGATCTGCTGTGTGCTTTTAGATGATCCCTCTGACTATGTAAGGCACCCAGGAAAGGAGGACAGGGGTTTGTGGGGAGACCGTGGGAGGTGGTGAGGTCTTGGAGCAGGCGAGGCAATGGAGATGGAGACAGAAGAGCTGGTGGATTAGATGCGGGGCAGAGTGAGAAACGATGGATCTCTAGGACAATTATGTCTTTGGCCTAACTGGGCAGTGGTGCCATTTGCTGAGATGGGGAAGACCAACAGGGAGAGGGATGGATTTGGCGAGGGAATCAGGAGTTGGCTTTGGATGAGTTCAGTCTGAGAATCCTGTCCGTTACCCCCGTGGAGGTGTCAGGTATGCAGTTGGCTATGGGTCTGTAGCTCTGCAGAGAAGTCAGCTTTTTGTAACTTTTCAGAACTCTATGATAAGCCAGTCCAAGTGAGGATGATTTCTGAGCTCACTCCCCTTCCAAATGTGTGACCATTTTTCCTTCCCACTCCCTCTCTGTGCTGGTGACCCATCTCTCCCACCCTTCTTAGATTCATCCCCTGTCTTCTCTGGGCCCTGTTTTGGAAAACCCAAATCAGAGAATTTTATTCTTGGCTTTGAGGGTTACATGTGAATACAGACAACCAAGAAGAACCCCTAAAAGATGCCATCTTTATAGCCCACTGGGCACAGAATTGTTCTACACTGCAAAACGCGCATCCCCTCTTAGCTTGTCCTCTGTGTCAAGACCATTCAGAACTCAAGGTTTGCCTACTAAAGAAGAGATGAAATGTTTTCTTTCTTATTCAAACACTGATTATAGCCTCTATGCATGGAAAGATGGTATCTGTGGATGTGCAGTGTTCGCTGTCCTCTAGCAATCCTCTTTAAAAACTGTCTTTGCCATCATACCTCTAAAAGGGACCACTTAGGCACGTTACTAGAGCAGCATCCCAAATGGGTCTCCCTAGCTGTGGTGCCTCCCCTCTGAGAGAGGTACACATAGGCCCTAATCCCAGGTCGCAAACGAGAACAGGCACTCACAGCCTATTCCTTTGGGGCCCTGTTTCCCCTGGGATAGGCGAGGTCCTGGCCCTGGCCAGAAGGGTGGAGCAGGCAGGAGTGACAATGCATGCTAATTAGCACTGTGCAGAGCTATCATCAGGAACCCAGAAGCCACAAGGTCCCAACCTGGTTTGGGGTTGGCACACCAAATTCGAACCAGCTGGCCTTTGTTTGGAAATGTTCTGGGAGGGTCCCGACCCTTTCTGGACAACAGAAAGGCTGGTGTTTCCTTTCCCTGAGAGCTGCTTGAGTCACTAAGAGATTTTATAAATGCTGTAGCTATTGCTGTGATGGAACTGGCTTCGGAGGCACACATACTGTCTTTGATTTGTTTGGCAAGTAGGAGCTAGTATGAGCTTGGGGTCCTCGTTTAGAAGCATGGGGGGGAAACGTGAATCAGTGCCCATCCAGCACCCTCCTGCTGAAATTCCTTCCACAACTACCTGACCAGGGTTTCCCAAGTTCCAATGTGACAGTGCCCCTGCTCATTTCTCTGATTTTGTAGCATCTTACCTCTACCCTCTCTCCACCAGCTCCATAGCTCCAGCCATTCTGAG
Organism: Varecia variegata; assembly: GCA_028533085.1. Classification (NCBI taxonomy): domain Eukaryota; kingdom Metazoa; phylum Chordata; class Mammalia; order Primates; family Lemuridae; genus Varecia; species Varecia variegata. Next base: position 160,951,475 of record CM052436.1, on the reverse strand, counting down.
CTATTTTCAGTTCCTAGAAGGGCCTGATTCTCTCTGATCTTGGGTCTTTACTTATACTCCTCTCTGTGCTGGGCACACTCTTTAATCCCTCTTCCTCTAGCTAATCGATCCTCTTCCTTCGGGTTCCAGCCGCACTGACCCTTGCCCAGGGTAACCAGATTTGATTGCCTGTCCCTGTCCTGTGCGTTAGCTTGATGTTGATTGCATTATTTTGTAATTGTCTGTTTACTCAGATCTGCCAGGCCCCAGGAGAGCAGGGGCCTTGCTCATCTTGTCAATCCCTGCTCTCCAGCTCTGAGCACCAAGAAAACCTTCTGTAAATGCTTGAATGAAGGACTTGCTCCTGGGGAGCCAGGCCTGTGCTCAGTTCACACTTTCCCTTCTAATATCTCCTATCCCTCAGCAAAGCCAATGGGACCCCATGCTGAGGAGGAATATTGCAGTGTCCTGGACCTCGAGATCAAAATGCATCGCCACTCACAAATGTTGAGAACATTTTCTGTTGCTTAGAATTCAGAAGGCAGGGCTGGTCACCACATCAGGATGGGAGCTGGAATGTTAGCCTCAAACATAGAAAGGGCAAAATTCTGTAGAAGCAAAAGGGACTGATTAGGAGACTCATCTGTATTTGCCACGTGGTGCCTATGAGACCCTGCATAAAACGCATGTCCTTAGTTTGCCTCGGTCATCTTACTTCTAAAATGGACACAGTAATACCCACTTCATCATGTTGTCAAGAGTAAATGAGACAAAGCTTATCAAGTATGTACCAAATTTTGTGGCACTTAGTACTCAAAAATTAATCATAACTATTATTGTCATATTTATAAAATTGAAATAGACTTTAATTTTCATAGTTTGTAGTACTTCCCTTGGAAATAAACTCACAAAAGTAAAAAAAAAAAAAAAAAGTTTTCAAAATGGGAAGACTCCCATTTCTGCCAGGGAATACAAGTACATTGTATATGTATGTTTATGTGTGTGTGTGTGTGTGTGTGTGTGTGTGTATGCATATGTGTGGGGGAGATATTCTCCAAAGGGTTAACAGGGACTTGCTCTGGGAGGTGAGTTTGTGGTTGATTTTAATTTTATTTCTTTTGCTTGACTATATTTTCTAACGTGAACATATTATCACGAAGTAGGTAGTGGTGGAGAGGAGAATGTTGGAAAAAGAAAAAAGAAAGCAATTAGCTAGAGGGTAGGAAGGCATGACAAATGCATGTTCCCCAGTTGCAAGTCTTCCTCTCTATCACTCAACTTGGTTCTCCCTTGGGTTTTGGCAGGATTTTTCACCCAGATCTCTACCTTGGCTGATGTGCAGGAGAATGTCATGGAATACCTCCACGTGCTCAGCCGGCCCAAAGTCATCGACCAGGAACACGACGTGGTGTGGACCGAAGCTTACATCGACAGCACTGTGAGTCCACGGGGCCCCTGGGAAAGAGGCTGAGGGCTTCCCTTCATCCTGCAATGGGAGAGTTTTCCTGGGTTAATTCCAAAAATGAGCAACTGTATCACTCTTCCTTAATTATGGCTTTCAGTGACATTGTTCTTGGCTGTAAGTACAATTTGTGTTGATCATTTTGGCAAACAAAGTTGATGAAAAACCATAATGTCAGAGAATGTATGACAGGTACATCTGAAAGGTGACTGGTCAGCACAGAAGAGCCACGTTTTGCTGGTATCTTCTCTAGTTACTTTTCTTTTTCCTTTTCCATGTGTTCAAATTCTGTCAGCGTAGCAATGGTTATAGGCATGTTCTTAGATTCAGTCCTCGCCATATTTGAGGCCCCACTCCAGTAATGAATCTTTGGGTCTCACTTGGGAATGTGACCAGAGCTCAGCGCTCATCATGAATGAGGTCCCTACAGAGGCTGCCGTTGCAGTTTCTTCCCATGGATAAGTGAGAATATGCTTGAACAGTGGGTGCTAGATTGTTGTTTGAACTCTGGCCGTGGGCTCATTCTGAAGCCGAATTCCAAGCAGAAGATTCTGATGCTGAATTAGCTTAAAGGGAGGAGATTTGCCAACCATCAAGTGGTGGCTCAGTGGCTGGGTTGCTCGTGTAATCTCAGGGTGATTTTTCATAGTGATAATGAGTCTGATGGGAGTGGTGTTTTTCATTTACTGATTGTGCATGTTCTCAGAGGGCCTCTCTCCCATCATGTTTGTTGGAATTAACATCACATTAATCACTGTAACACAGACACAGCTGTCCTCCGGAGTGAACTCCATGGCTGTCCTGGGTCAGCTTTTCTCTCCCAGGGCTCTCATTCCTGCTGTGTTTCTGGCAGCTGCAGGCAAATGCAGGGCAGGAACAGCACATGGGAACCCATTTGCCGGGAACACCATGACACAGGCCAGGCCACAGCAGCTTGCCCTGTCTCAGCCTTAAAGTGTACAGTGAGGCCACGGAAATATGAGTGTATCTCCTTGTCAAGAAGGGATGCTGCTTCCCCAAGAAATGTCATCTTGAGAAAAGATGGATGTTGAGCTGACAAATACTCTACGATTTCTGGGGAGACTCAGCTTTTATCAATTTCAGAGTCTGACCCCAGTTTGGTTTTGAATCGTGGAAACAAAATAAGCTGAGCCAGGTATATTGGCACTATATTAACAATACTAACAATAACAACCACAGGTAGCTTCACTTCCTCTTCTTAGGTGTGGTGGAGGAAGACAGGAAAAATAAGAGTGAGGAGGAGGAGTGTGGCTAGCCTATAGCAAAGTCACCACATCACCCAGCAGTTTTGTGTACAAACCCTAAATAGCCAGTTTGATCATTTTATTTGTATCATCAATTTGGAAAAGACAAATTCTGTATAATTAAAACATTATGCTACTAGCACCTGGATAGACACATCAGTAGACTAGACGGTCCAATAAAGGATCCAGTTACATACAGGGTTTTAGTATATGATAGAGGTGGCATCTTAGATCCGTGGGGTTAGGATGGGCTTTGTAATACATGCTTTTAGGAAAACTGGATAGCCATTTAGAGAAAAATAAAATTAGTTCTAGTCTTCATATCATACCCAAGAAAGAAAACCAAGTGGATCAGAAATACAAACTGTAAAAAATGAAGCCATTGCAAGCACTAGAAGAAAACCTGGGTCAATTCTTCTCTGACTTAGATTCTAGGAAAGGTTTTTTCTAACAATGACTCCAAAATCCAGAGGAAAAAAGAGAAAGATAAATAAGTTTCACTACTTAAAATCAAAACAAAAAATAACTTTTGTAAATCAAAATACACCATAAGCAAAACCAGAAGACAAATAATAAAATCGGAGAAAATATTTGCAACCTATAGCACATGAAGAATTAATCATCTTAATACATAAAGAATTTTTAAAAATTGAGGGAAAAGCCCCAAAATTCCTATGGGAAAAAATGAGCAAAAGATATGATTAAAAATTTATAAAAAAATAATAATGGCTTTTAAACATAAAAAAGATTTACAATTTCATTCCTAATAAGAAAAATGCAAATTAAACTATAGTGTGATACCATTTTCTCACCCCTCAGGGTGGCAAAATTAAAAGCCTCACAGTACACTCTGCTGTGAGGTGGGAGAGGGACACTCACACCTTGCTGTGGGATTGAAGAATGGGCAGTCTCTGTGGAAGGTGATTTGCATTTCCTTTGACTCGGAAATCCCACTTCTAGGAATGAACCCTAATATGAAAAGAACCTCCGTATGTACAAGTTCGTTCATTGAAGAATAGCTTGTAAAATCAAAATATTGGAAGTTACCTAGATGTCTAAACATAAGAAATTGATTGAATAAACTATGGCACGTACACCTAATGGAGTAAATGCTAAAAACAAGAATGAGGAAGCTCTGTATTGGTTGATATAGAGTGATTTCCAGGATATACTGCTAAGTAAAATGAGCAAAATGCAAGAGTACATATAGCATGCTACCTTTTATGTAAGAAAGAAAAGGAAATAAGAAGATATATGTGTAACTGTTTATTTTTACAAACTAAAAAATATTAGAGAGAATCAGAAACTAATAAAACTGGTGATCAACACAAAGTGGGAAAGGGGGCAGAGGAGAAGGAATTGGGGAGGGAGGATTCCTTTTTGCACAGTTTTGACTTTTGAAAGCATGTTGATGTTCTAAGTATTCACAAATTAAAGCAATAAGAATGGGGGAAAATCTAAAAGTGAATACAAACAGAACTAAATAAATTCAACAGTATTTCAAATGAATAACAAAATTACCCAGAAAGCCAGAAACAAAAGAACTAATCTTTTGAATATAGTAGTAGCATACAATGTTAAATTTTGAACATACTTCCACATCTACCTCTCAATTTAGGGGAGGAACAAAAAGAATTGCAAATAAATTTTAAACTCCTTTTGGTGTCATTTGTGATAATATGGGTATAGCCGTTCTTAAGCTATTTTGTGAGCATTTTGGGATTGAGCAAATGTATCTGAAGATAAGGCAGATACCTATGGGATTAGACTGTATTAAAAGTATTAGGACAAAATTCCAACTCTGTCCTTCAAAAGGACCTTGAATCAGTGGTACCCAAATAGCAATGAGCTCATCCAATAGCCAAATCCTGGCTTCCAGAAACCACTCCTCACCAAAGCAAACAGGGCTCCTTATTGAAATTGATTACTAATTCCAGGGCTGGAGCAGGGAAGGTACCAAAAAGAAAAAAGTCTGGAATATTTTGTGCCAGAAACTAAGGAAGTGCTCAAAACAATAATGTGGTCATGTCAAAAGGACACAGGAATCAGCATAAAGAGGCTCTCATTGGTCAAATCTGGGACAATTTGAGCTTCAAAATAAAGAATGACCATAATGGATTTTAACTTGTTGAGTAACAGAAATCCAGTGTCCTTACTGATAATAAATAGATAAACAAACCTAAAACAGATGAACAAAATAGGCAAGTAAGTGGGTGGGAAGGGGTGCAATGTATAATGGAACGCCGACTGGTAAATGTGCAGGGAGTGATGGAGTTGGAAAAATCACCAGTTTGCGACCATTTTAGGGAAGACTGGCTAGGGCAAAGGCCATCAATGGATGCTAAATCTAGGGCGAAAGTTTGATGATGAGCAGAATATTTTTATGGTCTCAAAGTGCTTCCCCAGAGACTTTTCATGAGTTGTAAGGGGGAAAAAGTAGTATCTAAACAGTAGGGTACTGAATACACTGTCTAGTACACTATATAATGGGAGAATCCCAGCAACCTATGGGCGAGTCCTCAAAATTAGCATCAACAATGAGAAGCGGATGGATATTGTGTGCTTTCGGAGTGCTCTGGCCGGGCATACATGCCGGGCAACCATGACCTGAAGCTCCTGGTGAACATAAGCTCATGGGCAGGATCAAGCTTTGTATTAATGTGATGTCTTGCTTTAGATAATGTTAATAACTTGAATCAGTAATTGTATTAGATTTACTAATTACATACATGCATATGTATGTATATGTATAGGAGGTAGATAAAGGAGAGGAGGAACCCATTGCTACTCAGGCTTTTCCACAAAAGAACTCTTGACTGCAGAGGCAAAGTAGATGGTCTGGAATAGCTGCAGAGGAAATGTCTCTGAAGCCTTATGCTTTATCTTTAAACATTTACATGAAATTTACACTCTGTGCCATAATCACCCTTACTTTTAAATAAAATAATGTTTAAGTGGCTCATTATTTAATAAAATTGGTATACCACAGTGACAGCTCATTTATTACACCTCTTCAAGAACTCTTTGAGGTTCATAAAACTAAACTCCCAGAATCCAGTTATCCCTAAAATGATAGCTCAGCATTGTCACTATGCTTTCCTACTTCTGTTGTTGTATCTTTGCAAATGGCTCTGATAAATAAATCCCCTGGTAGAACATCCTGAGGATTCCTTCTCATCTTGACAGTGTTTAAAACCTGTTGGGCTAGGGAGGACATTGGGGACTCTGTCTTCCTCTTTATGGGGCCTGCTGGGTGAGGAGAAAGCAGCTGTTGCCGTAACAGGTGCCTCTGACCAGGAAGCAGCAGTCTCTTGGAACTCCTCATCTGGGTGTGTCTTCTGCCAGGGCAAGGACAAAAAATTCCATCATTTATATGGAGTCAAAATAGGATTTACATGCTGGACTCATCTGCAGAGTCCACATTCTGAGATGAGCCTACCAACTCTGGAACCACCCAGAAGAGGAAGGAGGACTGTCCTGACACATCCAGGACAGTCCCAAGCCAGCAGTGTCCTAATGTGACCCGCCTTGTAGTCATGAAAGAGACCAGCCTCCAGAAGCACTTTCCATTGGGACTAGTAATAGACCCTGTTTTAATAACTTGATGTTCTGGTGGGGTTGGTGGCTCTGGAATTTTTTTGATATTTAAACATATTTATAATCTACCTTAGTTTATTAGCTAAGGGCACTGAATTTAGAGTTAGAACAACAGCCTGGGTTTGAATTGCATATCTATTCCATATTAGCTCTGTGACCTTAAGCAAGCTACTTAGTCTCTTTAAGTGTGGTTTTCCTCATTTATAAAATGGGGATAATACCTGCCTTCCAGGGTTGACTCTAAGGATTAAATGTATGTTCACAGTGAGAATGCAATAAATACTACCTGTCATCATTTCCCAACTCCAGGAAATCCAGTGTGAATTTATCTCCTTGGCTGAGAGAAGTTTTTAAAAATGCTATACTCTCCTTTCTTTGAGCTGGATCTCACATAGTAACCACAACATGACTTACACCTTTTTGATAGTAGAATTTGGTACTCAAGTATGATGAGTACGTTGGAAGCACTGTTTGTCTAGAGATGCTCTTTAATTCTTTGGAATTCATTTTGCTGTAATTATGTGTTTGGGGCCAGGCACTAATCTGGGGGTTGTTGCCTGGGTCAGTGTCCCCAGAGAAGACTGGGGATTGTGCTGCACCGGCCGGGAAGACCCCTTCCACCCCCAATAGCCCTACGGAGGACAGTGCTTGCTGAATGGCCCAAAAAAGGCAAATATGGTAGCAGCCCTCTTGAGCGACTGCAGCTGAACTGACTCAGTGTCCTCTCTTTGCTCTGTAGCAGTTGGTGCCTGTGGCCCCGTTCTGGACGTTTGGCCTGGAGGGCCATTCTGGTACAAGAAACATGCGTCTGTTCCCCCAACTTGAATTGCAAGCTTACTAGAAGCTTACAGTTGTCTTCATTCCCAAATGTATTGATGTCAGTTGTAATTTTATCATGATTCTGTAAATTAACTAAATATTATTTAAATCAATGAATTGGGAGTGTAAAAAGAAAGTCCTTGCATCTGTGAATATGTAAATGAATACCTTGGAAAGAATCTAAAGTTGCTAAAAATTACCACTGTGTTAAGTATGGGCAAAGCAACCGTGAAAGACTGGGGAGGAAAAAATCTCCCCTCCGTTCAGAGGAAACTGACACTTAATTTTTCTTTCCTTATTTCTATAGGGTAATTTGCCTTGATTTGTTTGTATCATCCTAGGTTGATGTGGTGGATCTGGGGGCTGGGTTAGTGTCTGCTTCCTGTCTTTCTGTCTTTTGGTGGCTTCTGGGAGCTGTGTGCTCCATGAAAGAGAACGATTTTCCCAGACATAGAGAGAAGAGTCACTAACTGATACGTGAATAGTTTTGATTCTCAGGCTAAAACTTGGGACATGCTCCTGTGATGTGGACAGGTGATGTTGACATCACCTGGATGGCAGTGCTAGTTCTCTGTTGCTGTGCAACAAATCAGCACAGACTTCAAACAACACAAACGTATTATCTCAAGCTTCCCATGAGTCAAGGGTCTCGTAGCTGGATCCTCAGCTCAGGGGCTCAAAAGGCTGCAGTAAGGTGTTGGCTGTACTACACGTCTCATCTCAGTGTCTTCCTCCAAGCTTCCTCAGAGTGTTGACAGAATTCAGCTCCTTGCTGTTGTGGGACTGAGGTCCCCACTGTTGGCTGCGGACCACTCTTAGCTCCCAGAGGCCACTGAAATTCCTTGCCACGTGGCCCCTCTGGGCAGTCACACAATGCCGTTTACTTTCTTCCAGGCCAGCAAGGATGCATCTCTCTGATGCTTCACCTTCTCATAAAAGTTTCTTGGATCAGGTCAGGCCCACCTAGGATAATCTCTCTTTTAATTAACTAGAAATCAAATGATTAGTCATCTAATCATGCTATTGGTATCCCATCATACCCACACTCACGAGGAGAGGATTTCATGGGCATATACTTGTTGGGGACAGAAATCTTGGGGGCTCTTTTGAATCCTGCCTACTGAATCAGCCTCTGTCTGTGTGCTCCAGTGTGAGAGGGAAAGATAATGCCAGAAAGAAATGCAACCATATCTCCTGCAAAGTCTCCGTCAAGAGAAAGTTTGGGGACAACCATGTCCGTTCTGCATTAGAACATTTGTGCTTACCCCTGATGTTCCAAGGATGGGTCTCCAGGAGGTTCTCTTTGCCACAGTGTAGTCTGAACGTAGCTTTGATTCCTTTAGGAATCAGAAAATCTGTGACCTGCTGATTTTTATTATTTCTACCAAATACTAAAGAAGTAGGTATTTGTTGATTAGTAAATTTGGACACTTGTACCCGCAGGCTGGCTTAATGTGATCTAAGTCTTCTTTCTCCTTAATTATCTGGGCAGTTAAAGCAAAAGGAATTCTTGTTTGCTTGATTCATCAGTTATTATGGCTGAAAACCCAGTAGCAACAAATATAATTGATTTAGTTCTTAAATGAATAGTTTAAAATGACTTGTGAGTGTTGTGCTTTCCCTTTTTATTAATTATACATTGGTTCATACTTGGTCTGGACAAGTTTAAGATGAAAGTTTAACTGTGAACAGAAGCTGAGTTTGGGTTCTTGCACTGAGAGCCAAGGATTGCATTTAACCTAGCCTGATTCTAGAACCAGAGACTGACAAAACTTCCTTTCAGGGCCCATCTTCCCTGCTTGTTGCCACCAGTCTGATTAAATATTCTGTTTCCCTGCTTGGCTGTTCTATTCAATTTGCTTTCCTGGTGAAACACAAATAAATGAATTAATCTTAACAACATTAATTATGTTTAATCTAATAAGATCTCATGTATTAATTGTCAAACAGCAAACAGCAGAATTCTGAAGTTCATAGGCTTCTCATCTGAATACAAGTCATGCATAGTCATTATCTCTTAGGTGCAGAGCAAAAAATCATTAACAATGGAATTTGTTCCATTTTGTAAGCAAATCACTGTGCTTTGCAGTTGGGTCTTAATCAGCTTGGGAATGCTATCCAACTTGCTGTGCACGGTAGAACCAGTAGTAAACCTAGGAAACATCAGCATTCCTGATCAACCCCTCCAGGGGAGTTTACATAGACCACAGTGACACACAGAAGGGAAGCAAAGATGTCTTTTAGAAACAGTGGGAATGTGACCATTTAAAATAATGAGAATTCATTACCAAGCCCTCCTGCCCCTCCCATTTGCTGGTAATACAATTCTGTAGGCAATTTGTAGGAACTTTCAAACCAATTTAGTTGCATTTGCAAATTGGACGGGTATCCCTCCTCCTCACCCCCCACTAAGTCCAACTTGGAGAAAATGCTTTGCATTTGATAAATTGCACATTTGTTTCAGTTTCCCATCTAGGAACGGCACCTAGGCCATTTAGGAGTCGTTTGGGTGATTGCTTTAAGCTACAACCTCTTACTGCCTTAGAAGCAATTACTCAGGGGGTCAAAGCCATCCTAAGGAATTTCCTGGGGCTTGGAAATTGAATTTACAGTATTTTCCCAAAATATTGCTGCGTATCAAAGTTCAAATCATCAAAACAAAGAGATACATGTAAAGAGAAACATAAACCATCCTGCTGGGTTGTGGAACTGAGAATGCCATCTGCATTACATGGCATGGAGGAAACTGATTATGTTGGGACCTCTATTTCATAGCAGATGGGTTCATTAAATTTAATAGCCTCCAGAGCCTTTAGAAACCGTGTTAAAAACATGTGGAGCATGCTGTGACACTTCACTTCTGGCCCTGCAGTCATTATAACTCTGGCACAGACTATAAATATTACAGTACTTTATTTCCATTGAAACAGACTACTATTATAATTATTATTTTTTTTGCCAGGAGATGCTGATGTTAAAAATATGAGTGCATTCCTGATTTTTTGGTACTGCTTATATCCATCCAAATATTTTCCTCTTCCATTTGATTCTATTAAATAGTGTTTTTCTGAGCTTAACCATTTTTTTCTTTGAGTTGGTATTATAAAACTATGAATCAATGGGATAAAATTATTATCTTCAGAAAAGATGTTCTAACACTCTATATGGAGGACTGTTCACTAGTAGACAAGCTTAGGGCTGAAAATGAAAAATATTTTTAGATTTCAGGTGTTTATTGTTGTTTCTGCTTTTATAGTTTAATGATTTGCAACTGCCTATAATGAAAGAACAGCCTCTATCCTTTGCCATATAGAAAAGGATAAGATCATTAAGCCTGAATAATCATATAGAATGATGGATTATTAGCACTCTTTGTTTGTAAGTCACAGCTCCCAACTCAAAGTAGCAAAGGTCAAAAAGGGAATTTATTGACTCTTGGAAGCAGGATATCTATGCAGTTCTGTCTTGAGGCATGACTAGATTCAGGGGTCAAACCCATATTATTTTGACTTGTTCCTTGGCTCTGATTGGCTTAATTCACAGCAGGCTCTCTTTATATGGTAGAGAGATTAGCCAGGACTATGGATAACAGATCCGTAGGAAAGAGGTCTGGACAGGAGGAAGTGCCTGGAGTCTGAAGGGGTTGGCATTTCTAGACCTCTGAGTTTCTATCTAAGGCTTCTGCAAGTTGCAGCCCATCTGGGCTCTAACACTAACTCTCAGGAGCTTGTCTTCTTTCCTATTCTCTGAGCCCCGGGCTCATAGCCTCCTTTTAGCCCCAGTTGACCCAACAAGGGTCCCCCAATCCTGTCCCTGCCCTCCACCCCCAATATCCTTGGTGCTGCTGTTCCTCCACCTTCCACCCCTGCTGCATGGGTGGTAGGAGCCCCTCTCCTTATTGCCTTCTGAGAGCTGAGGAAGGCATTTTGACCACCACAACCAAATCTGCACTGCCTTTTCCCCCTTCGTGGCCCAGCTATTTGGGCAACTTAGATTCTCAGAGCTGATTCTCATGCTTTGACATGGTTTAGACTAAAATGAACACATTCCTCTTATTATCAGCATGAAAAGCAATTAAAATAATCCCAGAGAATCAGCCTGTGGTTTGAAATCAGCTGCCAGTTTCTCTTCTCTTACTGTACACAGGATTTTCTCCATGTGAAAAATTAATTCTTTTACCTCTATTCCACAAGAGTTGATGTGCCAAATGTGAATGTATTGTCTATGAGGCCATGGCTTAAGGATACCGTGGGTAAGAATATTTTACCTGACTTGGGCTCTTAACTGGCTTCTGTTTGTTTCAAAGCGGCAGAGGATCACTCCTGCCTCTTCTTGCGCTCCTGACCCTTCACGCCCACTTGCGAGGGAGATGGCAATCCGGGGCTCCTCCCAACTTCATTCTGCTGGTCATACATGCTCCCTTTAGATGTCCAGACCAAACATGATGCCCAGTGCCAGTTCCTCGGGGGGAAATTCTCTCTTGTTCTGAACAAAGAAAGGAAAGGCAAAGGCAGTAGTTTATTCAGGCAGAAGGAACATGCTTTCAAATCAATTTCCATTATGCTTAATCAAAAAATCTGGAACATCAACATCTTTTCTGGTTGATGGAAACAATTATTAAGCACTCTCGTCATTGATTTCCCTTCTGAAATGATCAAATTAAAGGTGGCCCAAGATGGAGCAAGGGCAGAGTACTCATCCCACAGTCTGTTTCCCTCTCGCTGAGCCCATTGTTAAAGGAGCATTTGTTTCCATGTGAAGGATCCTTCCTTTGAGAAGGATGGGGTTCAAATGCACCTTTGGTCCATGGATCTCCCGTGGTGTTCCAACAGAAGAGTCCCGTGGGAAGCACTGTCCTCACCCTGCCTTATGAGGGCAGGGTTATCGTGGGACCAAATTAGATGACTTTTTCTGTCTGCCTCTGAAAAATATTTGAAAACCCAATTTGAAAGAGTTTCATAAATAGTTGAGCTATTTTAACTGTCAGCTAATAAATTAGAGATCTAAAGTGTCAGTAGAATCACCATTGGCTCAAACCCCTCCAGGAAAGCCTAAATTCAAAGCATTTGAAGCCCTTGATAGCCTGGCTCCAGGGTACCTCTCAGTCTTCCCTTCCAACTTGGCCTTTCTCAATTCAGTGCTTCCATCCAGCCCTACCCTACTCACACAGTCACAGTCTCAAGACCCACTGCTCATATCCTCTCATACCTAGACCACTGCACATGCTGTTGTCTCTGCAGGAAGCAGCCACATCCTCCTACCCTGTCTTATCCTTTGCTCTCAGTTTCATTAGCTCCTCTTTTGACCTTTTTAGATGGACTGCCCCCCAGTCTAGAGGGGGGCATCCATGATGTGCTTGCAGAGCACTATCCTAGAACTTCTTGTCCTATATATCCAGAAGTCCAGATGTATTTTTTCCCCACCAAACTATAAACTCCTTGAGGAGAGGGATGGTGTCTGGTTCACTGCGGTGTCCTCAGTATAGGATTGGGCATGTAGTGGGTGTATGCATACATTCCTGTGTATATATCTCATAGAATCAGAGATCTTAAGGTTGGAGAGCAATCAAAAATATCTAAGTTTTGTGGCTATTCGGTAAGGAATGGCATTATCTCCAACATTTCATTGAGCAACATATGTTGCATATTTGCTTAAGGCTATCTTTGTTACACACATGGTCAGTGGATTCATCTTCACGGTGTGACTGGGCTTCTCTCTCAGGTATCCAACACCACCAACCCAGTAGAGCATTTGCCACATACGTCAGAAAGGTCTGAATTCATGAGTCAGTGCTTTAAGAAGCTAAGATAACAGCATTCTGAATGGCAAAGGTGGTTTAATATCAGCTGTGTCATTGTTAAAATAAAATTGAAGCCACTTTTTTGCATCGTATCTGGTTGTTGGGTATATAACGGGTATTCAGAGAATTCTTAAAAATAATCCCTTGCGGTTGTTTTGCATTTCCTGGCTTCCACTGTGCTTTTCTGTAGATTTCCTCCCAGTGTCTCACCGTGGTCACCACAGCCTCCCGCTGACCATTCCCTCACACTCACATCAGCCATGCTGGTCAACCTTTTAGTTGCTTGAACACCCCCAACTTTCTCCCTCCCCTGGGCTTTTGAACATGCTTCTCCTTCTGAACTGGAGAGGCTGCCCTCCTGCTCTGCTCCTCTCCTGGGGAAGAGGCTCTGTCCCATGCTTTGTGTCTCAGCTAAAATGTCACTGCACGTGTGCCCATGGACCTTCCACCTCGGGTCCCTATAGGTTTCCTTCGTAGACATTATGGTCATTTATCATTATTTTAATTAAGTACTTTGATATTTTTATTTTCCCCTCTTTAAAAATTCTTTTTTGTCTGTCTCACCAACAATAATGTAGGACTGGGGCAGAGTCTGTGTTGTGTCTCTATAACCCAGCACTGTGCCTGGCACAGGGTAGGTACTCAGGATTAACTCAGAGAGACTTGGTGGCTTTTTCTTAGTCATATCACTGGTCTCTTTTAGCACTCACTACAGTTTGTTTGTTCCTCCCACTCTACACTGTACTTTTCCCAAAATGGTACAATGACACCTCAAGAATTAGAGAAGAAATAATAAGGAATATTGGCTACAACAAGGAAAGTGGTACCAAGATAGAGTTTAAAATTGTCACTGAACTACATTTGTCATATTTGCCTTTGTTTTTGGAAACCTAGCTGAAGGGTCAAGTTCAGATCTGAAGCAACTGGTTTTTATGAATGTTACCTTCATCTAAGTGGCAGTCACTGATTTTTAGATGGAAGAACAGGGAAATTGGGGGGGCGGTGAACCATATTTTTTCAACAGTCCTTTTCTATGCATGTTGAATACGGTATGTTGGGAAAAGGGTTGATTGCTTAAGGCACATTGTTTACACTATATTACTTGGGTCCGATGGAAAAGTTCCTAACAGTGGTTTTCTTGCTAAAGACATGGTTTATGGAGAAGTGTGGAATGTGATTTTTTTGGTGGGGCATCATCATAATTTAGGTGGACTCCAAAGAAACTTGATATTGGGAGAGGCCGGGAAAACTATTCAGGTCCATGAAGCTTCTTTAGCATTAGCTCTCAGTTCTCATCAAATTATAAATACTATCTGCTTTTAATTACTGTCCTTATCCCGGCCAAGCTAATTACTCCAGGCCAGACTAGAAAGGAAAATTCCCAGAAAGTCTGATATCATGATAGAATGGCAGTTGTTTCCGAAAGAAGATGCTAAGAAATCCTTAATGAATTAGCGTTGCAATTTTTGCAACAGAATACTAAGGGAATGAGGGGGAGAAATCGTGGATTTTTGGCAGCTGTTCACCGTCATAACACTTGACAATCTGCTTCTTATTTAGTTTTCTGTTATGTAAAAGCATGGAATTCTCAAGTTAAGAAATATTGATCACTGCATGACAATACATATGTAATAAAACTGTATTTTGTTTAAAAAAACCTCTCCTTTTAAAATGAGATTACTATTTTGTTATTAAAATGTGTGGGTCTTTTGACTTAGAAAGTACTGTGGTTTTGCTAAACATAAGTTATTTAAAGGTTAAAATAATCTTAATTTTAACTATTAATATAATTAAAAACAGATTTTCGACCAAGTACAACTGAATGCAAACAAGAACCAACTTGGAAAAGAAAACTGGGGGCTGGGAATGCGGGAATGCATCAAGGGCTGTGCCTTGGCTGTGGTACACGCATTCACAGCGGCCTTTGCTGCATTGGCAGGGCCATACATTTTTGTAAGGTCTGCTGATTTCCCCAGACATTGTGGAATCTAGATCAAGTTTGTCCATTTCCCATTTCTCTTGGGATGATAATCCAACATAGGGCTGAATTAGGAGAGCTCAGAATGTGTGGACTTTACGGTTCTCTTCATAAGCTGGATTGCCCCTTCTCTGCCTGTAGCTGGCCAGCAAACAGGAGGGTCTACTCTTTGGGCATCGATGTTCTAGGGACACTTGTGGAAGCAGATGTAGGGTGATCTAGTTCATTGACCAGACACCTACTAAGCTAAGGGTCAGTCCCTATACTGGGCACTAGGGTATCATAGTTTTCATATTTAGGAAATACAGTTTAAGTCTCTGCAGTGAACCATCCCAGACAATCAGGTGACTTACAGCTGTTAAATTATTTTGGCAGTTATTGGTATCTTCCAACGTTTATCAGTGAGGCTGTAAGTCCTCGCCTCACAATCTTATTACCAGGTTGTGGTGAAAACAAGTCTCAGGCCAATTCTGCCGTCCATGTAAACATTTATTAGCAAGCATACACGAAAGCCAACTCTTCTGAAAGCTCAAGAAAGTCCCAGCTCTCTATCCTTTCAGGTGTTCCCATAGCATCTTGCATCAGAGCAAATGCATTATTTGCAGGAGTTGGTTAACCTTCTATTTGGAGTCAGCAACTGAAGGCAAGACTATTTAAAAATCCAGCCAAGGGCATTATTCCTAAAGATAGAGCTCCCAAAGTCCTTATGTGGGTTTGTGCAGAGAAAGGCAAGTCTTCTGCAATATATTGAAACAAACCACAGGGTGAACATCTCCAATTTTACCAGTAGGAATTCATTTCTAATATCGATTATGGTAATTGCCAAAACTTCTGGTGTTGAACAGAGATAAATAGCTATAGCACATGTAGCCTTTTGCTTACTAGCTGGAAGATGTATTCCTGATTAGGGCAATGGACCACCTCTGAGATACAGATTAAAATTAGCATTCACATATCACAACATCTATGCTGAAGTGTTCTATAGTAAATTACATATCACATAACAGTGCTATATTACATACTCTCAAGATTTCTTTTTTGTGAAATGGAAGTAATTACGGTGCTGATCTCATAGAGTTGTGAAGATTAAAAAAGATAATGTTGTTTAGCACCACGCCAAGCCTATAGCAAGTGCTCAATAAATGCTAATCATCATTATCTAGAAATTCAGAATAACCTCACTTATTGTTCCATACGGAGTCTTATGGAATGAATTCTGC
Source organism: Varecia variegata (assembly GCA_028533085.1). Taxonomy (NCBI): domain Eukaryota; kingdom Metazoa; phylum Chordata; class Mammalia; order Primates; family Lemuridae; genus Varecia; species Varecia variegata. The sequence goes on along the minus strand of CM052436.1, from coordinate 160,935,355 downwards.
CTTCCTTTTATTTTGGACTTGGCCAAGTTCTGACACTCTCCAAAAGAACGGGGGAAAGACAGGGCCATGCACATATTTTCCTTCCCAGCCTGGTATCCAGAGTCGTCGTTGTCACCCTTTGTAGTCATGACCCCTGCTCTGGATGGTGTGTCCAGCTTATCCTGCCTGCAGATTCCATGCCATGCTTGGGATTGAGAAGAAAAACAACAAACAAAAAAGTCTACTGATGTCATTGCCTCTCGCAGTCTCAGAAGACTTTATGGCTGTATCATTTAGAAACGACTAGAGCAAGAAGTAATTACCATGCGGGAATCTGCTGTGCTCCTAATCTCGCCCTATGGCCAGCCAATGTGAACCAGGAAGCGTGGGAGGAAGGCTGAGCTGTGAAAATTGATGGCTCTCTTCAGAAGCACCCTTCCCCACAGAGCAGTAGGGCAGGCCTCCTCTGAGCAGCACAGCAAGGATAACTGGGATGCTAAGAGCCATCACTGTGGGGCAGTTAAAATGCACATCACAACCTGTGCTCAATGCTTTTGCATCTCTGTCAGGTGGGTCCTATTATCTCCATTTTCCAGATAAGGAAGTGAGGCTTAGAGAGATTGAGAAATTTGCCCAATGAGATGGGATAATTAGTGTAACAAATAGAATTCAACCTGGGTTATCTGCCTGGGTGTGAGACTGTGCTCTTAGATTCCATGTTACACACGGGAAGTTCTCCCATATATATGCATGTGCTCTGACCAGGGACAAGCCCAACAGCCTGCTTTAAGGAGGTGCTGAGGTCTTTAGAATGCCTGATGGGAGATTAGAAATATTATTCCTGTTCCCACAGACCTGAATTATATCACTTCTACTGAATTTGAAAAACCCCACAGTTCTCACTTTGAGGTGTGAAGATGCTGGAGCCTGACTTATGTTCCCTATAGCCCTGGCAACCCAAGATAGGAAACTTCAAATTTTGCAATATGTATCTCTTCCATGGAGAGTTCTCTGTGCTATATTAAATGACAGAAGGAAAACTCAGCTCATCATACTTGTAAAAGAAACCACAGCATTCCTGGGTTTAAATCTTGAGTCATAACAATTCTATTTGATGGGCTTTTAAATGTCCTAGAATTTGCATTTGGAATGTGTTATACATCACAAAAGGATTTTGATGGTGTTATCACAGCAAACACTGTAATCACATCCTATAAATTTATATAACTCCAACTGCTGTCACTATGTCAAAAATCATGATATGTTTTTCCTCATGTACACAGCTTCTCTCCTGAAGGAAATTGAGGGTCCTGAATCAAACTCCCTGGGGGCATTTTTAATGACTTTGTGCGCTAACTCTGTCCATCTTGATGGGTAGTCAGGCGAGTCAAGCAGTGGGTTAATAAGAAGATCAAAACTTCAAATACCCAGTTGAACAAGCCAAGGTGTCCCGAAGGCAGGCTGGGCAAGGGCAATGGGACCTCGGAACAGGAGCCAGTTTAGCAGTCTGGGAAGCCCTGCGTCACACAGAGCAGCAGTGATCTGTGGCTCGTGCTGGAGGCCTTCTGGGAGGCTGTCTAATTAACCTTGTGGCCAAGAGTTTCTATCTCTTGGAAATCTTGCCTACGGTCTGAACCTCCGCACGCAGACTGCTTCAGATGAGGGCCGGGAGGAGAAGCAATGATATTGTCAGACTTTTTTTTTTTCTTTTTTTTCTTAACTCTCTTTTTCCCCCCCTCAAATAATCACTTTAAGTTTTTTTTTGTTTGTTTTTTTTTTTTTTTTAAGATGAGATGATCAAATTTAACCTCTTCTCTCCATGCCCAGTCACTTCCAAACATTTAACTCCAAAATCAGGCCTGCATTCAAAGCTAACACCAGGATTCCTTAGGAAAGGATTTGGGCCATGAGGATATGAAAAGGGGGTGGTCCAGGGCAGAGTTGGAATGAAAGAGAGGACAGAACAGAATTGCTCTGTAGAAGAAAATGGGACAAATGAAAAAGGCAAGTTTGCCTCCTGGGAGAAAAGGGAGCAGAAGACTGCGCGAGTGGGCAGGGGGCCCGATTCCAGACGGGCAAAGTGACTTGGGATCTTTTCAAGAGCAAGGGTAGCTCTTATTTAATTTCATGTTATTTGCTCTGCTCCATTATAACCCCTGCATCTTACGGACAGTCCACCACATTTTCACAAAGGCCTCCAAAGAGTGGTTTTGGGAGGGAATCGTGGAAAGTTCTAGTTTTGTATTATACATCTCTACACTCCCGGGAAGGGGGCCAGGGAGTGTGCATTTAGGATGGCCAGGTAGTGCACAGACAGAACGGATCCAGCAGGGGCTCAGAACACGGGTGGCTGCATCTGTAAACACCATCCTTCCCCAGGACTCCAGCAACCACCAGCAGAGCCAGGGGGCCTCCTACATGGGATTGGTTGGGGTTAGTTACAGCTAAATTCCATTGTTGGGATATCTTGGCTGAAAGATATATTTCTGCCAGAAGTTCAGTAGGGTATAAAATGCAGAAAAAGGATCAGGAGACATCATTTTTGGTTTTCGCTCTCCTACTATGTTACATAACATTTGCTTCTCAGCTTCTCCAAATGAAAAATGGGAAGATTGGCCTAGATTAGAAGATTGCAAAATTTGACATCCAGTCGTGTGAATTTCAAGCAGTCTGTGATCCCTCTCATCAAACTTGTGCATGCACATGCACATGTATGGTTTTCGGGTTTTTGTTTCTTTTTTCTTTTTTTCTTTTTTTGGTGGAGGAGGCTATCATTCTTCCAAATGTTAAGAACCACTGGACTAGATCTCTTATGTTTAATCTAGCTATGTGGGCCTGTCTCTGTTTCGTTGTAAATTGCTTCTATTCATCTACCTAAATGGCAAGGGGAATACGTGAATTATTTCCTGTAGGGACGTCCAGAAGCCAATAAGCCTGAATGCAGATCCTGCACAGCATATCTTATTATCCAAAGATGTCATGAGACTAAGGAGAGGGACAGGCCCACTTGGACACAGCCTTGTTTGGTATGAAAGAATAGTGGCCTAGAACCTTGCTATGTGTTGTTCTTGGTAAACGAGGCAAACACCTACATCATTAGCTTTGAACACAAGTTCTTCTATTGAGTCTACTCTCAAAACACATTTCAAATCTTTTCCCTTCTTGCCATTTGCAATATTCCATCACCCTCTATCACTGTAGACTCCAAACTGCTCTCCTGGGTCCACTCTTGCACCTCCAGGCTCTCCCCTGCCTTTCTTATAGCTCCTGGGAGGTAAGCACCCAGCCACCATCTACCATCACGGCCTTCACTGTTTCCTGAATAGCTCTCACTTAATCTTTCGGTCTCAAATTACAAATCTCTTCTCTGAATTGCCAAATAGAAAGGGGCCACCTATTACTCTCTTATAGAACCACTTCTTATTCTCAATAGCACTTAGCATAGCTTATTATATATTACTTAGATTACTTTTAAAGTTATACATGGTAACAGAGTAAAGGTCACTAAAAAAAAAAGAATTAGGGTCACCAGCTGACTTTTTTTTTAAACCCTGTATTTCTTGCACCCAACACAGTACCACACAAATAGATGTATGAAAGAATGGCAAAATAGTCTCCACTTGGGGAAACACGATTTTACTCTTATTATAGTTTAATCTATTTGTCTAATGCAGTCCTTCCAGTCTCTTTTTAAGTACAGCCTCCTCTGCAGATCTTCCCTGTTCTGGCCCCATGGCCCAGTTATCATACAGCTCAGTCATCTTTATTTAGTCCTGGGTCTCCCCTCTTTGTAAGAATCCCAGGACAGAACCATGCCTATGTCTCTTACGGCCATGTCTCTTTCCTGGCCTGGGAACTAATGCTTTATAGATATTTAGTAGGGAAATAAATACCAAAGAACTATGTTCTTAGATCTGTTAGGTTTAAAACTAAAAAGCTTGTGAATGTCATGAGTTTATTAAATTATGACCCCGTTGATAAACAGTATGCAATTTCATACCCATCTGATCCATCCATGGTTTAAAAAAAAAAAAACACAGCTAATTTCACACATTGAATATTGAAACTGGGAACACATATGGTGACAACTCTAAAAACCTGCACCTTATATATCTTTGTATGTGGCCCACATACCCAATACTCATATTTGTGTTCATTGTGTGATTGAGTGAATGAACACATGAATGTATGACTTAAACTTGCTATCTTTTATTATATTAGATTTTCAAATTTTTTAACATGGAGATATGAAAGCCTTTTGTTATTTGAAAGAACTCTGTGATTGTTACTCATTCATTTTAGTTAGCAACAAACAGAAAGATAAAAACAACCAAATTTTACCATTCCCACATATTTCAGAGCTTTTCTCCTCTTGTGGGTGTTTCCCGGACACACATATTTGAATGAGTATGCAGTACTCAACACATTTAATGACAACTGCCTTGAGTTTCAGAGCAATTGAATTCTGAAATAGCTCATTTGAGTTATTTATGGATAACAGGCTGTCAAATAACAATATGGTCTGATTCTGTTGGGGAAAACCACCTTATCAGTCCAAACTCATTGCTTCATAAAATCTTTCAAGCCCCATGATTTATTAACTTAGGCCACCATTATAATTTTTTTTAAAAAATATATAAAAATCATCATGAATCTTTCATTTTTTCTTAAAAATATGGACTAGAAGCACAATTGATTTCTATGAATGAAACTGGAAGGTAGCTATCATAGGGGAGGAAAAATCTTTTCATCTCCCCTCTTACATTCAATGACTGGGGCTTGTGAATTAAACTGGCAAAAGACAGATTAATATGAGAAAGGTTTATTTCATATGCACATAGGGGGCCTTACAGAAAAGAAGTGAAAATTCCAAAAATTCATTAGGCCTGGGAGCTTATATACCATTTTAACAATGGGTAATAAGTTATGAGAAGTGACAAGACAAAGGAAAATGGGTTTGGGCTTAGAGGGGTGGAAAATTGTGGGGAAGTAAATATATGGGGGAAACAAATAGATGATAAGGATTATTTATTAAGCTTTGCTATGTAGACACAAGTCAATGCTGTCTCCAGTGATAAGCATCATCTCATCTTCCTGGTACAGGAGAGGAGAGGGAGGGCACCTTCACAAAGGGAAATTTATGCCCAACTTTTAGGCAGAAAGGGGAAGGGCAGAGAATTCCTTCTGCATCTTCTGTTTTTCAATTGCCTTCATCTCACAATACTCTTTATGGCAAAGTGGCAAATTTTGGAGTAGCATATTCTAATTTCTTTTACTATTTATAGTCTCCTCTTTTTTCTTTTCATTTTTTTTTTTTTTTTTTTAGCAATTTCCTACTCCTGGCTGTTGGTTTCTGATGGCAGCTGTTTTATACTGCTCCCAGCATACTGTTTTATACTGTTTTATGCAGTCCTCAACATTGTTACTGTATTTACATAAACTTCCTTATTAATGGGCATCCTCCTGTATTCTGTGACCCCATAATTTCTTTTATCTTTTAACCATGTGATCTCACCTATCAGTCATAATATCACTGTGGGTCATAAGGGTTTTGAAAATCCTTTTATAATTTTGTGCCAGTGTTGGTCATTGGTGGTCTTAGGGAAGGGTGCTCCACAAGGTAATAATTCATTGTTTACTGCTTCTCCACAGTCTGTTGAGGTGAGCGTGTTTGGCTAATTCCCCTAACTGGTTTTGCACAATATTCCTTGCCTGTTTGTTCTGGAATGTGCCCCCCCCACGCTGTGACTGAGCATGGAGCAAGGTCTGTCGGGGTGCCCAGGCACCCCCGTGCCCTCAGGTCTCCTGATGGCTCCTTTGTGGAAACTGCCTTCCTCTTAGTATCCATTCGGAGAAGGAGTCAGAGGTGTCTCATAAAATCACTTTTGAAATTCCCCAAATGAGGAGGAGTGGGAAGCCTGGGGATACTGAGGAATGACCTTTGTCCCTCTCATGGTGTTATCAGTGACCACGCCCCAGAATTTCTGAGGCTCCTTGACAACTGAGTGGACACTGGGGAGAGAAGTTTGGAGACTGAGGTTCGAGCCTGCTCTGCCCGTCATTGGCTGTGTGCCCTTACGTAAATCACTTCCTTTTACCAGGCCTTAGTTTCTCTACCACATTGGGGCAGATACTATATAAACTCTAATATGTAACACAGTTGAAGTGGTGATACTATGAATATTAAAAATATTCACATTAACATAACCATTGCAGAAATGACTCAGTGGACTGAATTTGCCCACAGTAAATATTCCTAAATATTTCATTCTAAAAGGTTTCTCCATCAATTCTCAGTAGCTGGTTTGTAGGAGACATTTAATAAGTTTTGTTGAATGAAAAAAATATACCGTTCCCTGGGTTCATGTATTACTGATTGAGCAACAAAAAATAATGATAATAATTACAGCTACATTTATTGAATACTCACTATTAGCCAGGCAGAGTTCAAAGAGCTTGACACATAACCATATGTCAAATATATTTCTAAATAAACATAACATTAACATCACATTTAAATATAAAATTGAATATATGATTAAGTATAAATATGTAAAACTAAGGCATTGAATAGCTGAATAACCTTCCCAAATATCTATTTTAACGTATTTTTTTAAGTCCTTTCTGCAATAGAATGTAAATATTTAAAAATAAAACCAGCAAATTATTTGAGCATTAAGGCATTTGTCCTGTGCCTGAATATCCCTAGTGCGTCCTTTGCTTAAACTTTGAGTGGAGTGACGTTGCAATTCCTCTATGGTAACCAAGTGGAGATTCCTGACACTGTAAAGGTATCATCACATGTGTGGTTCTGAATAAAGTGGGTGAGCACAGCCAAACCCCAGTTCTCTGCACATGTGTTTGTGCTGCCATATTCAGTAAGTAGGCAGGGAAAGTCCATGGGACTATGACCAAAATCCAACCATTTCACCAAGCTTGTTTTCTGCCCCCTTAATGGTGAACCCATGGTTATTTGGGTAGGAATTTAATATGTCTTCTGATTCATTTACTTGTTATGCATTAAACGGCTGTTTAATCCTTAGTATATATGAGTTGTCACAGCTTTCTTTAAAGTTTCTCTAAACCCAGGATGGATTATGGTGGTGTTCAGAGAGGCTGGCTTGGCTCACATCTGAAGTGAGCTGGGGCTTGAGGGTTCCCCAGCTTAGGCCCAGCTAGTTCAGGCAGCACAGAGCCCATTCCTCGGAGCCTTGAGATCTACCCTCTTTTTTCTCCCAAAAAATTGCCATATAGGGTTCCTGGAGGAGTCAAGCAAACTTCTTGTGTAATGAGGAATGTTTTCACTTTCCTTTCTGCTAAGGTATTTGTGTCACTTATGAAGGTAGCCAAGTATACCATGCTAGTTAAGAACACGGGTCTTGGAGCCAGAGGGCCCAGGTTTCAATGCTCCCTTGGCCACTTAGCAGCTGTGTGATCTGGGACTACATGCTTAACCCTTCTATGACTCTGTGTTGCCTTTATAAAAGGGGGATAAGGATAGACTCTGCCTGGGTGGGTTGTTATCAGGGAGACGGACATAGCGTCATCTCTCAGGGACCTGCCTTCTACTCTCTCACCCTCTGGTTCTGTAGCAGCCCAAATAGGGTTGCTACTACTACAGGGCAAGGATCTAACATCCACCCACTGTTTAGCATCTGTGTCAGAAGGAAAATGTGCTCAGGAGCCAGGCTGGTGAAGCAAGTGTGTGGGTATAAGACAATGGGGGGGAGGAGTCAGTGACCTATATATAGCAGTGGTCCCTTTTTGGCACTAGGGACCAGTTTCATGGAAGACAATTTTTCCATGGATGGGAGGGGAGGGGGATGGGGGTGGGGTGGTTTGGGGATGATTCAAGCACATTACATTTATTGCGCAGTCAAACCTCTCTGCTAATGATAATCTGTATTTGCAACTGCTCCCCAGTGCTAGCATCACCACCTCAGCTCCACCTCAGATCGTCAGGCATTAGATTCTCATAAGGAGCGCACAGCCTAGATCTCTCACATGCGCAGTTTACAGTAGGGTTCGCACTCCTATGAGAATCTAATGCCGCCGCTGATCTGACAGGAGGTGGAGCTTAGCGGTAATGCGAGCAATGGGGAGCAGCTGTAAACACAGATGTTCACTCACTGCTTACCTCCTGCTGTGCGGCCACGTTCCTGACCCATACTGATGGACCCATACCGATCTGCAGCCCCAGGGTTGGGGACTGCAGGTATACAGCATGCATGCACCATCTAAAGGTATTCATTTCGTGAGCTTTAAAAATAGCTGATGGCTTAATGAAAGTCTACAGGCATATCTTCTAGGGGCTGGGAATCCCTTATGCCTGATTATGCCATTCACAACGTTTCCTTTTCCTGTACTCAAGAACTCCAGCAGCTAGAATAGCAGCAGAACACATACCAGTCTCTCTATAATTAGAGCTCATCCTCCACGTTCATTGTTACTTGCACCTCTGTAGCCTGATTGTGCCTGACCCTGTGCTCCTAGTGCCTCGCTGGGCTGGCACTGCCTCCACGTGTCCTAAGTGCTGGGGCAGCAGCCCATCATCTAGAAGGGGCTTCTTTTTCTTGGCCGTGCTCAGGGGTCTTATTACTGCCAGGCAGTATCAGTCAAGGTGAAAGGGATTGCAGAGTCTCAGGCTGAATCTGACCTGAAAAGCCCCCCGGCCTCACAGTCGGAAATCCTGGCTTCTGTGGTATCTCCTGCTGCACACTCCTAACCAGCCCCCTGGCCTAGGGCTGCTTGGAGATTGTACTGGCTCGTCTTTAATGCCTTCCTTGTGTTTATATTTAACTTTCTGCTATGGATAGTCTATGGAAGTTCCTCAAAGAGGAAATTCCTCAGCAGAATGTCTGCACATGACAAATGCTTAGGAAACATGTCCTGATTAGTTGATTCTGTCTTATCTACATCACCAAGAATTTGCTAATGTTCACATGTACCTGGCGTTATATGGAGACTGACACAAAGCTGGTTACACCCATTTCTCGTTCTTATTCAACATTCAGTAGGGATAGAAAAGGTTGACAGCAGGTGTAAGAACCACCCGAGACTATGGTAAGCAAGGGCATTGTTTGTATTCAGAACAGGTGCAAAGACAGAAATATGGAGGTGAAGTAGCAAGGAAGAGAAATGCCAGCTCAGTTCATATGTGATTAGATACTTTCCATTTTTAGCCCCATGGCTTAAATTTGCATAATTCTTTTAAAAAGAAAAATTAATTATTTATGACTGTAGCTTTTAACCAAACTGTGAATTTAAAGTAATCACTCTGGGTAATTTAAATAAAATCTTTTCTGTAAACAGTTTATGCTCATTAGAATGAGAAAACTGTTGGTTTATTCAATTAAAAGGACATTATTGCCAGTTTGGATTCTCTCTCTTTTTTTCCCCACTTCAAAATAGAGGGCAGTCACATTGAGACAGATGGGACTTAATTAACTTGTCTCAAAAGTAACCAGATTTGGGGTTTGTTTTTTCCAATTTTAAGACAGTTAGATTCCAAAAGACTTCAAAAACCAAACCACTATTTTAGAGCCCTGAAAAGAAGTTCTTACCCTTTACTCAGACAGAAAGTCAGTACAGAAATAAGTTTGTTCCCTGGCAAACATGGGGGACTTCCACATGAGCCCAGCACTGTTCAAAGAAGATGATTCTAAGCAAGGCCCTCCCCTGCTATGACCTACAAAGAATGCAAAAACAGTGAACCGGCTTGGTGCCTCTGTGTGGCTTTATTGTCAGGTGAGGCTGTCTTCCCCATGTGAGTGCTTCTGTAGGGGACACCATTCGCTATGTTAAAGAGGGTCTTCCAAGGAAGCCATCTGTATTTTCAGGATGCTGTTATGTTTTGCTTACTGGTTCGTTCCCTGAATGTCCATGGTTCCAGGGAGTGTGACGCCTGAGCGTTTTCCCAGAGCTTGTCAGGTGTGCAGCTCTACACTGACAGGTGAGCAGGCAGCTGATGCCCAAGGTCCATGTTGGGCCTTCCTACACTGAAATAATCAGTGGCTCTGATTGAATTGAGGTCAGAGGGCCCCTCTCATCCAGTCTCTTTGGTTCCCCTGCGGCACATAGAATTTTGTGACTCCACAGAGCAGAGTTCATGAGCCACTGGTATAGATAATAGGTTGTCTTAGTGAATCGGGTCTCCTAGGCTGTGACAGAAATCCAGCTTGTATGATGAATGGCCTCTTGCCATCTCCTGGCTCTGTTTCCCTCTGTGTGGCTTTATTCTGAGGTGAGGCTCTCTTCCCCATGTGGGGTCAAGATTGCCACCAACAGCTCCAGATTTACATGCTGCTAACAGAGCATGCCCCCCACCTCCCGCCCCAGGAAAGACATCTTCCCTTTCCCCGTGGCTCTAGCTAACGCCCTGGTGCTGACACTCATGGCTTCCACTACCTACTCATCTCTGTCGGAACCGGTCACGTGGTCACAGGATGAAGAGTTCTGATTGGCCAGGTGGGAATCACATTCTACCCTTGGATTTAAGGGAGGATGGAGTCAGCTCCGGTCCACCCACAAGATCTGAGAGTAGGGCCTGGGTTTTCTCTCAAAGGCAAATCCAAGTGCTGTTGCCAGAAGAAGAGACAGATTCTGTGCAGGCAAAAAACCCAGCTGTTTTCTACAGCTCCCTTTCAAATCTCACAGCCTACACGTCTGAGCAAATCCTACAACTTTTCTTCTGCGTCTGGGTATTTTGTTCAAGCCTGGTGATGAAAGACTTGTACCTCTGTAGAGGAGAAACTGATGTTTGTGTAAAGGGGAGAAGGCTTGGGCAGTGAGGAAGTGAGGGAGAGTAGGGAAGACATCAGAAAATAGAAAATGCCAACCCATATCAACCTTCCTGAGTGCAGTCGACTTTCTAGGAAGGAAATGAATAAAGTATCTTTGTCCTGTTTTCACAAATACTGTTGGTTCACCACCTGAGATCTCCTGCAGTGCAGGAAGTGAGAGCCAAGACTGTAACAGGTTTCATTCCTCTGCTTCCTGTGTTTCTTGCAACCGTTTGGCAAGAGTTCTTTGAGCTCCTATTTCAACCAATCTTTGTATAAATGCCCAGAATCCATGGCTGATTGGCCTACTTGAGCTTTTCAAATGTAGACATTAAGGATATGTCTGTGCTAAAGGTTTAATAGTGAGATGATTTTGGCTATGTGACCCACACACACTGAATCTTGATCTCAAGTGCCCTTCAGAGCGAAACGGAGTAACAAGGGGCCAAGTCAGAGCAATGACCACTTTTGGTGATGACGGGGCAAAAGCCTCTTCCAGCCCTGAGTGAGTGGATGAGGTCGTCCCACGCAGAACTCCCCTGGTCTACCTGAGTATTGTGCAGTGGATTTGCAGAGAAAGCTGGGTTTGACACCCCAGATTTGCTGCTTGCCACCCACACCACTGTGCACAAGTCACATTCACGAGGTGTAGGGTCCTCCACTCAAAAATAGGTTATGGTATCTACCTTTGATTACTATTGCTGCTTAATGAACAGCTCAAAACATAATGGAGTACAACAATCATTTTAGTACATTCACAAATGCTGTGGCAGGAATTTGGACAGGGAATACCAAGGATGGCTTGCCTCCTCTCCGTAATGGCTGGGGTCCTAGCTGCAAAGGCTGAAAGGCTGGGTTGATTTGATGGTTGGGCACTGGTATCCTCTGGAGGCATCTCTACTTACTTGTCAGGTGGTTCATCCCAGCTGTTGACTTGGACCTCAGGTCAACTGTCAGCAGAACACCTACAATGGCCACGTCTACACCGTCTTTCCATGTGGTCGCTTTGCATGGGCTAGTTTGAGCTTCCCCATAGCATGGGGGCTGGGTTCAAGAGGAAGGCAGAGGTGAATGACATTTTTATAATCTATCCCTGGAAGTCACATGGTGCCAATTCCCCCATATTCTCTAGATTGAGGCAATCACAAAGGTCTTCCCAATTTCAAGGGTAGAAGATATAGACACCAATAATTTATAGGAAGAGTGTAAACATTGCACTGTAAAAAGAACATGGCATGTGAGATATTATATAATTATGGCCAACTCTGGAAAATGCAATCTGCCATATGTGGCAAATTATACTGATTGATATCAATTATAAGAATATTACAATAACCCTGCATTCCTGCAATAAACACTTTTTGGCTATGCTGTATTTTTCTTTTTACATATTGCTGGATTCCATTTTCTTACATTTTTAGGGATTTTTGCATCTATGTTCACAAGGGATATCTGTAGTTTGTTTCTTCCTTTATTGTAATTTGTTTGTCAGGTTTTAATAATGCTGGGCTAATAAAACAAGTTGGAGTATTTCCTTCTCTTCTATTTTCCAAAAACGTTTTTGTAAGACTGCTTGAATATTTGTTAGAATTCACTAATGAAACCGTTGGAGCCTGGAGCTTTCTTTGTGGGGAAGTTTCTAGTTCCAAATTCATTTTCTTTTATAGATATAGGGTGATTTAGATTTTATGTTTCTTATATCATTTCTTCTCATTTTTGTTGTAAGGGATTTATTCGTTTCATCTAAGTTGTTAAATTTATTGGCATAAAGATGTTTATAATATTCTCTTATTATTCTTTTGATGTCTTCAGGATCTATAGTGATATCCCTTCTTTCCTTCCTTATTTTAGCAGTTTGTGATCACTCTAGCTATAGGGTTTTCCATTTTATTGATATTTTCAAAGAACCAGCTTTAGGTTTTACTATTTTATTTGCCATTTTCTGTTGTATTGATTTTTTGCTCTTATTTTTTATTTTCTTATTTCCTTCTGCTTATATTGTGTTTAATTTGGTCCTTTTCTAGACTTTTAAAGTGAAGCTTTGCCCATTGATTTTAAACATTTCTCCTTTTTTATTATAAGCATTTAAAGCTACATTTTTCTTTCTAAGCACTACTTTACATTTCACAACTTTTAAAATGTTATATTTTTATTCAGTTCAAAATATTTCCTAATGTCTGTTGTGATTTGAGGATTTTGTGACTCATGAGTTATTTAGAAGTGCGTTATTTTCCAAATATTTTCAGATTTTACTAGGTATAGTATTATTACTGATTTCTAATTTGATTCTTTTGTGTTCAAAAAATTTAGCCTATATGATTTCAGTCATTTTAAATTTATTGAGACTTGTTTTATGGCCCAGCATAGGAATTTTCTTGGTGAATATTTCATAAGTTTTTGAAAATGTGCATTCTGCAGTTATTGCATATATTGTTCTGTAAATGTAAATTATGTAAAATTGGTTGATAGTGTTGTTCAAGTCTTTTATATCTTCATTGATTTTCTATTAGTTCTTTTATCAATTATTGAGAGAGGACTATTGAAATCACCAACTAAAACTCTGAATTTATCTGTTGCATTTTTTGATTCTGCCAATCTTTTTATCATGTATTTTAAAGCCCTCTTAGGAGCATACATTAAGATTTCAGATTATTGTCTTCTTGAAGAATTGATCATCTTATCATTATGAAATATTTCTGTTTATCTCTGGTAATGTTTCTTGTCCTGAAGTCTATTTTGCTTGATTTTTGTTGGAAATTAATATAGCCCCAACTATGTTATGATTGTTGATTTGTGATATATGTTTTCCATTCTTTTACTTTTAATGTACTTATCTTGTTATTTAAAGTGTACTTTTGTAGAAAAAATATAGTTTGAGTTTTTTTCTTTTCATCCAGAAAGATAATGTCCACCATTTAATTGGCACGTTTAGTCCATCTACATTTATGTAATTATGTTGTTTGGTTTTAAGTCTACCATATTGTTATAAACAAATAAATTAATATTTTTTTTGTTTTTCTTATTTGTTTACCATATAGTTATAGATAACTATATATGTGTGTATATAATATATGTAACTATATATAGAAATAATCTTTACATATATAAAAGAACAGATCTTATATAAGCATATGTATATATATATACACATATATTCTTATCTGCTATTTTTATTTGCTTACCATATTATTATAAATAATTATATATAACTAGATGTAATTATGTGCCTATATATAAAATATGCACAAAAACAGATTTTATATATGATAGTCACATATATACATACATATATATATATATTCTATTCTTTTGTTTTTCTTCTTTTTCTGCCTTTTGAATTAATTGAGTGTTTTGTATTCCATTTTATCTCCACTATGGGCTTATTAGCTATACCTCTTAGTTATGTTTTTTGAGTGGTTGCTCTATTAACTACTTGCATCTTTAACTTCTCACAGTCTAACTTCTTTATAATGGAAAACGCTTACAACAGTATACCTGCCATGCTTCCTTTCCATCCTATATGCTATTATTCTCATACTTTTTACTTCCACATATATTATAAACCCCACAATATTTATTTTGCTTAAAACACCTAATTAAAAAGTGAGAAAAATTCTTATATTTATCCACATATTTTTCACTTCTGGTGCTATTTATTCTTTTGGATGTATTCAAGCTTCCAATTGGAATTATTTTTCTTCAGCCTAAAGAGCTTCTAATTCCTTTAATTTTTTTCCTACAGTGCATCTCTGCTGACAGTGAGCTCTCGGAATTTTTTTTGTGTGTGTGTCTGAAAACATTTTTATTTTACCTTCTTTTAGAGCAATATTTTCACTGGATATAGAATTCTAGGTTTGCAATTTTTTTCTTACAGCACTTTATTTTATTATTATTGTTATTCTTTTTCTTAGATAGTCTTAATCTATTGCCAAGACTCTGGAGTGCAGTGGTATGATCATAGTTCACTGTAACCTCAATTCCTGGGCTGAAGTGATCCTCCTGTTTTAGCCTCCTGAGAAGGTGGGACTACAGGCATGTGTCATCACACCAGGCTACGTTTTTTTTTTGGTTTTTTGTTTTTTGCTTTTTAGATAGAGAGAGATGGAATCTTGCTCTGTTGCCCAGGCTCACCTTGAACTGCTGGCTTCAAGCGATCCTCCTGCCTTGGCCTCCCAACGTGCTGGGATTGCAGGTGTGAGCCACCATGGCTGGACTCTTACAGTACTTTAAAGTAGTTGTTTTATTTTCATTGTTTGCATTGTCTCTGATGAGAAGTCAGCCCAGCCTTGTGGAGTCTCAGTCTGTACATGCTCATGTTAGTATTAAATCAAAGACTCGAGAGGACCTCTCTATAGATTTCTGGAGTTCTTTTTCTGTATAGCATCCTCTCTTTAGTACTCTACCTTGCATATTTCCAGGCACCTCAGCTTCTATGAACCCTGCTTAATTCCTCATTGATTTAGCACAACGACCAGGTTCTGCTTGGCCTTACCCTCCATTCTCTGGGGTCTTGTAAATGCCTCCAGGTAGAGTATTGGCATGATCATGTGGCTTACCTCACTTTTTTGCCTTCATTCAGGAATCACAGTCTGTGCTGATTTGGGGCCAATGAGTATCTAAGGACATTTGCTTTTTGTATTCCATTTTCTCGTTGTTTGTGTCAGGAGAGCAAATCTAGTACTAGTTGCTCCATTGTCACCATAAATGGAAACCTAGTGATAAAATATTATTATGATTATCATTATTATTGTTATTATTGGTTTGTTTTATCTTAAAGAGGATTTAATTAAATCAGTCAATTTGTTCATTCATATTCAAAATTTAAAAAACATAACTGGGTTTACATTAATTTTATCAGAGAGTAATGCTTATCATTTTTATTCCTTGACCATGTTACTCTAACTTACATGTTCAATATAGATGACAGCATTTTATTGTTCAGTTCTTGGCATTTGAATTCCTCTAGTGCTTAAATGGAAACTTCAGAAGCAAATCTGCCTCTTTGAGGTTTGGGCCCAATTGCCACTGATAAGACTTTCTATATTGAGAGAAAAAAACTGTAGGATGGATGGCAAAAAGGCACTAGGAAATACAGATATTTGATAAGAGTTACTCTGTTTCATGACTTAATTGTAAATTAATCAAGTCCATAAGGAAAATTTCATCGAAAATACACATAGATTTCAAAATTATAGGAATATATGTTTGAGAAAGAGTGTTTAAGGATTGCTAAACCCCAGACTTGGTGGGGAGGACAAAATGAAGTTTGAGAGAATTAGCACTCCCAGCATACTAACAGACCTCCTTTCTAGACATGAGCAAAATAAGCCTGAAGTAATATGGTGATCAGTGTGCAGGAGGCCTGAGTGAAGAACAAAGCTCTCTTCTGGTCTACTGGCAAGCAGACCACTTCATTTTTATTTTTACTTCTATTCTTTTCATAATCCATTAATAAATCACTCTAATGTTTTAGGAAAAGACCAGTTGGATTATTTGACTTGTTTACACTATCAGGTCAAAAAACAGGCTTTGGAGTTGGTCTCAGTTTCTCATCTGCAGAGTGTAGATGATCATATTCAAACACTAGAGTTCCTTAACTCCAGGTATTTGCCTGATTGCTCTGGCTAGGACTTCCAGCACCATGTTGAATAGAAGTGGTGACAGTAGGTAACTTTGTCTGGTTTCAGTTCTAAGTGGGAATGCTTTCAATTTCTCCATTCAGTACAATGCTGACTGTCATATGTGGCTTTTATAATTTTGAGGTATCTTCTATCTACACCTGTTTTGTTAGGATTTCTTATCATAAAGCGGTGCTGAATTTTGTCAAAAGCTTTTTCTGCATCTATTGAGAGGATGATCTGTTCTTTGTTTTTGCTGCTATTTATGTGATGAATCACATTTATAGATTTATAGATCAGGCAAAAAAGGAAATCCAGAGTATCCAAATGGGGAAAAATGAGGTCAAACTATCTCTCTTTGCTGATGATATGATCTTATACCTAGAAAACCCCAAAGATTCTACCCAGAAATTCCTGGAATTGATAAATAAATTCAGCAAAGTCTCAGGTTACAAAATCAATGTGCACAAATCAGTAGCATTCCTATATACCAACAACAGTCAAGCTGAGAATCAAATCAAAGACTCACTACCTTTCACAATAGCCACAAAGAAAATAAAATACCTAGGAATATATTTAACTAAGGAGATGAAAGACCTCTACAAGGAGAACTACAAAACACTGAGGAAGGAAGTCTCAAAGGAGGTAAACAAATGGAAAAACATATCATGCTCATGGATGGGCAGAATCAACATTGTTAAAATGTCTATACTACCAGAAGTGATTCACATATTCAATGCAATCCCCATTAAATACCAATGTCATTTTCTGCAGATCTAGAAAAATTAATTCTATGCTAAATGTGGTGCCAGAAAACACCCCATATAGCAATAGCAACCTTAAGTAAAAAGAACAAATAGGGAGGCAGCACTTTACCAGACTTCAAGCTATACTACAAGGCGGTAGTAACCAAAATAGCATGGTACTGGCACAAGAACAGAGACATAGACCAATGGATCAGAACAGAGAACCCAGATATAAAACCATCCTTATATTTCCATCAGATCTTTGACAATGCAGACAAAAACATACACTGGGGAAAAGAATCCCTAGTCAATAAATGGTGCTGGGAAAAATTGGATAATCACATGTAGAAGATTGAAACAGGATCCACACATATCACCACTCACAAAAATTAACTCACAATGGATAACAGACTTAAACTTAAGGCATGAACCTATAAGAATTCTAGAAGAAAATGTTGGAAAAACTTTTATAGCTGTTGGCCTAGGCAAGAAATTTATTGCCGAAAGCCAATCACAGCAACAACAAAAATAAACAAATGGGACCTGATTAAATTAAAAAGATTTTGCCCAGCCAAGGAAACAATCAATAGAGCAAATAGACAACCTACAGAATGGGAGAAAATATTTGCATGCTATACATCCGACAAAGGGCTACAAGAATTTACAAAGAACTCAGGCAAATAGGCCACAAAACATCAATCAACTCCATTAAAAAAATGGGCAAAAGACATGAACAGAAACTTTTCAAAAGAAGATAGACTAATGGCCAGTAAACATAAGAAAAAATGCTCAACGTCTCTAATCATCAGGGAAATGCAAATCAAAACTACAATTAAATATCACCTAACACCAGTGAGAATGGCTTTTATCAAAAAGTCTCACAACAACAAATGCTGGCGTTGATGTGGAGAGAAAGAAACACTTATACACTGTTGGTGGAACTGCAACTAGTACAACCTCTATGGAAAGTAGTATGGAGATCCCTTAAAGAACTAAAAATAGACCGACCATTTGATCTAGCAATCCCACTAGTGGGTATTTACCCAAAGGAAAAAAAGACATTTTATCAAAAAGACACTTGGCAGTACAATGTTTATTGCAGCACAATTCACAGTTGCAAAGATGTTGAATCAAACCAAGTGCCCATCAGTACCTGAGTGGATTAATAAAATGTGGTTTATGTATACCATGGAGTACTACTCAGCCATAAAAAAAAAATTGTGAACTAATGCCTTTTGTAACAACCTGGATGGAACCAGAGACCATTCTTCTAAGTGAAGTATTTCAAGAATGGAAAATCAAACCCCACTTGTACTCACCATTAAATTGGTACAAATCTATCAACACTTATGTGCACATAAGGAAATAACATTCATCGGAAATCAAGCAGGTGGGAGAGGGGAGGATGGGGTGGTTAAATACACACCTGATGCGTACAATGCACATTATCTGGGTGATGGGCACACTTATAACTTTGACTCAAACTGTACAAAAGCAATTCATGTAACCCAAATATTTGTACCCCCGTATTTTGAAATTTAAAAAAACATACATCTTAATCTTCAAAGATAAAAATGTAAAAAAATTAAAAAATGAACTAAAGTGACATTGCATCTTTTGTTTCTAGGATAAGTTCTACATCAACAGGAAACATAGGGATATCTTTTTTTTTCCCCTGACTTATGATGTCCTGAGATGGTGTTTCCCAGGAACGTATCTCCTTGTGTTCACGAATGTTGTGACAGTAATCATGCAGCCAAGGAGATGGAAGAACACAATGGTGAACCTGGCATTGCTCCTGTTGTGGCCAGCCTCCATTGTGCAGTTTCAGTGGGTGGTAGAAGTCCATGTCACTGTGATTAACTGTCTTCAGGGAAGTCTCTCTACACAAAGCCACTATTTTGAGAGGCTTACAATTCAACCATAAAATCTGAGTACAGCATTTAAAGTTGTTGGGAAATATGACAATATTATATGGTTTTTATCCCTCAAGCCCCCAATTTTTGAATCATTTTACTTTGGAAAGTTCCTTTTGAATTTCTAAACTTGAGACATATGGCAAAACACAAAACATGATAAAAATATAAAAATCACTGTGCTTATTGCATGACTTCTTGAGTTTATAATTTCCTCTAAAGATGAGTTCTAAAATTTTTACAGACTTTTTTATCATTCTCTCAGTGACCCAATTAAAAACAAAGGCTTTCATAAACCTTATGATAGCTATGGTATCATAGCTATCATAATACCTATGTGGTATTCTCCATAGAGGTATTATATATAAAAAGCTATTTGCAAGCTAAAACATAGCTATGCAAATATAAAGCTCTATTATTGGTAAGTAAAAATGAGCAAGCCAAGTAAGGAAGCAAACATAGACTTTAGGACGTTGCTTGAGAAATCTGGAAAATCTGCTTTGTAAGATTCTATTTCATGTCAGAAGGTTCCACACATTTGAAAGGTGCCCCCTCAACTTTAAAAATCCTATGAAAAATATGACACTCAAAATATTGCTCATTTCAGCTACTATATTATAACGTTACCAAGTGTTACCTGTTCTAGAAAATGCACGACTGCCTTATTTTTTTTTTTGGAACATTAAAAGACACAAACCTTGCTACTCTTCATATGGGTGCCGATAATGTTAAAGCTATTATCTAATATCTTATACAGTGTCATTTTCTATGAAAAAACTGGGCTAGAATTTAATAAGAATATTTTCTCATCCACTACAGCCTGTGTTTCTGTAATGTGAATTAGCTCCTACGTGATTGGTAAATGGAGAATGATGTCATTATAAGACAAAATCTTATTGATTCATATGCCATTTTCCCAAGGTGGCCAAAGTTTTGCACCACTAAGGAAGCAATAGGTGAAAACAAAGTCCACTCTCCCAGTAGAGAGCAGCAGCCTACAGAGAAGCACTTTTCAGCACATGAGAATTATTCACTTAAAACTCTTCCTTTGGGCTCCACCCGGTCACGTGTTCTGCCTTGGAAGTGCTTCCTGTCTGGTTCCCTCCAGTCCTGAGCATTTTGCATTTGTTTCCATTCCTCAGCTGCCTCAGTGCTTCTTTATTCCTCCTGCCTTCAAGTTATCAGCTCCTTTAAAAACAATGATAAAATACTTTAAGTTTTTAATCATAAATTTAACATGTCATTTTTACTGTGCTACTATTTTATGAGTGTTATCATTTTTGATCAATGCTCTGGTTATGAAGTTCCTAAGAGTTGGAATTGTCTTTCCTGACCCTATCTTTCCCATAAGCTCTGTTATTTTTAGTGTCAAATTTTACACAAAGTGAGGTTTCTCACTAACAGGTATCACACCATAGCAGAAATGCCTGCAGTTGTACTTGTTTCAAGCTAACAGTTGTTTTCGTAGTATGGACGTTATGAAATGCTTAAATTACCAGATTTGCTGCTAAAAAAAATATGGCATTTACATTGTGCCCCATCCTTTGTGAATACCTAGAATATGTGTATTTACCATCATTACTGGTGCCTTTGATTTTTTTCTGTGACAAATACTGTCTGTATACTCTTTCCACTGCAGACATGGAGGGTGACTGGAGATTTCATTCACTTCACAATTAACAAAGTGTATGTGTTTGGGAGGGGGTCTTCCTGGTTGTCATTCTTGGGGGCCCAATATTTCTAGTTAAGTTGCTCTACAGATTTCTTTGTGATTCAACAGTTTGTTAGATCTCTGCAGATGCTCTCTTGAAGACATCTGTTGAGTGAAGTAATGGCTTCATTGCAGACTCTTAAGTTTTCGTTAGTTTTCCTCTGAGGGTTTTTTATGTCTTCTTTTGTGGGGAGGGTGGAAACCCATTCATCTATTTTGGAGGGTTTCAAGTTCTTTGGCTCCCCATTTCCCCTGCTGAGACTCTCCTCGAAGGGCTATTCTGGCCATGCGGACCCTTCTGGTTCTCCACGTCTATGACTTGCCAAATGGTCTTCAGACAAGGCCCCCATCTCTCCCAGGTGGCCGCAAAGCTAGATGATGGGGGGCTCAAAGAAAGGATCCAAGCCTTCCTCTGCTGTACCCCCGTTGGTAGTTCTCTTCCTGCATCCCTTTCCTCCTCAAACCTTCTCGGCACAATATCTCCTTATATGGCCCTGAGTTGGCTCCAAGTTCATAAACTCAGAGGAATTCCATGACATGCATAAATTATGAAACATTTTTGCAAATTAACTTTTAATTAAAACCAGCAGCTTAGAGTATCCAACTGGAAGCAGTCACAATGTTGAAAAGTGACACTGGTGGGGTGGGAGTTCAGGAGAAGGTCTGAGTGGGTTTGCATCCTGTTTGGATATTTCCAAAATGAATGCTGCAGAAAAGAGCTTCCTTCCCTATCAAACCCTCCTTAATCTTCGCCGCTGCCTTTGACTAATCTCTTCATGCCATTAGCCCCTGGACTGCCATGGGGATTGATACGGTTTTCAAGCAGGAAATGCAAACGCATCGTGGTGGTAGTTTTATCTGGACTTTGCCAAGTTTCCATTTGGTTCCACCAATCCATGTTCTCACAGAGAACTGGCAGGACCTCCAGCTTCCCCACATTGCCAGAACTCTGATTCAGATCACTTTTCGGCAGGATGACCACCCAAAGTAAGGCTGAAGAATGACAATTTTAATTGGAACCTTATTTTTCAGATACAGTGCAGAGTTCAAGCCTGATGAGAAATGACTTCTTATTGTGAGAATTTTCAGAACATTATAACAAGTAAAATGTCTGGGGCTTTTTCCCCGCCGATACTCCTTAGCTTATGTAATGTGAGACTTGTTCTGGTCTGCCCATTAATAATCCACATTTTCCAGCATCCCAAAAAATGTCTGCCATCAAGTGCATAATTTATGCAGGTTTGTCTTTCATCTAGGCAGACATCTACTGCTAGAACAAAAACCCCAGGTCTTTTCATCCTAAGCTAAGTTTGAAAAATCTGCCCTTTAGTTATTGGTCCACATCTTTGCTACTAAACAACCTGGTGCTGCTAGTCTGTGGTGGGCAGTGGGGTGTTCTCTGTATACCCATAGCGGAGCTCGCCACTTGGCCATTCAGGAATTTTGAAGTTTAATATTCTGTCTTTAATTTATTTGGCCCATGGGAAAAGCTCATGCACATAATCAGTATTTAAAAAGTACTGGAAGATTTTTTTAAGATGATAACACGTAGTGTGAGCACAGGGGTGGTGGAATAGAACATAGGAAAGAGAGAATCTTGGTCAGAGTGTAAATTGGGACAGTTTTTCTTGAGAGTATTGGTAATGAAATATGCAATACTCTTTGACCAATAATTCAACTTCTTGAAAAGCTGAGGGTGTGTGTAACAATTGGACTACAAGGATGTCTATTATAGTGTCATCCGTGTTGGTGACAAGGCAAAAACAGCCTAGATAGCTAATAAGCAATTAATAAGTAATTTATTGCATATTCAAATAATTTAAATACTATGCAGTCATTTAGCATGATATTGAGATCAATAATGGATATTAGCATCATAGGGAGCATTAAATGTCTTTTTTTTGTCTATCTTTCACATCTAATTTTCTATAAGGAACAAGCATTGCCTCTGTGCTTTTTTTTTTTTTTTTTTTTTTTTTATAAAGAAGCACTTTTATCTGGGTGTAGTGGTTCATGCCTGTAATCCTAGCACTTTGGGAGGCCGAGGTGGGAGGATTGCTTGAGGTCAGGAGTTTGAGACTAGCCTGAGCAAGAGTGAGACCCCATCTCTCCAAAAAATAAAAAATTAGCCAGGCATGGTGGTGTGTGCCTGTAGTGCCAGCTACTTGGGAGGCTGAGGCAGGAGGATCACTTGAGCCCAGAAGTTTGAGGTTGCAGTGAGCTATGATGATGCCACTGCACTCTAGTCTGGGCAACAGAATGAGACTCTGTCTCAAAAAATTTTTAAAAATTAAAAATAAAGGAACACTTTTAAAAGTATATGTTGCAAACAATGGTCTTTCTGTTCATCTTTTTCTTGCTTTTAAATATACTGTTAAGAAAAATAAATTCATATTCCATCTGTATCCTAAACTGGATATTGATAAATCAGTATTAAGTTATATATATATAGACTGGCTTCATAATTCCCAAATTCAAAAAAAGCGAGAAAATTTGGAATAAAGAGATATAATTCTCGCCATGAGTCTTTCCAACAGAGTTTAAAGGACTTATAGCTATACAGCAAAAATTGGACTGGGGACTTGAATAATTTTAAAGTAGAAAAGTCAGCTATATTTGTTTTCTTGCATTGACCCTGTTTTTATTCTTATCTTCCCCTCTGCAGGGTTGTCTATCTCTACCACTGCTCCCACTGTGTCCTCCTCTTCCTCCTTCATCACCACCCCTGTGGCAAGGAGTTAGGTGAAGCCATGAGACTGGGGAAGATCACCTCAATTAGGAGTTGTAGAGTAAGCAGCAAAGTGCCCACGTTTAAGGAGCTAGAGAAGGAATAGGGAGTAGAGGAAATAGTAGACTGACACTCAAGGCAAAGCCAGGGGAGGAGGAGATTCCAAGGAGGAGGAGAAGGAGGAGATTTTAAGAAGGGTGTTCAAAGAGACACTCTTTTGTCTCATGATTTATCCAGTATTACCATAGACCAGAATAGCTTCCAGACTTTGGAGAAGTATGATGCTCTGCGGGGAGTTAAATATGCACCCCGCAAAGAGGTTTTTTCTTCCGGTCGGGTCTCTCAGGCAGGGGTCGTTGCAAAGGATGAAAAAATAGTAGGAAACAGAAATAAAAATAAAATAATAATAACACGCAGAGCCAAAGATACAGTTTATAAAGTAAAGGTTTATGAAGATAGACAAAGGGAGGGTGTCTGGATGGATATATTTCTTCCCGCGGAAATATGTCAAAGACTGAAACTCCACACAGGTACTTTATAGGGTAGATACAGGCTCCTGATTTACATACTAACAGGCAGTTTGGTGTAGGGTCAACATCTTCTAAAAGGCTACTACAGATCCTTTAACTAACTCTATCTAGGAGAACAATGAGTAACAAAATCTTCTTAGGGCAAACTTCTAAGTTTTATGATAAGGCTATTACTTTAGCAAAAAGCAGAGACATCTTGGCTCCGGTGATTGTGTTCTTGGAGACAGAGAGGATCTCAGAAGTCAACATGAGCCTTGTGTTAATTACTTTAACCGCATGGTTCCGTCTGGGCCCAGCTTGGGCATTAGCATATCTATCTGATCAGCTCTCATCTCCGGTGGCCTTTGATCAGCTTCTGGCAACCTATGGCCCTAGAAGCCTGTCTTGTCTTTCAAAACAGGTGAGAACCATAGGCCCAGCTTACAGCTGTCTCTTTGAAATGCAGCTGTCACTGACCAATGAGACACCCTCCTGAGGCGAGGCAGCTTTTGAACTAACATATTTATTTTTTCTTTAAGGCAAAGCCTTATTTGACTTCTGAAATCAAATCTTGTCTCCAAAAATACAAGGGGCATTTCTATAACTCAGTATTCTTAGGCTCAAAAATGCTCCATGTGTTTGTAAGGAAATTTCAAGCATAGCATTGGAAATCTTTTGAGGAAATTACTCCTGAGTATTTTTGAAGCAGCACAAACAGTTATGGAAATATTTTGATGAATCCCTTGATTTGTGGAAGTAAAATCTAGTCGTGATCTGCCATGGCATGTACCTAGTGATGGCCAGCTGCAAGTTTCTACGGGAATAAGAAGAAAAACTCAGTTCACTTAGGATGCCCCAAAGGCATATACTAATATGGAAGCTACCAGAAGCTGAGTCCCATGGATGGATGTGGGGCTCTAACAACACCATTAGTGCTGAGCTCTGTCCATGTCACTGCTCTGCCTTCCACGGTATTGACGTCACTCTCAGGCCCATGTGATGGTCTATCCCCAGCGGTGTACCGGCTCGGATTCTAGTTGAGTGAGGAAAGGGAGCAGGGGATAGAGGGGAGAGTGGTGTGATTTAAAAGTCCTGATTAGACTAGGTTGGGTCACGTGTCCACCCCAAGCCAATTGCTGTGGCCAAGGGAACATGATGGGTTGATTGCCTTAGGTCTGGGCACCGTCTACATTGTGGGGCTCGGCCTCCGGCCCAGAGCATGGGGACACTAAGAAAGAAAGAGGTTAGACGTTGAGAGCAAAGAGACAGGTGTCCACTGTAAGAGTCACATTCTACCTAAGGCACCTTACTCAGGCCTTACCACTTCGTCACATAACCCATCATGAGGAAGTGATGGCCCAGCAGGAGGGTTCTGATCCCAGGTCTGTGGGGTCATCTGTGGACCATGACACAGTTGGCTGTTACTGTAGCCTCTCACATACCATCAAGTTGGAGTCAACCCTGAAAATTCTGGAGGTTACAAGGTCAAGAGGTAAAAACAGCAACCATTATGGGATACTTTTGTAGGAACTCAGTATGTATTAACTCAGTTAATACATTTGTCCCATGAAGTAGAGTTATTACCACAATCTTAGAGATGAGAAATCTAGAGCTTGGAGAGGATATGTTATTGCCCAGGTTCTCATGGCCACTGAGTGGTAGAGGTAGGATTTGAAACCTGGCCTCCCAAACTCTAAGGTTCTCTTTCCTTCCTTTGTTGCTTCTTGCTTTCTTCTTTCTTTTCCTTCCTTATTTTCTTCCTATCTCCTTTCTTTTTCTTTTCTTCCTTCCTTCCTTTCTTTCCTTTCTTCCCTTTTTTGTCTCTCTCTCTCTTTTCCTTTTTTTCCCCCTCTCCCTCCTTCTCCCTCTCTCCAACAAATGTTCACTGAATTCTTACCAAGGGCCAGCCACAGGTCGAGTTCCTAGTGATACAACAATGAATAAGATAGATATCGCCCTTGGGTGGATCTTGAGTTCTTATATGAAAAAGTAATTTAAAAACAAACAATTAAACAGGAAGATGACTGAATGCAATCAATGCTAAGGTGGGAATAAATAAGATGATGTCATTGAAAGACACCTGGGAGATAGAGAAAAACTCCTTCCAGAGGAGATGACTTCAGAGCTGAGATACGACAGATGGGTAGGGGTCAGTGAGGTGAGTTGGGGGTCAGGGAATTTACCTGGAGTGGGGGCACAGCATCGCCGATCAGGGGAAGGAGCCGCACAAAGGCTTTGAGGCCAGCACGACTTGAGCTGCAGGCTGGCAAAGTACCTGGCTTATACTTAAACTTCTGGATCATTCTGGAGGTAGCATAGAGAAAGGACTGGAGGGGACACCAGATGAGCAGCGATGGTGGCTTGGTGTGGGGTGCAGAAGTGGATGGACATAGGATAGAACCTGCACCACCAAGTCTTAGGTCATCGGAGACCTGCCTCTCCTTGGCATAGTTTTGGAGTCTGAGCCAATTAACAGAACTTTCTCTGTTATACAGAAGAGCAGGCATCTTTATCCTCGTTGCTCGATGAGGAAGAATGGAGGATTACATGCAAGCATCATAAGGAAAAATAAATGAACACAAGGAGCAGGCTGGGATTTATCGTCATTCATAAGGCCCGAGGCAAAGGGCCAGTCATACAAATGGAATAAACATATGTAGGCCAGGCTTTTTTTGTTCTATACAGTTGGCAGGAAAATACTTTGTTTCCCATTTGGTCTTTACATATTTCATGGTGAAATGTGTTGTTTTGATCAATAGATCTTTAATTGGAGTTCTGTGTTTGAAAGAATCCACTCAACCCTGGAAGTTCTCCGAGTTAGAGAGATGGATGTGCCCTCAGCAGCCCCCAGGGCTCTGTGTGAAGCTCAGAGACAGAAACGAGGTACAGAGGAGAGTGAAAACAAAACACTCCCATCCCCTCAGGGCAGGAACTGTCTCTTTCTGAAACACCTTTATCATTATAGCCTCAGGGACGCAGAGCTGGCTGGGAGCTCCTTCCTTGCTCCTCGGGGCTCTTTTCGCTGGCGGAAAGCCCTGTGCCTGGATTTGGAGACTCCAGCTCTGCTCTGGCAGTACTCACGCCTCGAGTGACCTCGTCCACATGCTGACAGTGGCCAAGCTCAGGCCCCATCCCTGAATGCAAGCTTTGTACATCCAGCTGCCCACCCGACACCTCTGCCTGCAAGTCGAAGAGACATCTTCAATTTTCATCAGTTTTAAACAAAGCTGAACTCCAGGTATTTTTCCTCAACTATGCTTCTTTCATAGTCTTCTTCCAGTAAATAGCAGCTCCACTTTTGCATTCACCTAGGCCAGAAGCTGGGGATGTGTCCTTGACCTCTCCTCTCACATCATCATCCAGTCCGTCGTCTCTATTCTCAGCTCCATGTCGGGTTAGACCATGGCCTACCACTTGCACCACCAGGACCCCAGTCTAGTTTTCCGTCAGCTCTCAGCTGGATCATTCAATAGCCTCCTCACTGGCCTCCCTTCTCCAGTTTTGTCTTTGTTACTGTCTGGCTATGTAGTTTCATCATCTGCAAAATTAGGGTAATAATGGACCTTATTTAATAAGATTGCTGTGAGGTTTCATTAAGTTATTTTAGGTAAAGCACTCAGAATGGTAAATAGCATGTCTTTTTTTTTTTTATTTCAGCTTATTATGGGGGTACAAAAGTTCAGGTTATATGTACTGCCCATCCTCTCCATCCCCCCAAGTCTGAGCTTCAAGCGTGTCCATTCCCCAGACAGTGCACATTGCACTCATCATGTAGGTATACACCCATCCCCTCCCCCCGACCCCCCACCTCTGTCCGGTACCCCATTGGTGTTATTCCCAAATGTGCACTTAGGGTGATGATCAGGGAAACCAATTTGCTGGTGAGTACATGTGGTGCTTATTTTTCCATTCTTGGGGATACTTCACTTAATAGAATGGGTTCCAGCTCTCTCCAGGAGAACAAAAGAGCTTCTATATCACCGTTATTTCTTATAGCTGAGTAATACTGATAAAGAAAACCCCCATCTATTACTTAGCACAGCAGCCACCTGGGACCCCCACCCGGCACGGCACAGCACGCACAGAAGACCCGCATTAGCACATCACTAACCTAACACCTGGCACATTAGCATATTACTAACCTAATGTCTAGCACATCAGCATAACACTAAACCTGATTACCTGGTGCAGGACACTGGCCTAACACCTAGCACATCAGCATAACAGTAAATCTAATTATCTGGTGCAGCCACTAATCTAATCTATTACCTGGCGGGCATTAGTCACCTGAGACCCCTCCCCTTGGATCACCCCAACTTAATAAAAATGGGAAAAATTGGGTAGACGGTGCTCAGAATTCGGTGGCGAGACCCCTCTGAGCCCGCCGGCAAATAAATGTTGATTCTCCGACTCTCTGTGTGCCGCTCGGTTTGTCCACGGGACCACTTGCTGTAACACTTGCTGTAACAATACTCCATGGTATACATATACCATATTTTACTAATCCATTCATGAATTGATGGGCATTTGGGTTGTTTCCACATATTTGCAATTGTGAATTGTGCTGCTATAAACATTTGGGTGCAGGTGTCTTTTTTATAAAATGACTTTTGTTCTTTTGGGTAGATGCCCAATAATAGGATTGCTGGATCGAATGGTAGGTCTACTTGAATC
>CM052436.1:160889097-160906593 GCA_028533085.1 Varecia variegata | reverse complement strand
GCAGTCCCACCAGCTTTGGTATTGGCACAAGTGCAGGGACACAGACCAGTGGAACAGAACAGAAAATCCAAATATAAAACCATCCTCATATGGCCATCTAATCTTTGACAAAGCAGACAAAAACATACTCTGAGGAAAAGAATCCTTATTCAATAAATGGTGCTGGGAAAACTGGATAGCCACATATAGAAGACTGAAACAGGACCCACAGCTTTCACCTCTCACAAAAATCGAATCACGGTGGATAACAGACTTAAACCTTAGGTGTGAAACTATTAGAATCCTAGAAGAAAATGTAGGAAAGACTCTTACAGACATTGGCCTAGGCAAAGAATTTATGAAGAAGACCCCTAAGGCAATCACAGCAACAACAAAAATAAATAAATGGGACCTGATTAAATTAAAAAGCTTCTGCACAGCCAAAGAAACAGTCACGAGAGTAAACAGACAACCTACAGTATAGGAAAAAATTTTCGCATTCTACACATCAGATAAAGGCATGTCTTTAGCTATTATAATCATCTGTCCTATCCTCAGCATCCTTGATTTTCATCCTCAAGATAACCTCATAGGCCAGAATGGCTGCTAGAGCTCTATCCATCATATCTACCTTTCTGGAAACAAGATGGAGGAAGTCCTTTTAAGGACACCATCTGGAAAAGCCACATCCACACATACCTTATTTAACACAACTGAATTTACTTAGCCATCCTTATCTTTAAATAGGGTCTTTTAGCTGAGCATGGCTAAAAATTGGGCTTCTGTTACCAAAAAGGAAAAGCAGTACGATTGTTACTACAATTGGCAGTAACTAAGCTATGAATAGGAGGTATGTGGTGCTATGAGTGGCAAAGATGAAAGCATGTGACACAAGAGGTTAAGCTAGGTATCTCAGAGACATGACAACTGACCAGAGAAATAGGTGGGTGCTTGCCAGGCAAAGAGGAGGGAGCTAGACTTCCAAGATGAAGGAAGAGCAGGTGTAAATGTCTGTGACAGAAGAAGGCATGGTAAATATTCATGCTACACTAGATCTTGTGTCACATGTTGGGAACTGTGGTGTGCTGGATTCTCTGTCCTCCATCCAGACTCTTCTATAAGGAGTGGTGCTAGAATTTCTCAGTCTTCCATTCTCTTGTGAGTGGTGCCCAGACAGAATGGCCTGTGAGGTCCCTAGATCCTTGGGGAGCTTGGGTTGGTGTTGGTACTACTTGGGAGCATGACAGGCAGCACTGTTGGAGCAGAGGGTGGGGAGCGTGGACAGAGAGCCTTGGCTTTGACTCTCAGTGTCAACGTTTCCTCGCTGGGTGACCGTGGCAAGGTACTTAGCCATTCTAAATATCGTGTATATCCTCACTTGTAAACCACGAATGATACCAATATCTAACATCTAATCCAGAGATTCACTGTGAAGACAAAAAGAGCTAAAACTAGTAAAGCATTTAGCCAACTACCTGGTTTATAGCAACTGTTCAGTAAACAGTAACTATTTCTGCTATTGCTGTCACCTTCATATTTGTCACTTTCCTCTCCTTGCTTCTCTTCTGAATGACACATTATCCGTCTTTCCATGTTCCAATGTGAAGTATCACATGACGTACATCTTGCACTCACCTTTTCCCTAGGAATGTGTAAGCTCAACTGTTTTCTTTCTTTACTTTTCCTTTAGAAAAATGACTGGAGGATGTATACAGTTGTACACAGAATCCTTACAGTCTGGTATGGGGTCCTGGAAGGAATCCAGTCTGCCTGTCGGACCCCTCATGCAGTTAAGTGAGGAAATGGACCCAGAGAGGTGGAACCTGGTGAACGATGCCCAACCAGGTGGCTTTGGAGAAGAAAGGGTGTCCTCTGTGTGGAGAGGAAGAGAAGTTGCCTCACCTCCAGCCTCCTGATAACAGGAATCCCCAGGCTGGTTTTATGCATATCCATGGATCAGTGAGACAATCGTGCATGTACAGAAGTCAATATCAGTCATATGGGAATCCTAGAGTTTCTGTAGGTTCTTCTAGGAGGAATATCAGCTTGGGATAGCAACACGGTGTTGGGCGTGCAGATTCAAGGCAGTTACTGCAATTACCTGTCCCTGGCATCAACCCTGGGTATACCCTAGTAATAAGGACTTTGCTTAACAAGGAGAGCACCAGTCACAGGCAAGAGAATTTCAGACACACATACAGGGAAGATACCTTCGCTACCCTCATGGAGTTTCTGACCTAGCAAGGGAGAGAGGCATTAAACAAATAAATTACATGGTAATTGGAGAGGTGCCCAGAACTATGGGGATTAAAAAAGTGCAGTAACACCTTTATAGATTGTCATGTCCAGGGATATATTTTGCCATTTATTATTTCTTAGTCCACAGCACATGTTGCTAGTTGATTATAATATCCTTTCCAATGAAACGCAGACATAATTGCAGAATACTTCTGAACATGGCCCTTCAGACAGACATTACTAATCAATCAGAGTTGGCTCTGGAGGCAAAAACCTATTAGCCATCCAAGATCTGGCCCATTCCCCAGCCCTCCCTCCCTCCATCATCCCTTTTTACAGACACACACACTGGCCAAGGGCTGGAAGGCCCATGTCGAGACTCCAGCCAGAGTCCAAAGGGGACCCAATGTCTGGCTGGTCCGGCTGCCAGTTCAGGGCTCTGCACAGCATTCATGAACGTCGCAGGGGCCAACTCCCAAGCAGTAGCATCTGTGGCTGCAGATGATCTGATCTAAATTTGTCATGTTCTGTTTTGAGAGTCCTTCCCAGAGGTCCAACCTGTTTAGGGCATTACAAGCTATAATTTACATTATTTGAAAGCTCCGATAGGAAAGCTGCTCTTTGTTCTCATGAGTTGTTTCTTGAGGAAAATATATGTTTTGCGGGGAGGTTGAGGGCAGGCTTAAGCTGAAGACATCACCACAAAGGCCTAGTCTCTCATTTTCCTCCCCAGAATTTCTTCTCATGTGCTTCAATGGATGAGTCAAAAAGAGGTGTTTCCTGCTCACCCGAGATAAAACTTTAAGAAAGAAAGAGAGAAAGGGCTCTCTCCTGTCAAAGAGGCCTATGGAGTCCAACTGCTTGTGCAGGACTTGACTTTGGCATTGACTTTGCCGTTCACACGGCCCCCCGTGCTTTCACGTGACATGAGCTGTGATTCAACACAAACGCTTTCCTAAGAAAACACACATTTTTCATTCCACTATGCTCGTGAATCCAAGGTTTCTTTTCCGT
This sequence comes from Varecia variegata, assembly GCA_028533085.1. NCBI lineage: Eukaryota > Metazoa > Chordata > Mammalia > Primates > Lemuridae > Varecia > Varecia variegata. The sequence continues at coordinate 160,903,362 of CM052436.1, read as the reverse complement.
TGTGTGAAAAGATGTTTAATATTTCAGAAACATTAAGTGATTCCTCATTTTAGGCTCAATTTCTCACCTCTTGGTGTATTTTTTTCTGAAGCCTTGAGAGGCACTGGGAGGAACTCGTGAATTTCCTTTCTCAACAGTTGCAGCTACAACTAGTAGGAAAGAATCATAAAAACATGCTTGTGTTCCTGTCTTAAGTTGGGAGACCTGTTTGGGATAAAAGTGTTGGAAATTGAGTGTTGGAGAGGTTGGGGTCTGCTTTTCCTGGACATTGTCAGTGCCATCTTGGAGATGTCTCTGAGAGTCAAGAAATCTTGTTTGCTTGGGTTTACTCCTTCTACCCTTTGCTGGGCTGCATCCACAGGGGAAAGGGCTTAGGGCAGGTTTAAGAGAGCCCTTGTCTCAGTGCATGGGAAGAGAGAACATTCTTTCCAGTGTAAAAAGAACAGAAAAGGCAGATGATTCAAATGGAGACCCTGGGATTTAGTTCTTTTGCATCTTCTAGTACTTCTGATGTTAGAAGCTCTAGAGAGACAGAGAGAAAGTCCGCAGTCACCATTCCCAAGTTTTCGTGGTCTTTATTTATGTGTGAATTGAGTTGAATTTGTACATTCTAAAATCAGGCAGCACAGTACTACAATTTATTATCTGTGGGACATCGTATAATTACTTAACCTCTAAGTTCCATTTTATTTTTCATCTGTAAAATGGGGATACCTAGCATTGGGTGGCTGTGATTTAATGGGAGAATGACAGCAACAGACTTAACACAGTGCCTGATGACAAGTTCACACTTGATAAATGTTAGTCTCTGTGATGAGAAGTCAGTCTTGGGAATGATGTAATTCTTAGATTGGGAATTTAATACATGGATCATGTTAATTCCATTCCAGATTAGAGAAAGTCTTTTCAAAACCCTGCGTGCTGTAATGGCAGTCATAATACTGTAGCATTAAACCGCAGCCTAAGAGTCTCAACATAGAAAAATAGACAAATATGTCTCATAAGTGTTCATCTTTTTCCACATGCCTGTTCATTTCAGTTCCTTGCCTGTGCCGTTGGGAAAGCTGTTATGTCTTATTTTATGGATTGACTGACTGCCTTTTCATTGTTCTTAGAATATCAGCTTTACTTTGAATGCACATATCCTTGTGCATACTTCCTTAACCAACAATAAAGGGAACAGTTAATGTACTACAAAGCAAGAAAAATTGACTTTAAAAAACACAGCATTTTTCTAACCGTCTTACCTTTGTGCACAGCAGGGTTTCTCAGTTTTGACACTGTTGACGTATGGGCCGGACAGCTCTTTGTTGAGGGGCTGTCCTGTGCATTGTAGGATGTTTCTCAGCATCCCTGGCCTCTGCCCAGGAGAGGCCAGCAGCTCTCGTTTGCTTACCTTGTCCCCGCGCCCCGCCCCCGTGTCTCCAGGTGGCCCTCCTCCAGTGGAGAACTGCTGACCTGCAGGGAGAAGGAGCTGGGCCGTGGAATTGTGCTCTTTGGACCACGGGACAGAAGAACCTCAGGTCCAGCTTTACAGGAGTTTACCAAACTGCTTGGGACACTCCCCAAACGCATGCTGGAAGCTTGTAGAATATCTGTGGATACCACAAATGCAGATAGCAGGTCGAATAATCAGCACTATAACTTTATTTTGAAAAATGACTTGGCTTTAGTTTTATTTCACTCTTGTCCTCCTCTTCTTGGTTTTTCCATTTGCCAATGGCAACAAAATGAAGTTTTACAGTTAATCTTAACTTGTTATATAATGACTGATTTTTTTTTCTTTTGTTTTGTTTTTCCCTTTGTTTTTCAGCTCCCTCAGGCACAAAAGGTAAACTCTTCTCTGTCACATTCCAGTCATCCCCAGAACTCACGATTCGTGCATGTCTCCATGGTGTTGTGCGTCTGGCACTGTTCATGACCAGTGAAATGGTTTTCCCCTTACAGCTTCAGGAGCCTGGAGCTGGGCAGGAAGAGAAAGGCCAGCAGACTCAGCTGTCCCCTGCCCCTCTGCTGAGTTAGCCCCACCAAAGAGCCCTCTGGTGACCAGGGGTTGGGGGGTGAATCTATGCCCAGCCATTGTCCTGAGAATTCCCAAATATTACATAATAGGTCAAGAGTAAGTTGGGCACATTCCTTTAAACGTAGCATCCCAGGCCTTCCCTGGGATAATTTCCTAGGGAGACAAGTAGTGTGAGTGATTAGTAAGGTCCAGTGACCGAGTTTAAATTCTGGGCTCCTAAGCCAAATCTCAGACCCCCACCCCCTTGGTTTCATTAATTGCAAAATGAGCAGCCCCTTTGCTTGTCTCATTGTCCATGTCACCCAGAGAGCATTAGAACAGAGTTCTTGTCAGTAGCCAGACCCTTTCACTGGTCCTCATTGTCTGAGATGATCTGGTTCCACCATTTAGAATGTTCCCTGTTCAGAAAGACTCCATATGTTGCAGTGATGGCTTTGCGGTGTCATCCCCATGGCATGTCATTGTATCCAAAGGATATTTATGGCAGAAAACATGTCGCTCCATGCCTGCTGTTTTGTTCCTGTGTATATCATAAACATAAGCAAGACTTCTGGAAGACACAGCAATTTCTGGGGGCCAGATGTGGGTTTTGTTTCAAGAGTCAAGGTAGGGAGCCACCCTGAAATTTCAACAGCATCTCCTAACCTCTCCAGTTTGGAGCAGAGACAACCTTCTCATGGAGAGAGACAGCACAACTGCTCTGCAAAAGACAGTCTGTTCAGACCATATGGACAACCAGAGGCCTAGAAATCATTACACAATTACTCAAATATATTTGAGGTATTTAAACAAGGCAAGACGTGCTAGTGTGTGACTTGGCTTGTGGTAATGTTTGATTACACTTCAATGCCATCACAAAAGGACGGAACACTTCATTAAAAGTTAACGTATTCAAGGCTAGCAACAGCTTCCAGGGTAAATATATGGTCAGAATTCCAGATTGTTTGGAAGGCTCAATGTCTTTGATAGGACATTCTTTCTTAATTGCCTATATTTGAAATTTTTTTGTAGAGACTTAACAGATTGTGTGCCTAAAAATGGACCGGCCTTAACTTACTGACATTTATTCATCAAATTTCCACTGATCCATACACAAAACCGTTCCTGTTGTAGAAGATACCTCATTAATTGGAAGTGCCATCAGCCGTGGAATTTTAAAACAAAGTTCAAAACAAAGCAACACAGAATATAATAAGAACAAATGTCACTGGGATACATGATTCTTCAATAGCACTTACTTCATTGTCCTCATTTCTTCTGTCATCGTGTATTGATTCACATCACATGCCCTGCAAAGTGGAGCACACTGTTGTGCTCACATGAAGTCCAGAGTCAAGGAAGATGTCCCAGCTCATTTCCTAATTCCTTCCCTGTCTCCAAATGATGTCAGACTGCCCAAGGGACTGACTTGCCCTGTATCCCTATGTAATAAGGAATAGCTCTTGCCGCCTGCTCCTTTAATGCTTGCAAATTGTCTTTTTTTCCTATTAAAACAGAGAAAGGTGGTTACCTGAAAAAAATATTAAGATACCTGTCTGAAATGGTTTTAGGACTCTTTGAGGTAGTTTCTGGGCAATTCAGCTCTTCATAGAAGGAGTGTGAGTATAAACCTCAGTTATCTAGGCTGGAGGGTGAGGAGAGTTGAGGAGAGGTGCATGGCAGATGGAAGGCATCCTTCCCCATGGGCTGCAGGTCTCCATCTGGATGCATTAGCATCACTGCTCCTCAGTCTCCTTCCCTCCCCTTCCCCAGTAGCAGTGACACTTGCAGAGGCCTTTGCGAGAAGGATAAGATTCTTACAAGAATCAGTTTCCCTCAAATATAGTCTTGTTGCTTGACCAGCAAAGGAATGGTGGGTTCCAGTCTAGCTTTCATCCATTTGTGACCATGAGCTAGTTAGTTACTCAACCTCTCCAAGCCTAAGGGTTCTGATTTATGCAAGGAGAATGATTAACTCTCCTGTTTTGTTATGAGAGTTTTTTTCTCTTACATGTGCCTAGCACAGAGCCTGATGTATGCCAGAGACTCCCAAAATGCAGAGCTCCTGTTATTGTTTGGCTTGGCCCCTGATGCTTCAGAGCAGATCAGGAGAGCAGTCGTGTGGGAGGTGGTGGTCTAGGACCTCTGCACAGTGTTTTGGGGTTCTGGCTCAAGCCTGGTGAGTAATCGGGAGATGGCAGAAGAGCCCAGCAGGTGTGGGGTGCTCCTCCCGTTTCACTGGAAACTCTGTGCATTCATTGAGGGCACCTTCTACCTGTGGTCAGAAAGGAATGGAGATTGGGCTTGAAGACTCAACAAAGCCAAGAGTTTCAGGGACTGTGGTTTTGAGAGCTTTCTTCCCAATGCCTTTGACATTGCCCACAGATTCCACCCATCTGTGGACATGATTATAATGAGCTCCTTCCAAACCCCTGAGTTTGGTTGTTCTGGGGCTAAACAGAGGCCTCCCCAGCCACTCCATCTCTAGCCTACTTTTCACATGAGGTCATGAGCACGTACATGGGACCATATGGTGTCTGCATTTGTGCCGTGTTTTTGTTGGAATCTGCCTTTGTATCATCTGCAACTGTTTTCTCTATAAATATTTTAAATAGTTATGTCTCTGTAAACATGCTCATGTTAATCTCTTGGCTGATCTACAACTAAAAATGTCTCATTCGAGTGTCCCTCTTATGTGTAGCAATCATTAATGATTGTTGTCTATAAATCATGGTTTTCATGATTCTAATATTTTGAGGGTTTTCCAAAATTTCTCTTCCAGCCTTTGATGATGATTTTCTAGAACAATAGTTTGCAAAAAAAAAATATTTTTTCTGTGATTCTTAAATACCTCCAAGATAATTCCCAGACTCCATAAATTTCAACCCTTAATATAAAATTGAAGTGGCACTAACTAGGGATGCACTGGGCAAGTGCGAAATGTTTTCACCAAATATGGAGGCAGTGTCCTGAAGTCTTGGCTAAAAACATGTAGCAATACAGGTGTGATGCCTTCAAGCCATTACAAATTCATTCATTTTGGTGAAAATTGAACCAGTTTCTCCAGTGGATTGATTGTCCTTTTATTCAACAATGAAGAGGGGCCTATGTGTAAGAAAGGTTTGCCTCTTTTCCCTTACATGGTGATTCTTGACTTCTACAAAATGTCAGAGAGATCCTATTTTATAATAATAGCATAGCAGAAATACTCAAAGTCATTTATAAATATATGTTCGACAGTCATATTATTGTGCAAAATAGTCCATTTTTCTGGCTGCATTTTTATTCAAGTAGATTCTGTCTATAAGAACTAAAAACCAGTTGTTTATGGCAGGGTTAATTAAATCAACATGGATTTAATCAATGTCGAGTGGGCCTTGAAGATTTAAAGTCAGAAATACTCTTTGGGGAATCCCAAATGTGGCGGTGCACGTGGGTTACCTTGTGCAGACGCTGGTACCCTCTCCCTTCATCTTCTGCTGCGTTCACACAACGTTGGAATTTGCCAAAGACCATTTCTTGAAGGTTTCCTAGGTGCTCTATGTCTCGCCTGGCACTGTATTAGTTAATATCAGCCTGAGAATTCTGAGTAGGCATAAGCATTTTTCTCAAAACCATAGTTAAAGCAAACCACATCTCTAATCCTGTTTGGAACAGCAATTGATGCATTCAGGACTGCACAGTATGGCAAAATGATCCCTGTTTAATAGCCCAACCACGTGTTTTGTTTCCTGTTAGGAATAGCTTAACTTGCCTTCTTGAACAAACACAGCAGGGTTCAAGATCTGTTGTTCTATGCCTGCTGTGATATTCTGTGCTGCTTAACTTGTATGAGGACTCAGGAGTGCATAAATTAGCTTCTTAAATGGAGGTCGATTTTTGGTCCTTCTTTCAGAATGGAACTGTTTATTAATTTCCCCCCCCCCCAGTGGAAATGGCATCCTGAGTCTATTTGCATTTTCTTTGTCTCCTTGTTTATATTATATTTGGGGAGAATAAATGGAAGCATTCATTTATCTAAAGTTTTTCTTCCCTTCTTTCTTTCTCCCCCTCACTCCCCTTTGTCTTGTTCTTTAGGTACAAACTTGTATAAGGAGAATTTGGCCCAGCTCTTATCTCAGTGTAATCAGATTTCAGCAATTGAGGGGCATCATTTATCATTCTGTACCTCATTTAGCTTCTATACTTTGAACTGCGAATTAACTGTCATTGAAAATAGAAAATTGAAAGTTTGCGAAGCTGCTGTCTTCATAGAATTGCAGGTCTAGGGATTTGAGTGTGTTATTACAGTTATATAACCAGCTAAATCGATGCAAATGAAGTGCAAAACTGAGAGGTGATAACTATTTACATTTGGTTCTGGTTTATGACTCATTTGCTTTTACCTTTGCTTTGCATGTAAACTATTATGTCTTGTTTTGATAACCCTGTTTTTCTCCTTATCATTTACTATTTTATAGTAACATGTACAGGTACCTCTTATATACATTCCCCAGCTGGGGTTGTTAAGATTGATACACTCATAGTCTGAAAGATGACAGCAGGGTGGTGGGCTACAGTTTAAACTATGAGATCTATTTTGTGAATAAGGCTAGGGAAGTAGAAACCAGAGCAAGTCTGTTCACTTCAGCTCTTCCCGTGGCCAGCGTAAGGGACTCAGGAAATCTGAGTGATGGCGTATTGCTCAACCCTAATGATGGCTGCATAACCAGGTATTTTGTCCTCTGCCATAGTTCTGCATGAGTGTGTCTGTGGCAGCCCAGGCGGACTACTCTGCTGCTGAGGAAGGAGGTGAACTTTGCAAATTTCATACCCATGTGAGTTGTACCTGACCCCTTTTCCATGGCCCTGTCCAGCGCTGCCTTTGAGACCATAAATAAATGAATGCAAGACCCTCAAGTTCTAAACACATGGCTTCCTGATGGCAGGATGACCGGCAGGGCAGCACACAGGCACTCCGGCTGCAGCCCTGCGCAGGCCGATGGGGGACCGTGGAGCTCTGTTTGGAGGAAGGATGGTATTTGCATTTCTTATTGACATGAAATGATTTGTTAATTTTAGACAACCTCACAGTATGTGTCTACTTGTATGTATGGAAACATATTCAGGGTTTACTCCATCTTCATATTTATTTGAACATTTAAAGAATTTATATACTGTTTTTATACTTTAGGTACCATTTTTCATGATTAAAAAAAGCAAAGTAAAAACAAGAGATTCAATTTAATTATGAAATTTTTTAAAACCTATTTTTAGCTTTTACATAGTTATGAATGAAAATTGGTAAAAGCCTTTAAGAAAACATCACCAGTACATATCAAGAACTTTCCTACTTAACATTCTTTGTCCCAATAACCCTCTTTTGCAGAATCTATCCTATATTGGTCAGTGCCTTGCATTTCTATTTATAATGAGGAAAAGAAGAGCCAAAGTCCCCCAGAAGTAGGAAAGGGGTTGCAAAAGTCCTGAACTTCCAAAAGATAGACTATTTGATAGCCATTAGGTTTAAATCAGAATGTAGCATTTTGTGTACATTATGCTCCTATTGTGTGTGTGTGTGTATGTGTGTGTAAACAAACATGTGTAAACAAAGACAGACATGTTAGTAGTGGCTATTTCCTAGTGGCAGGAGAGCGAGTATTATTTCATTTTCCTAATATATTTTTGAACATTTCAAATACTGCACAATGAGCATATATTATTCTTTTTGTAAGTGGATAATTATATTTGTAATAATGAACTACTTGTATTACTTACACATATATTAAATGGAATAGACTAACAAGGGTTAACCTAACAGTTGTTCGTTGAGCCCAACTCTCACCGGAAGTAAACAAACAAAAAAGTGGGAAACCCAAACTTAGGTGTGAAAATACACATACAATTGCATTGATTCTTGGTACACACAGCTATAGTCAGAAGGATGATGGTTTATAAATGGTGGGTTGTCTTGCATGGGACAAGTCTAAAAGTGCCTTTTTTTATCAGTAATGTTTATTTCCCACCAGAAGGAGAGGTCATGTTTGATCCTCAGTCAAAGGCCCAGTCTGTGTCCAATGCTTAGAGCAACATTGATGGGAGCCTGGCAAATCCATTAAAATGGCAGGTGTGTGGTTAAGCTGTGGGGTCACCTACCCCACGTGAGCCTCAGTTGGTAGGTGTTGCCTATCCCACTCACACCTCCAGGTGGAGGGAAGGACTGCCTCAGCTTAAAACTGGGATAGATGAAGCTAGGTGAGGCTGGCATTTGCCCAATTTGCTACTTGGAGAGTGTTGTACCGAGCATTGTGACGTCTGGTGTCGTGCTCATCGTGGCAGAAGGTAGGCATTCCATGCTCACAGTGGAGGCAGGAGAGCACAGTCGATTCCAAGACCAACTTCAGAGTCAGCTGGAGGTGGCGTGGAGGCCCTGCCCACCAGTTCTCACTTGTCACCTTGGGCCTGGGACACTATCCCCCTGAGCCTTGGTTTCCTAATTGTCATAATGGGGTGCAGACACCTCCCTTATGGGGTCTTCCTGAGAAGCACATGAACAGCACTTGCTCAGGGCCCATCCATACCAAATGCTCGATTAGAAGTGGTGTCAGCCATGGCTGGGGCAGTAATGTTAATACTACTAATAATCCTAGTAAATTATACCTTGTTTAATACAGATAAATTTCATAAAGTAAAAGCAGAAATTGTTTTGAAACATTGATATAATCTGGTGTTCTTAAAAAACAGGCAAAAGAACTTTATTATTAATCTGAAAACAAAGAATTAATTTTAAAATCCCTATCTCAATGCTTTCTAGTCCCAGACTTAATTTTTAGTGTCTCAGAAATTCAAAGTTTTCTTTCAGAATTTCTCATTTAAAATATGTGAATGTTTTCTATTTAAATAAAACAAAATTATAAAATATGACTTTCTTGATGTGCTAAAGCAATACAAACTCTACTTATAACATTGCTAAAATGAAACTGTCTTTTCTTTTGAAAGGCAAAGAAACATCCAAATAAAAACAATGGAATTTTAAAAATTCTTTTCATATCAGTTGTTCTTACATCCCTAAATAAATACAAACACCCTTTTTCCTTCTATGTAGAAATGGAGGTAGAAGACTGAGAAAAGTTATTTCATAAAGCCCACTGAATTGGAATATTGGCATTAATGTCAATATCACCAGTGTGAAGTCTGGGGTAGTTTTGAAGGGGACATCTCAGGACACCCCATGTTCTGCTTTTCTTGCTTCTAGATGCAATCCTGTAGATCGTATTTATATTGACTCAAAGGCAATCTTGAACTCAAAGAGTTGACTTTGCCATTTGGGGTCTCTTCTGTATTTCTTAATAGATTTAGAAACCTGTATCCATCACTTGGCACACTAGATATGTTTCCTGAAAAAACAGTATATCAATCTACATGTTATGCTCAAGGGCATGGAAGAGTTGTCATTTAAAGGACACCTGCATGGAATACTTTTATGAAATACAGAATTAGGCAACCTCAAATGGGTGGACTTGAGTCAGAGATGCGTTTATTTTTCTGATTGCATTAGAGAGAGGACACACAATGAAGAACACCATTCCAACGTGGAAGCTAATCAAAATCAGTACAATTCAGTGAATGATTTGAAAACCAAATCTATGTCAAAATATAAATGTAGGTCAAGTCTATATCAAATCAATGTCAAGTTACCATCAGTGGTTTTAATCTGACTTTGCTGGTTGTCATAGAAGGAGATTTCCTGTGCGGAAGATTCGAGAACTGAAGCAACGACTCTGCATGGGCTGCCAGATATCTCATGCCAAAGGAGTCGACTGAAATGACCCTCCGGGGTAAACTGGAGCAGTTGTGCAATTGTGTATAGCAATGCTACCAAGAAGTTCAAAAACAGAAAGTTAGATGTTTATCCCCTCGAATTAACTAGAAGGATTTTGGAAAACCCAACCAAGTTTCATGAGGTACAAAAATGTCAGGCAAGGACTAATGCCATGGTATGGATTTTCTTTTTCCAGAAATGACTCACGAAATTGAACCACTTGCTGAATCATGAGCCCTGTGTGCTTGGATTTTACCCATCTGTATTTGCCCAGGCCTGGAACACATTAGATGATTTGCAGGCTGGATACTTCTGAAACATCTGTCCCTTCTTCCCTGGCTCCCTTCCTCCATACCAACTTCCTTCCCAGTGTGTTCCTTCCCGACCTCCTTTAATATTTGTAATTATTATTAATTATAATTAACTACCCCCAACTGCTTTCTAAAGCATATTGTTTAACCGTTAAGGTCGTGATAGTCTATCATGGGATAAAGAAGAACTATCTTTCTATTTTGTTTATACAATTCAGATGGAGAGAGGGATGAAGTTCAAACTTGGTAAAATAGTGAGTGGATTACAAAGAAGCATAAGACCTTTTCTGCCCTGGCCTGAATGGTCTTTATGAGATTAATGGCACTTGTCAGATGTGCCAGGCACTGTGCTAGGTGCTTTATGTCTACAATTCTACTTAATCCTTCCAAGAACTCTAAGTGTTATTCCGATTTTAAGGATGATTTGCTTGGTTGGCTCTTTCACTGCACCTTAAGCTCCTGAAGGCAAATCACGGCATTTGTCTTTGCACCCCAAAACAGGAGACTGCGGGCAGAGTGATCGGTACACAGTCTCTGGCATCAGGTGGGCCAAGGCTCAAATCTCCACTCTGCTGCCTTCTGTGACCTGCAGCAAGGTACTTGACCTCTTTGTCTTCACTTCCTTCATTTGTGAAATGTGCACAGACACTTTGCAAGGTCTGTGTCAGGGTTAAATTTAAGGCTCCATAGATACAAAACATTAAAACAATGTTTGGTCACAAGTGGCAAGCCATGTCGGGCAATGGATATGGATAGGTGGGTATAGGGATGGATAGTTGGAAGGATGGATGGATCGATAAAAGTGATTCAACAAGTTTGAGTAAGCTGCTCTAGGATGTTATTTCATGTCTTTTTGCTTCTATAACTCGTACTTTTTCTCTTCCCTGTGCTGCGAAGCAAGCTGTTAAAAAAAAAAGTCCTTTTCCTTTTTCACTGTGACATCAGCTGGACATTGTGAACCCCCTGCCCCAGCAGCAGCAGCAGCATGTGGGCACCAGCCTCCCAGCACGTCCCTTACACGCTCAGTCTAACCACACTGATGCGGGCACAACACACGAAGTTACTCAGTGAGGGAGCCGCAAGCAAGCAGAGGCAGCGCAATGTAACAGAGGGAGAACTAGCCCCATAGTCTTATCTGAATGCTGGTACCAATTCTCTGTGACTCCTTTCCTCGCTGGGCCTCATTTATAAAATAAATAAAAGGATGCTGTTGGAATAAATTCATTCCAGGGTCATTTGCTGAGCACTTCTTGTTTACCAGGCTGTATGCTAAATACTATGGATGAAAAGAGGGATTATTCCCGGCTTCTGCCCTTGGAGTTCACGGGCTCTACACAATTCCCATCATTTCTTCCCGCCACAGTGTTCAGCGACTTTGCTGCATTAACAGTTTGCACAAATTTGGTCCTAGATGGTATCTTTGGTTGTAGAGTAAATATGATTATCTTTGTAGTGAAGTCTGGAAACATCTGGTTCCCATTTCCACTTAGTTAGGGAAGGTTTTATGGAGGAAGCAGCATTTCAGGGGGTCTTTAAACAAGGGGAAGGTTTTGTCCAAGGGCCCCGAAGCTCCGACAGTTGGCTGTGTTTTTCAGGCATCTATTTGGGAGGTGTCTAAACCACGTTTGTGAAAATATGAACATTCGCCCACGATGGGGGGTCAGTTATATGTCATAGCTCATCATAAATATTAACCAAACTCCAATACCTCGTGATAATTCTCGTTGTTATTAATACTGGGCATTCTTGAAATAAGCAGGTTGTACCCTAATAAACAAAGCAGTTTCCAAGACAACTTTCAGATCTGTTAATCAGCAATATTCTCTTGCCCATGGCTTTATGTGTGTGTTCCTGGTCAAAAGCAGCATCTTCCCTCTAGCTAGATGTTTGCTCATAAAACATATTCCCTGCTTAATGACGTAGTATCACTGGGGGAAAAAAAGAAAAGAACATCAAATTTTCCTGAAATATGACAATTTTATTAGAAGAAAAGCAGTTTTTATATTCTCATATAAGTGTTCCAGCAGTATCCAGCATTGTCATTTGCAAACTTGTGTTCAGATTGTTAAAAAGAGAGAGAAAGAATAAACAAATTCAACAATTTAGTTCATACAAGATGCGGTTAAAGTTCAAAGAGGGAAATCTGTTTACTTTTGTATTTAAACAACTTAAAATACAGTGAAATCTCTCATAAGAATTCAGGATCTCCAAATCTCAGATGCAAGTAATAATGATTCAACAAGAAAAGGGGAAATGTCTTGGCTAAAAGCAAAACATCATTTAGGTAGCATTCTCAAGGATTAAGTGACTACACTTTACTGAGGTAGTCAAATGCAAAGCAAGAGGAAATGTTACTTGAAAGGTCTACTTATTCTTATTTCTTATTCTTACTTGCCGCTGCTATTTTGCTAGAGCCTTATATTATGTAGGATTCAGGTATCTTGCAAAAATGTTGAAAAATGCCAGTGCATAATGGAAATCTAAACAATGGTTGGTGTTCTTAATTTGTCTAGATTTTTAGAGGGAACCAATTCATCCAAGTAGTGTCACAAAAGACAAATCATATTGCTTACATTGAAAAAACCAGCTTTTCAATTAAAAATAATGCCTACTTCTAAATCTCTCACTATAAAGAACTTCCAAAATAATAATAATCAAATATAATATGTTTAACCCAGAATGTAAAAACTGTATTATAATAGTATTTTCAATGTCAAAGTGTTGCCATAGTTTGTTTCAAGTACTATTTTGATCTGTATGCAAAAAGGATTTTTGAAATAGGGTTTTTTAATTTTTTATTATAATTTTACTGTATTTTTATTTTTAGGCATTAATTTTTATTGTAAGCATATGCTGTTGGTTAGGTGGTTTATTTATAAAATACTTTCTATAGATGAGAATTTCTGGAGATGTTCTTTACAATTTCAGTCACACAGAAAAGACATCAAAAAAGCCATTTATGTGTATACCACCCAGATTTAAGAAATATAAATATTTTATCATATTTACTTCAGGGTTTTTAAAAATTATTTTTTGCTTTGGTGGAGTGAAACATTGCAAATATCGGCAGGGTTGCCATGAGCTGACTGTCCTTCTGTAGGAGATCACAGCTCTTACCACGGGGGTCTTAACACAGTTTCTCTGTTTCACGTTCCAGCAATTGCTCCATCCCCTCCCTTTTCTGGTTTGGTTGGGCTCCCCACTCCAGTTTCTGCACCTAAGCTCTGCACTACTTCTTCAAGGGGTACCCTGTATTCTGCTTGCACCTTTGCAAATAATCCCTTTATTATTTATTTATTTTTTTTAAGACAGAGTTTCGCTTTGTTGCCCGAGCTAGAGTGAGTGCCCTGGCGTCAGCCTAGCTCACGGCAACCTCAAACTCCTGGGCTTAAGTGATCCTACTGCCTCAGCCTCCCAAGTAGCTGGGACCGCAGGCATGCGCCACCATGCCCGGGTAATTTTTTCTATATGTATTTTTAGTTGGCCAGATAATTTCTTTCTATTTTTAGTAGAGAAGGGGTCTCGCTCTTGCTCAGGCTGGTCTCGAACTCCTGAGCTCAAACAATCCGCCCGCCTCGGCCTCCCAAGTGCTAGGATTACAGGCGTGAGCCACCGCGCCTGGCCAATAATCCCTTTATTAAACTTTCCTCAAATCACCCACTTTGAGTGTGCTGCTCATTTTCTGCTGGGATGTGATAGCCAAAAGTTTGCATCCTGTCTGTCTGCATCAGTTATGTTTTTATAATAGGTGTATGTACCTATACAACATACTTTTTTTTGTCAAATATATATATATATTTTTTTTATTTCAGGATATTATGGGGGTACAAAAGTTTAGGTTATGTATATTGCCCTTCCCCACCTCCACCTCCCCAAGTCAGAGCTTCAAGCATGCCCATCTCTTAGACGGTGCACATCGCACTCATTATGTAGGTATACACCCATCCCCTCCCCCCACCATATCTGCCCGACACCCAATTAATGTTATTCCTAAATGTGCTCTTAGGTGATGATCAGTGAAACCAATTTGATGGTGAGTACATATGGTGCTTATTTTTCCATTCTTGGGATACTTCACTTAGTAGAACGGATTCCAGCTCTATCCAGGAAAATATAAGAGGTGCTATATCACCATTGTTTCTTATAGCTGA